>JBBBDQ010000851.1:14237500-14837500 GCA_037127315.1 Ascarosepion bandense
ATATATGTATGACGTTTTGCACATGCATACGCATTTAAGTTTGTTTTATGGTTTTGCGTAAGTATATATTTATTCCCGCTTATGTGTTCATGCATTGAAATATGATTATGTCTATCCTGACCCCATTCATATGAGGCCAGTGATTTTATGAATCCGCCGTGACTGTATCCAATGTGTAGCAATTTAGCCTGCCTAAAAGTTAACAGACAAATTGACATCTCGATAAAAACTAAATTTTGAAATTTGTGTATGTATATATACATGGGTGTATTACTATGTATATGTTTTTTCTTACTAATGTTTGTGAATATTTCTCCATATGTGAATGTTTGTAAGTTTATTCATGTATGTGTTCTTTTTCTCTCCCCCGTCTAAAATATTAATAATTTTCTAAATCTACAAAATTGTTAAAATATATATACATATAGTTTTTTTTTTTTAGCAACAAAAATATACTAGATATAATAGTTAATTAATAATGCTGATCTTAATTTTATAAAATTTTAATACCAATGCCCACCAAGATTAATTTTAAATCTTCCCACATATTCTCCAAAGTAAAAGTTGCTTTACTCTGATTGGTCCACATTGTACATAATGCCTCCCTGATGAAAGGGGTCTTGCTTGTTCTTAACCTTTTAAAGCCATTCATTTGAAATAACAACATCACTTGAAAACACACAAAAAGTGTCGAAACAAAATAGCTACTTTTGTAGTGATATTATAACATATCAATGTTATAATTTATTAATAAATTATTATTATTATTATTATATATATATATATATATATATATATATATATATATATATATATATATATATATATATATATATATATATATATAACATAGTGATGATCCACGGATACTGTCTTAATATGTATAGGAAAGAATATTAAAAAGTTTTGAATTTAAAAATGTACTTTTTTTGGACAGTATGTGTTTATTTTTATTATTGTATTTTATATTTCAGACCGCCCTCGGTCCTTCATCAGAAACAAGTGATTTTTAAATTTTAATTTTTTAATATTATTTCCTATATATATATATATATATATATATATATATAGAGAGAGAGAGAGAGAGAGAGAGAGAGAGAGAGAGAGAGACCGAGAGGGCGTGAAAGACAAGAAACTACCGAAGCGAACATCTAATATATATTACATTTAATATATCTGATGAAATGAATGAAATGTTACATATTTTGCAATTTAGCGCGTCTGAAAAGTAATTGCGTGTCATCTTGACACGGTTAAAGGATTTTCTTTAAGTTATTATTCAACTTAAAGTCATGGACAAGAGACAAAGATAGGAAAGTTTTTTGTTTTTAAAAAAAAACACACTGCACGTCAAACATATGTAGTTAACTTAGTGGATGATGTATCCGTTAAGCTGTAACAAATTGATTATCAGAAGATAGAATCAATATATTTTAGAGGATAGATTATAGATGTCAAGTTATATTAGGAAAAATTAACTATTCTTTAGGGTACATTTCAGACGATGAGGACAAATGGAAGTTCGTTACGTTTATTGAGTAAGTTTAGTTTTAGGAATTTAATAATTTTTAATTTTTCTTGTAAACAGAGAAAATTCGGTTCATGTAAAGGTTTGCAAGTTCTGTTTTTTTTTTGTTTTTTGTTTTTTTGTTTTTTTTTGTTTTTTGTTTTTTTTTGGGTCTTAGGTCATTTTAAGTCTCTATCCCCCTTTACTCTTACAATCAAATTTCTGCTATACATCATGACCTGATTTTTCTATTGGTTTGCTGAGACAAACCGTTTGAAAATCCACCCATCTTAATTGTCTGGATTTGGTAAAAAATTGTATTGTTTTTAAGTTTCTATATATAATGATTCCTAAGAGAAAATATTTCACGGCCTGACGAGTTACTAATAAGATAATACCGAAACGCTATGATTTTATTATAAACTTATTATAAAAATATTACCATATATATATATATATATATATTAAAGAAATAAATGTTCACCACTTAGTTGCTACCCAAGTTGCAGCCATATTGGTCTTAGTAAGAGCAAACCGCATTTCTTGACGCTTCTTTATACACACAAAAGGGAGGGGACGAGCAGAAGTGAGGGTAATCAGACGTGAAGAGGACAAGACACATACGCTCTCAACCGCGTTCGGACATGCCTAAGACATAGTTTTTGCATGTCTGCATCCCGTCATTACCTCAGATCTCTCATTCAATAAATTATCCTGGTCTGGGTATGTTATAATAACCAGTTTCTTCTCTTGGCACAACCAGAAAACTTTATCCCTAATGTTGTAAGGTCGGACTTTATTTAATATACCCCATTTCACATTACGGCTTTTATTGTTTGTTTATTTGTTTGTTTGTTTGTTTGTTTTGTTTTGTTTTGTTATGTTTCTTAAACTTCCACACGTGGCTGGCGAGTCTGGCACAATTCGTGTGCTTTTCTAGCTTGAACAATGACTTATGACTGTGCCATCTCTTTTTGAAATTGCCTTCCGTGCATGCAACATAAACCTTTTTCTGTCCATTGGAATCTTCCACATTCGCTTTATACACCACTTCTTACGTTTTACAAACTCCATTCAGCGGACATTTACTTTGGCCTCTGCAGTTACACGAATCACTATCATTTTGTATGCTAGCCTCGAAATTCATAGCGTTTCATTTCTTTGCAGCATTTTCCAAGTTACCGGTACAGCTATAACTTAATTTTATCGTGTTTCTATTAAAGATCTTATGTAATTCAGAGGACTTGGAAAAGTGTTTGTGCAACATTTAAAAAATATTTTTCTTATAATAGTTTTCGCTTCAAAATCAAAAGATGGCGGTGAACAAAATAATATTTCTTTCTCTAAAAATAGAGCTGATTCATTTGAGGTTTAAATACTAATCGCGTTTTGTGCCCCTTCTCTTTTAAAGTCTTTTAATATTCGTTCTTTTTTCTTTCAAATATTTCTTTGGGAGAAGAATTTCTAGAAAGTCTACACTCTATGCTTGATTACACTTGCAGGGTGATTGGACTTTGTATTCACATATCTCAGTTTTGCGTTGGGTTTCATGTACGGGGAAACTGTGCCAGTATGAAGATTAAACACCACATTCCACATTCTTTTCTATTCAAATTATTCTTGAAGAGCCTGAACTGTAGCTTCCTGATCATTTCATTTGATTTTTTATTACAAGGCACATATCTGTCAATATGAACAAATTTGTTGATCTTGCTCAATATATAGAGGCCTATTAGCTATGAAAGCTCAGCATCATCAAACAATCCTTGTGGAACATCAAAGGCACCCTGCTGGATTTCTTAATCCAAGCCTTCGCCAATGTGAAATAATGCAGATTTTCGACAATGTAAGATTATCTCAATCTATTCAGGTGGTATGTTAATGAAGTCTTTAGCGAAATGTAATGCCTCCTGCAGAGATTTCTCCGTTATGGAGAGGTACAAATCTTTATGAATACATGCTTATTTGTATCATCAATTTTATGAAACTAAAAGATGCATTCACTTGTTCCCTTCCATTAGTTTGCTTGCGTGGCGACCCTTAGTAAGTCACATGTCTTTTTCAATATAGTCTGGTTTCTCTTATCTAATTCTGTCTTAGTATGGTTAATCAGCCAAAATGAAGGGCTGTTGAAGAAATCCTCCTTATGATCTTTAACTGTTAAAAATGTCTGCTTTTGCACGGCATTTCTACTCTAAGACTTATATCTAAGTTAACCGTGATATTTTAGCTTCTTTATCAATATCTTTGATATACAAAGCGATTGCCTTCCTGTAAGATCTAGTGACTTACTCCTGCATTTTTCCCTTAGACTTTAAGGCTCATCATATATATATTTCCTATTTTGTTGCCCTTAATTAGTAATTTTGGTATCTTTTGTATTCTGCTTACTTCAGCCGACAGGTACTTTTAGGAATGACTCTTATTCTACCTGAATTTGATCTTATCCATTATACCAATAATTTCTTTTTCATAGCCAGCTAGCTCTTCATATATATATATATATATAAATACATATATATATATATATATATATATATATATATATATATATATATATATATTAAATGTTCACTTAACTTGTTTCTGCTCTATCACCTTCCTCTCTCTCTCTCTCTCTCTCTATTTCTCTTTCTCTGTCTCTCTCTCTCTCTCTCTCTATATATATATATATATATATATATTCACTTAATTCATTTCTAAAGTTGCGCTGAAATTATATCAACTCTTCAGAAAGCTTTATTGTAAAGTTCTTGATTAAAGAAACTTTTATTGTAATATTTTACAATCAAGTTTCCTGAAAAATAGATGTAATTTCAGCGAAACAGAGATTAGATAAGGTAAGAGACAAAGCAAATAAAGATTTAATTTTATTTATTATTAATGCTTTACCATTTGATATCGAACACCAGAATTACAAAGACTGTTAGCTTTAAATCGATACTTTCTAGAAATAACAATGGTTGACAGTTTTTTTTATTTTCGTTTTGTTTTCATGTTGTTGTTTTTTTTGTTTTTTTTTTTTGCATTTTCTTTTCAAAATACAGCCGTTGTCATTTATATAAGTCACAGATAGCGTCGAAACGAAATAGCTACTTTTCTAGTGATATTATAGCATATTTACGTTATATATATATATATATATATATATATATATATTACGGAAATCAACGAATTTTAACGAAACTTGGTTATAAGCAACCGACAATTTGAAATTAATTGTTCGAACATTATTTTTTATCGATACTAATATTTTTGATCCATCGTAAACAAACATATCTGCTCTGAAATGTATCGTAATGTCAACAAATGTAAACATGTTACGGAAATCAACGAATTTTAACGAAACTTGGAGGCTATTCGTGGTCGAGAGGTCTAAGACGTTACCAGATCAAACGGTAGCTTCCCCTATATATATAGGGGTCGCAGGTTTGAAACCTGCCGAATGGCACACATTTTCGTAATAAAAATTTATCGTAAATAATCAGGCCGGTAGATAAAAATATATAATACTGTTTCATTAAAAACAGACTATCTACTTAAATATGAGTATCGATAAAAAATAATGTTCAAACAATTCATTTCATATATATATATATATATATATATATATATATATATATATATATAATTTGGGGCATATATGTATATGCATGCTTCATTGCTGAGGAGAGGTAAATGCTACCGGCATATAAATAATATTGTTTTAAATTTGGTTGACTAATTGGTTAGCCACAAATTAGAAACAAGTTAGTTCTTTTTATAGAATTACTATAGAATATATTTTCATAGTGTGGGCCTATGTAAATAGATATATACACACGAGGCCAGCTAGGACAGTAAGGCTTCCTAGTTTATTATTCTGGCCCCGAATCTAAGACGGACATTGATTGTATGGCCTTAGGGTTTAAACTTTCCTACCAATAGCTCATAATTCTTTTTAATTTGTTAGAGATAGAAATTTAATAAATCAGCATGAAAATGCATACAGAGTAAAACCGTTTTATTACCCCCTCCTTGCGTCTTAATGGCTTTATTGCCTTGCTTGCGTAAAAAAAAAAAAAACATGTCTGTCGGTACCTGCGCGCATATGCATAAACATTTACACGAATATTTGTAATTATATCAATTTCTACAAACAGATTTTCAACTTTTGGTAACCTTTTCCCTTTCTCTCACACTTCATGCATACACATAAACACGCACTCTCTCTCTCTCTCTCTCTCTCTCTCTCTCTCTCTCTCTCTCTTTCGGTATGTGTGTGTGTGTGTGAACCTCTTTCTCTCAGTGCATTTCTATTTCTGTTTTAGGGTGCTTCTTTTCTTCCACCCCCGCGGTTTCTTTTTTCTTTTCTTTTTTTTTCTTTTTTTTTTTTCGTTTCCTTTTTTTCCTTTCAGCTGACAATCTAATTCTATTCATTAATCATTTAAAAAATTTCTTTCTATTTAATCAGTTTCTTTCATTGTTTATCTATTTCAGTCAGCCGATCCCCAATTCAGATTGTTATTGTTCTTCACTGATACCACCTTCTTATCACACACTTCATCTATTTCTGGAGTTTCCTCTTTTTTAGTTTGTTTGCATCTGAGATCCTGCTTGTAGGTATTGAGTTGACTGAAAACTTATTTATGCGATTATAGCATTAGGAGTATTTACTTTTATCTAATTTCATTGAAAAAGATCGCTTTTCGATTTTCTGCTCTCATATCTGTGTGCATTTTTATTTTGCTAAAATTAGTAAATATTTATTATGTGAAATGTGCACAGATTGCATAAGTTTCAGATGCTTTAACTTATCTTGTTAGTGTAGGTGGTTTAAGTTTCATAATGGGAAGAATGAGTTCGGAAAAGAAGATGGATCGTAAAACTGTTATGACGAATGAATCAACATAAAACTGGCAAATAGCTTCAAACATTAAGACATTCTGTCCAAATCACCAAGAAACACGTTGATATTGGAATCAATTTGAATAGGAAAAAGACTGGTAAACGTTTGAAATTACGAATCAAAGAAAATTAGTTTATCAATATCCTATCCAAAATTAATGGCTTATCAAATAATAAATGAAAGCAACAATACTAGTTTAGTGTCAGTTCACATAATAATTATACTATGTAAAAATAATCAAAATAGATGCATTGAAGTAAAAAGTCATAGCTAACCAAAAGAACTCATTAAACAAGATGAAATATGCGACAATGAAAACTGAGCAACGTTGACGTTTAGAAATGAAAGCAAAATAGAAGTATATTCTAATGCAACAGAATATACTCTGAGACCAGTTGATGTATGAAACAATCCAAGATATAGAATGAAAATTAAAAAATCCAGTGATTGTTATGTAATGACTAGAGACTACATCAAAAGCAAAAGTACAAATAATCATGAAAGCTGATAGAATACAGAACAGCGGAAAAAGAATTATTTTTCTAAAGTCTCACTTAATTGGATGTGCGTTGTGGCTCGGAATGAGAAATCGGGGAAATTTCAGTTGAATTCCTCGCATTCACTTACGCGCAAATACCCTTGGGAAAAGTATTAATCCGTCTATCCTTCCAGTTATGGGTTAAATAACAGGACAGATTGGGTTCTATAGCCTTGGTCGGCAACCAGTCTACCGCAGAAAGCAATGGCAACCTACTGCGGGATAATGTTCTGCCCAGTCAGTCATGTCTCTTTGGAGACATGATCGCCCAAAGCGTGTATCGCGCATGGTACTTAACTGACTGACTCACTTAATTGCCAATTATAGCAAAAGGAGAAATATTTCAATACGATGGAGTACCTACGAGTTTAACATTCTCATTGACAAATACATTGCAAGATTGAACTGCTTAATTTGTATTCCTATTAAAATAGTTGCTCATAATTTTTGCATGCTCTATTTTCAACCTCACCATGCATCCAGATCTGACTTTTCATTTGCATTCAATCAATGCGAACGGAAAACTTGCACTACAGTCTTGAATAACCGTAGATAGTACTCCTGAAAGTACATTACCTGACACTTACAGAGTCTTACTGAAACTTAAATAAATTAATTTCTTAGCTGGGTGAATAATTTTTGTTTGACTCGGTATGTTCTTCAATATGAAACACAATGTGAGTCTATATAATTATCCATCACATAACCTGTTACGAGTTGTTTATTAATTCGTTATGCCGTTGTTCAGATAACTTGTGATATTAGACGATGCCAGTATGCGAGTATGGCTCGCGTTACCATAAAAATGTAAGTAGTGAGAAAAGTTTGATAATTAATTGCTTTTCATTTGGTGTTGGCCTTGTTTCGGAATTATCTTTCTGCAATCTTCGCCTACAGCAGATCGCGCACTAACAGAAAATAGTTCTCTCTAAAGAGTTCAGCTTTGGATTGTCTTATTTATTTATTTATTTATTTATTTTCTTCTTGTCGCATATAATACATCAATCCAAGGCTTTTGAAGTGATTCTTTGATTGTCACTTTCACATCATTCTGGTGTTCCGCTATCTTGGTGAGGCTTTGGAAGTGGCTCCCTCTGACCTGGAGACCTTTGGTTTGATATTTTCATATTAATATTACCAGCCTAATCTTCCACACTAGTTTTGGACAACGTATAAGTAGATATTTTGCTCTGACACCAGAGTTAAAAAGATTTATATACAAACCGATTTTTAAAAGAGTTTTGCCCTCCATAACGTGGGTGTACTCGTGCCAAATAATAACCTGGAATAAAATCACAAAGTGGGATTTATATCGGAATTTTCCTTCTTCTAGACAGAATGCTTACACCACTACTCTACTATATATTTTACGACGAAAGGCAGCTGAGGATTGTCGTCAGTGTTTTTTGTTAGGATGTAATTAACTGATTTTAAAATAATTATTTATGATATGTGACAACAGATTTAATTTAATAATTATATATATATATATATATTGATGCATGTTTCATTAAATAATATAGACAAGTTTTGTCAATTTATTTTGTGTAATTTTTTTCATATCGTCTGATAAGCTTAATGGCATTATCGTTGAAAGAGGAGAGAAAATCACAATATTGATACATGTTTTTATTTAATCCTTTCTGAGCTTTCGGCTTACATCAGCCATTATCAAAAATGAAAATAGTGTTGGTTATAACGATCAGTTCGCGGACGAACGATAGTAGTAGTCGTCTATCTTGTTTGTGTTCGCCAATCTGCCCACTTTCTGTATTCTTCTTCTCCCTTTAATTTTTTCTCTTACCTCTTCATCCAATCTTGGTTCCTCCTTAATACAGTAACTTTGCTAAATAAATTAGCCGATAAAAATGCGTTAATGTTTCTTTTTTCTTAATCATTTCACCCCGAGCAAGGCAGAAATGCCAGTGTGAGCGGGGGGCTACATAACTGTAAAAAGATTAATTAGAAAAGAGTGAGGAGTACAAACTAGTTAGAAAGGAGCAATGGAAAGCTGAGAATGCAAGTGTGATGACAGATACATAGGTGGAGAGAAAGGGAAGGATATACGGGGGTGGGAAGAGAGTTAGAGTCCAGTGGTTAATAGATGAGTATTGACATTGCATTTAAATTTCTGGAGGTTGTAGCCGTCAGGAAAGCAAGAATATGGGAGCGAGTTCCACAGGCGGGAAGTGCGAGAGAAGAAGCTGCAGGAGTAGAATTGTCGTCTGCGTTTGGCTAACCTGACTGTGAATGGGTGGGACCCAGTTGCCAGTCTGGTTGCACGAGTAAACACCTGTTGAGGAGGTACCAGTGACTTAAGTTCGTCCGAGCAGAAGCCATGAAAGTATTTATAGAACAGACAAAGGGAGGCCACATTTCGACGGTGGGGAAGTGGCTGCAGTCGAGCTGCCAGATCAGTACCTATTACATTACAAACTCTCCTTTGGAGCCTGTCAAGAACACTAAGGAGAACGGCAGGGGCGCCTGACCATAAATGGCCGCAGTACTCCATGCACGGACGGATGTTTGACTTCTATATATGCAGGATGGATTCAGGCGGAAAAAACATCCTGGATCGACATAGTGACCCAACCTTCTTAGCAGTAGATTTAGATTCAATATAGTGGTTCCATTTGAGGTCTGAGGATAGGGTAAGGCCGAGGAGGCGTAGTGTATTGCTCTCAGGGAGAATCGCTTATCCAGAAACTGAGCGTGACCTGTGCCAGTTTTATTGAAAACGAAGTAGATGGATTTTATTTATTTAAAAACAAAATGTCTCTCGCTTTCTCTCTTCTCATTAATATATTTTTGCTCTCTCTCTCTCTCTCTCTCTCTCTCTCTCTCTCTCTCTCTCTCTCTCTCTCTCTCTTAATACGTTCAAATTCACTTTTTCTTTTCTCTTTTGTTTTCATCATCATCACTAGTCCTATGATCAAGTATGGTCGTAGATTCGCTGCCCAGTTCAGCACCTGACCAGTTCCCTTCACGTATCTAGATTGAAAACTGTAAATTGTCTTGGATGAATAGACACAGCAGTGCTCATTCCTCTCCATGTCGAATATCCTCAAATGTCAAATGTTGATACCCTTAAACGTGAAAGCTCGCCTTGATTGAGAACACATGACTGTTTATTCCATCGAGGAACCGTCAAACTTGATCGTTGGCGTCAGTCTAAGAAGTCTTCCACCTAGTGAGGTCCTGACATCAACGCACTTACTGTATACATAGCTATGGGGCTAGTTTTTTGTTTTACTCTTTCAAAGCAAAAATTAAATCCACTTTATCTGTTTTCGTCTTTTCTCTTTCCTAACCTTTTGTTTTTTCATTTACTCACATATATGCCTTTTTTATGTTGGCAATCTCTTAATCTTAGAGATTAGCCTTTAATTAGTCTCATCATCATGAGATTATGGCTACAAAATCCGGCACTTTTTATTTAATCAACTAAATAATGGAAGTAAAAGTTTTTGATGTGTGGGAGTTAGACACCTGAACGGAGGGGAAGAGATGAATATACAGAAAGAGATATTAGCGGGGTGAGGAAGAAAACATACACAGATTAAAAAAATATAACATTGACATTTCGGAGAAGAAATGCGTGGTAAAAACAAAGACTGTTAGAAGGGAAATAAATGCGGGAAAGAAATGAGCGGGAAAAGAAATTGAAATGAGAAAAAAAGAAGCAATGAATAAACCATTATAATTTGAGTTGTAGCTTAATGACAGAAAGCATGCTAAAGCAAAAAATAAACGATTCTTCTTTCATTCAGCCTGAGATTAGATGGTCTATTGTTTCTTGGTGTTTATCACAAAACCTGCATTTTGGATCCATATTATTATGCATAATATTTGCCTGAAAGTTTCTAGTGAAAAGACTTTGGTCTTGTGCTGCAAGAATAAAGCCTTCGGTTTCAGACTTTAATCCAGATGCATCGATGAGTATTAACTTTGTCAACATTGGATTTATTGGCACGTTCTGGATATTGGCCATGCAGAGGTTTGTCTTGCCAGCGCTGTTTCATCTGTTCAAGAGCTTTATCTTTGGCTTTCATTTTCATATTTTTTGCCGCAATAGTTGGTTCTTGGCTTCTGTTTTGCTTTTCTACAGAATCTACTAACTATAAATCTTGTTTGTATTTACTGCCTTCTTTTATTATTGAATATTTTTTCTTTCTTTCTTCATGTTGCCTTACTAATTGTATCATCCAATCCTTTGTTGTTTCTATGTATGTTAGTAAGCCAATAGTTGTTGTCTTGTATGACAATTCCAGCTGAATAAGACCTCTTCCACCTTCTTTACGGGGTATGTATAGACGGTCTACATCAGCCTTTGGATGATGCATCTTATGCTTAGAAAGAAGCTTTCTTGTTTTAGAATCCATTTATATGTATATAAAAACTTTCATTACACCCCAGCAACGCCGGGCTATACTGCTAGTAATATATATAGCCCAACTCAAATTTATTATTAACTTTATTATTATTATTATTATTATTATTATTATTATTATTATTATTATGTTATTTTTCATCATATTTCGATTTCTGCTATGGTCACACTACCAACCAAGTCTGTCTGTATAGATGGTGTAATCCCATAGAATGGCGACATCTTCTATTTCTGTAACCGGTGCTGGGTGATGTTCATACCAGTGTTTGTTTACAGATTTTCCATAGTGTTTGCACATTGTCCAATGTAAATATTGTTGTTTTCCATATCGACATGCATTGTTTGATGAAATTGATGATGAGGGGTGATATCTTGTATATATTTAAAGTCTTTAAAATCCAGGAATGTGGCACACTAACGAATGCCTTACGATAATCTATCCAGGCAGTACTAAGATTTTTCTTTGTACTGTAGCAGTTTTCCAGGATCATTCTGTTAATAAGCAATTGGTCTTACATTATTATTATTATTATCTCATTTTTCATCATATTTCGATTTCTGCTTTGGTCTCACTACCAACCAAGTCTGCGAGGAGACCTAAGGCAGGTCGTGGCGTGTTGTTATGGCTCTATTTCATGTTTTTTGTATCTTCCCTATCATCTCTAGCATTACATAGATAAAGTTTTCCTTAGTGTGTGGGCTGTACTTAATAAGACAATTTTTGTATATCTCTTAAGCTGGGATTTCCAGGGATTCTTTCAATGTGTTAATTTGTTCCATTTTTTATCATTCCAAGTGCACCTACTATCACTGGCACAACTCTTGTTTTCAATTTCCACATTTTTTCTATTTCAATTTCCAGGTTTTTATATTTTGACAGTTTTTCAAATTCCTTGATTGCTATGTTACAATCCGCTGAACAAGCCATATCAATTAATAGACAAGTTTTCTCCTTCTGGTTTTTAACAATAATGTCTGGCCTGTTTGCTTCAATTTTTCTGTCTGTTTAGATAGTGTAATCCCATAGAATGGTTACATCTTCTATTTCTGTAATCGGTGCTGGGTGATGTTCATAACAGTGTTTGTTTACAGATTTTCCATAATGTTTGCACATTGTCCAATGTAAATATTGCCCAACTCTATCGTGGCGATTTTTATATTCATTTGGGGCAAGCACAGAACAGCCTGAGATTAGATGGTCTATTGTTTCTTGGTGTTTATCACAAAATCGTTTAGAGTCCAGTTTAAGATGTTGAAGCTATATTGGACAACTGGGATTGCAAGGCTATTAATGGCCATAACTCTGTTCTGAGAATTCAATTCAGTTTTCAATATCATTCGTAGCCTTCTGTATTACTCTTTACGCACTATTTCTTTCATTTTTTTATGGTGAATGTTTTCACTCTCATTTACACCTAGGTATTTATAAGCTTCTTCTGGTTTCAATTCTTTTATTGTTACAGCAGGGTCTAAGCTAATTGAGGATGTTTCTTGTATTGATCCACGTAAAACTGTAGCTTTAGCACATTTATTCAAATTGAATTTCATTCCAATGTCTTCGCTGAAGCATTTTACAGTTTGCAGAAGACCTTCCAGCTTATTATCATTCTTAGCATATAACTTTAAGTCATCCATGTAAAATAGATGGCTTATTTTATTTTGGCCTATTTTATAACCACATTCTGTCTTATTAAGTTGACTGGTTAGTGCTATTAATGATATGCAGAATAGTAATGGAGACAAAGAATCACCTTGAAATATACCTCTGTTGATGTTTATTTCATCAGACTTATAGGTTCCATTTATATGATTGAGGTAAAGGGTTGTTTTCCATAGAGACATGCACTGTTTGATGAAATTGATGATGAGGGGTGATATCTTGTATATATTTAAAGTCTTTAAAATCCAGAATGTGGCACACTATCGAATGCCTTACGATAATCTATCCATGCAGTACTAAGATTTTTCTTTGTACTGTAGCAGTTTTCCAGGATCATTTTGTTAATAAGCAATTGGTCTTTACATTCATAACAGCCACGTTTGCACCCTTTTTGTTCAAGCGGTATCATGTCATTTCTTTCTAAGAATAAATATGTCTGTTTTGTTAAAATAGATGTTAATAGTTTATATGTTGTCGGAAGACATGTAATTGGTCTGTAGTTTTTATTATTATTATTATTATTATTATTATTATTATTATTATTATTATTATTATTATTGCTGTTGTTGTTGTTTCATTTTGCTTGAGAGTAATTTTGAATGCCTAATTACCAAGACTCTACTGGAGTCTATGAGCGAAAAGGACGATAGGAGAGTTATTAATACACATTTACGATGTTTCATTTAGATGCAGAGTGTTTTGTGAATATGTGCACTTCCGTACAAAGTAATCTTTTGTCGCTTTAATTTGCTGATGTATCCAAGAATTTTACTCACATAACGTTTGGTACCCTTATTTATTCCAACGTTTCTATCGCAACAAAGATAATCTTAGTTTTAAGTTTCCACATTTTTTGTTACTCTGATTTTCAAGTCCTTATAATTTGACAGATTTTGAAATTCGTTTTTTAGAAACACTGGAATCCTGTGGGTAAGTCACATCAATTAGTTAGCAAATTCTTTTTTTTCTTTTTTTTTTTTTTCATCTTTTATGACTATGTCTGGTCTAATTTTCCTGTCTGTAAGGATTGGGAAATTCCACAGTATAGTCACTCCATCACAATTTGTGACATCATTCGAGTGGTGTTTGGAACATAGATACGGAACTTCAATACCATAGTTCAAACAGACATGACAATATATTGTCCTATCCTGTCATGTCTAATAATGTATTCTTTCTCAGCAAAGAATGTACACACTGATACTATGTGTTCAACGGATTCATCAAATTTATGGGATAAGTCAGACAGGATTTGAGCTATCTTTGTTGATTTTAGCCTTGTGGGCTTTAGCCAAAACACATTTATTTTGTTCTGCTATAATAAGGCCTTCTGTCTCTTGTTTAACAGCACTGCTTCTAAGATATTGATAGGCTTGACAAACATCTATGTATGGTTCATTCAGACGCTTTGAGTATTTTCCATAAAAGGGTTTAAATCTTCATTTTTATTCAAGAATCTTCATATAAGCAACGTTCGCCAGTAACTTAATTTTATTTACTGCAGCGGTGGAATGTTCAGTGTATTTGTTATCTTCAGTATCTATTACATCTAAGGAGTTTCGTATTACTTGGCTTTGTTTAATTATGTAAGAATTCTTAGCACTCTTATGATTTGAGTGCATCTTTCAGATACTTATCTCGTGTCGTTTCTATTTTACTAGGCCTAACTGTGAAATAAAAAAAATATATATTTATAATATAATTATAACTGAATGATTCCTTATCCCCTACCTTTCCTTGGGAGGTATATTCTATCAACGTTATCTTTAGGGTGGTCCATGCTATGTTTAGTCAGTAGCTTACGTATTTTGGAATAAAGATCCTTTTTATAACGCCAAAGCTGTTGGGTCACAACGGGTAATGCCAGCGAATTTATTGCGTCTATTATATTCGATATAGCAAACACACTGTATGGCAGCATTCTTTTCTTACCTTGGCATATATTTTTTGTTGTATACCATTTGCTTAGTGATATCTAAGTATTTGTAAAGTTTGTCTTGTTTATTCTTGATGGAGGTTTTGATGTCTAGCACTATATTACTGAATTTGACAAATTTCTGCTTTAAACGCTACTTTGGCATACTTGTCTAGGCCAAATTCAATTGTGATATCATCACTGAAATTCTTTACTATCCCCAGTAGGGATTTGAGACTGTTGTCATTTCTCGCGTAAATCTATCCATATAGAAAAGGTGATTAATGGTAAGTTTATAGATTTTATAACCCCTGTTTGAATTCTTGAGAAATTTGGACAAAGGAAAAAATGATGAATGGTGAGAGTGAATCTTCTTGGAATATCTCGCGGTTGATGCTTATATTATTTATTCTAAGAAATTTTATTATTATTATTAATAATAATAATAATAATAATAATAATAATAATAATAATAATAATAATTTCTGCTGTATACACATTTTCTTCTGGATCCCAGCCAGAGAACTAAGATCAGAAATGGCTTCATAACATTTTCCACATAAAAAAAAGATTGCATACATTTTACGTAGCTCTTCGTAATGTGTGAGCTGCAATTGTGAGTACGATTTTTTGTATTTCTTTAAGGTATAGGCCTCCATGAATCCCTTCAATTCATCTATCGGAACCTTTTCCTTTCAACTCGAGAGTTCAAACTACAAATCCGATGTTTTTATGTGCCACATTTATTAAATTTTCACTTTGTGCTCTTTAATTAAAAATGTCTGGGTGAGAGGTTTGAATTGTTCAGTCTGTGTATGTTGCAAAGTCGTATAAAACTGTAACCAGTTCCAATTCTTTGCAGTTTCCTTTCTGTAAAAGTTGATATTTTCTAGTGCAGATATAGGCTCACTCTTTCATGTCAAGCTTTATATTCAGTGGGTGCGAAGACCGTGCAACCAGATACAAGATGGCCATTTGTTTCTGGATATTTATCACAGAATCTGCATTTCGGGTTAAGACAATTTTTCATTATGTGTACTTGGTAATTTCTAGTTAAGAAGCATTGCCCCTGTGCAACAAAAATAAAACCTTCAGTTTCAGATTTTAACACTACATTACGTCACCACTTATGGGTACGGGGTTTGTCTACATCAGCTAGATTAGTACAGGCAGAGCATTGACCATGAGGAGGTTTATCTTGTTATCGTTTCTGAATTTTGTACATTGCATTTGCTTTTTTTATTTCTTTTTAGTTCTTCTCATACTTTAATTTGCACTTTTTTACCCACTAGAAATTTCTTTTTAAATTTGTCGGCTTCTTTTATTTCTGAACAGTTTCTTCTTTCTTTCATGTTGTTTGACACAGATAATCATCTAGTTTTCTGTAGTTTCCAGGTATCTATAGAGACCGATTGTTGTAGCTTTGTAAGACAGTTCTAATTGAATCTGGACACATACAATCAGCATCAACCTAAGGATGATGCAGGCGGTGGGAAGCTTTCTAGTTTTGACATCCATTTGCCTAATATCAGCTATGGTTCAATTAAGGATGTTCAAACTGTATTGCCCTACAAGGACAACCAGAGTGTTTATAGCAGATATTCTCTTTTGTAAATTCAACGCGGTATTTGTGATGAATAAACACTTTTTTATCAAGTTCATTCCATGCAAGACAGTAAAGCCACTGAGACACAAGGCGTTACTGGATGTGGAAGAATTAGAAACAGAAACATTACTAAGTAGCGAGAACAATAGAACAGTAATCAGAAGAACAGTTAGAGAGCTATTGACATTGCATTTAAATTTTTGCAGATTGAAATTGGCTGAGAAGTTCCACAAATGAAAAAAAACTGTTAACATAGGTTTTACGGTTACATTTCGCCAACTTTTTAAAAAAAATAAATAAATAAATAATAATTCTTTCTAAATTTTAACATATTAAAAGTCGGGAGATCCATTTCTGAACAACATGAAATAGATCGAAGTTACGACACAGGCTAAAGTTCAATAACAGGCTTACCAAAACGTGGGAGATTGAATATATATATATATATATATATATATATATATATATATATATATATATATATGACAATGCAAAAATTAAAACGGCTCAAATATATATATTTCAACAGCGGTACGATTAAAAGTTTCTAAAAATAAACGTTCGTCCCATAACAACAATGGTTCAATAAAAGCTTACTAGAAAGGCATAGAATCCAGCTTCAAATTAGTATCTTTATCTGGATAAAGTGAATTTTAAATTTATAAAAATTAAATTAAATTAAACAAAAGAAAAGTAGAATTTTTTTTTTCAGTTAGTTTCTTCGGTGGCGAAAAGCTAGACTAAAGAGGGACTTACAACCAATATATATATTAACGAGAGAGAGAGAGAGAGAGAGAGAGAGAGACTCTCTCTGTCTCACACACACACCGATGTGGGGGCCAAACCACAACGGTTACTCTGAGCTAGCATCATTCCTTAGAACTTCAAAGAAAAAAATTTTGCTCAGTGTAGTATCAAATGTCTAGATATATAGGATAAAACGAAAATTAAAACGACTCATGCATATATATTTCAATAGCGATGCTATTAAAGGTTTCCAAAAATAAAAGTTCATTTCATAACGATAATAGTTCAATAAAAAGACTTACCAGAAAGGCAGGGAATCTAGCTTCAAATTAGAATATTTATCTGAGTCCAGTTGAATCTTCTACCGCTCAGGTCATGCTCCGACCCCTTCTTTTGAACAGAAGTAGAGGGTCATCCCTTGTTTCCTGCTTAAGAAGGGGTTTCCGGTTCTTTTCCTCTTCTCATGTTTATTAGTGGTGCTTTCGCGAATTTTTGTAGTGTGCGTGGATGGTGGCAACGTCTCTTCATACTGAGGGTACTGGGTTGGCAGTTTTCTGGTTGTTGCTTCCGACTGGTAGTTAGCTCGGACTCTGAACAAAAGTCGCATAACAATATCGAGGTTTTTGCAGTGCCATGTCGCGCCATGTCGCGCATAGAAGGGTAAGCGCTTCCGGTGGGCAAGCACAAGGCTACACTATGCTGCAGTCTGCGCCAGTTTTCTTCCTACACATGTCGCATTTGATGACCGTCTGCTAATACTACTCTATGCCTCTCGTTTTCTAAACCACCTAAACATGAAAAATTCACCAAAAATATAAAACTAAACCAGCCAAATAAAAACATCTGAACCCCGCAAGGTTTCTAACATCCACATACGTACCAACTTTTGCAGTGTGAAGTCGTTCCCCCACGAAAGGTCCCCATACATCCTTGCTCTCTGTGAATCCAACATTAACCCTACAATCCCCGTCTCTGTTTTATCAATTCCTAGTTACTTTCTCCTCTTTAGAAAAGACTTACTATCACCAAGGAGAATTTGTACGTTTACAAAGCTTTAAGGAACCAAGGATATGATTATTATTACCGGTACTATAAAGAAAATTATCGTAATAACGAATCGGTGACGTTCGTCGGTACCAGTTCATCCATTTATACATAAATATGCCTCAACACACTCCTAGCATTAACCATCTGGAAACTACTGCAGAAAGAAACGTAAATGAAAGGAAATAAAGGTAATTATCCAAACTGTATTTTTCCTATGTTCCATTGTAGCAGTACATTTTATAGAATGTGTTCTGTTATATTTTCTCTTACAGTGTTTTATAACTACAATCATGTCCGACATTTCACTATTGTTATATTATGTTTAATGTTCATCTCTATTGCTACCTAACTTTTGATATACAGTACTGTTTTCGGTTATAGCTAAATGGATTTTGTAATTATTTTTTATTTAGTAATAGTAATTTAATAGTAATTTAATTTAAAATTCAATCCAAGTTCTAATATTACATATAATAGAAAAAGTTTACTGTTGGAATAGAGACAGGGCTAACATGTCCGTATATCATTTATGCCGTCAAATTCGCTAGTTACCAGATAAAGGTAGATAAGAGACGCTAAAGCCGAAGCTGTACATCCAGAAAGTTAACTATGGCATTAATATAACATAAGATTTAAAATTTGTCATTCGAACGCAAATGTTTGGCTCTTAACAAAAAATTTGTTATAATCATATTATTCTTTTTTTTTTAATAACTTATATCCAGACAAGGCGATAAAGCCACTATGAGGCAAGGGGTTACTAAGAGTAATGGAAAACAGAAAAACGTTGAGAAGAAAGAGGACATTAACAGTCCAGTATTCAAGGAAACATGATCACAGGTGACGGATTTCTAAAAAAAATATATCTTTAAAACAGAAAATTTCCTATAGTGAGAATCTATTTTTATATTTAACGAAAGTGGGTATTTTACTGTGATTTTTGCTGTGTGAACTGTTTTCTATGCCTACGAAAAAAATACTATTTATTTGCAAATATGTAATTTTATTTCTGCTTGAATTTCTAGGACAAGAAGTTAGCATTGTTATTGTAAACGATTCAGATCTTTGGCCCATACATCATCAGATCATTATTCGGAAACAGTTCTTTCTATAGATAAATCTCTGACAAGTAGAGTCTAATACTCAATTTCCTTGTAGCTTTGAGAAAAATGGTCAAACAATCCGCCCGCTAAAAGTTGGAAGAACATCGAAAAGCCGAAATGGCAATAAAATCAGGTGTGACTGATAATGTATAAAGGGGAGAGGGTAGTCATCGGCCACTATTGAATAAAGTGAAAATACTGAACAAGAAAGAACACTGATGAGTGAGACATCTGGAAGTATCAGCGTATATGCTAGTCTATGAAAACCTTATTAGTAGGCCTATAACAAAGAAATAAATACGATATGGGAGCCGAAAGAAAAAAAAATGGGAGCAGGGATTCAACAGAAGCAACAGTAGCTATAACAAAAGAGAAAAGCTTCGATGATGCAGTCTAGCATGAGAATCAGCAGCACTCATCAGCACTCTGCTGGTTCTTAACAGAAAATTGTACAACGGGAAAATAGCTTACTGAATTAAAGCGTTTGTTCGTAACTTTGGTTACATAGTAATTATGAGTTCAATCCCTGGACCGGATAGTGTGTACTTAAACTAGACGAGATATGCGTGGGCGTAGAGTTCGGAATAGCATGTAGGTTACCCGGATCGATATGCACTTAATGAAGGCCGAAGGGCAAAACAGTCGAAACGTTATAACAACAACCAAGTTTAGGTGAATAGACCACATGAAAAAAAGTATAAATAATGTATTTTATCTCTTGCTGTATATTTTTCAATCATTTTACCCCAAGCCAAATAATAATACCACTAATACGCAAGGGGTTACATGCTGTGAAATAGAATGAGAAGACTTTACTGGGGAGAAGTGAGGATAAGGGTAACAAAGGAACAGGATCCATGAAGACAGAAGATGGCGATTGACATCGCATTTAAATCTTTGATTATTGTAGGTAGCAGGAAAGTAAGAAATCGGGAGTTCTACAAGCCACAAATGCGAGAAAAGAAACTATTAGAATAGAAGAGTCGATTACATCTAGCTACTAAGGCGACGAGACCTAGTTGCTAATATAGTAACACGCTTAAATGCATGCAGTTGAAGCACAAAGGAAAAAATCTCAATATAACAGTTATCATGAAAATATTTGTAGAAAAGATAGAGAGAAACCATATCATGTCGGTGAGAAAGTGACTGAAGTCGAGACGCCAAATCGAGATCGATTACATTACATACCCTTTGAATTTTGTCAAGAATCTCGAAATATATAATAGGAGCACTAAAACCGATATGACAGCAATATTCAATGCATCGATTAATGGTACATTTACAAACGTGCAAGATGGATTCTGACATGAAAAATTGTCTGGCAGTAGACCTAGCAATGATTCAATAGAATGACTCTACTTCATGCCAGTGGGAAATGCGGAACGGGGAAGGCGCAAAGTGTTGCTCTCCTAGAGCTTAGCATCAGCCATACTGATGGCAGGTAGAGAAGATTCTCTCTGATGATTAAATAAATCAGTTTTGTTTGGGAAGTATTAAAGATTACTAATCATTGCTCATCCTAGTTAACCACTGACTAGATGTGCTTTTCGAGAGCAGTTGCAAGATTTACTTTGTTGAATTTGTCAAACTAACGAGTAAAACAGGAGTAAATAGTTGTGCCTTCTGTATAAATACCTAGTTGAGAACTGATTACACCTCGAATGTTGTTGATGAAGCTCAGAAACAGCGTAGGTCCAAGGATTGAACCCTTGGTGAGATCTACATTAACATGAAATGATCTAGAAGGGTGCCTGTTTAATATGATCTTTATTAGACGATTCGTTAGGGAGTATTAGATTAAGCCAAATATTCATCCAAAGACACTGCAGCCCCGAGCTTCTAAAAAATGCAAACTTGCTGAATGTTTTTAGGATATCTATAGCCTCAGCTGAAGTTTCATCATTCTTATCTAAAGCTTGACAAAAAAAATCCAGTGATGGCCTTTAATACGTTAAAGTACATTGCCAAAAAGAAGTAAGAGACTAATAGGGCGATAATTTCTGGGGTCAGAAGTTTCCCCGGAGTTCTTAAAACAGGAACTATAGTAGAATACTTCCAACAAACTAGAAAGCGAAAAGCAGCGATGCATTTATTGTAGAATTTAGTGAGAACAGAAGCCAGTTCAAGAGAACCTTTTATAAGGACAATTACATGGATGCCATCGAATCCGCAAGTCTTGTGAAGATCTAGTTTAGAAATGATATCAGAAACCATGGATGAGGTTATGTGCATATCACTCACTAGATACTCTGTTCTAGTGGGGAATCAGGCAGAGATACTCCTGATAGGTCGCGAGTGAAGTTAGAAGAGAATTTTCAGTCAAAGCACTCTGATTTATCTCCTGCAGATGTCAGTAATTCAAATTGATTGAAAAGTGAAAGGAAAGATTTACTTTTGTTCAGTACACTCTTGCAGAACCAAAATTGCGAGAGGCTATACGGTGTTTCATTCTAGGACATGTTTGCGCTTATAAATTGTGACAAAGAGACATATGTTACAATCGGACCTGTCACTCTGTTATAGGACGTGATTCTTGTGTGCTATAGTGGCTGAACAGACTGGAAAGAATCAAGAATATTGTAATTTCACTTAGTATTTGCTTGCTGGCACGAAAGTTTCGATGCCTGATTTTACACATGAAGAGACCTCAGTGGTACATTTATCAACAGGATGATTAGAATTAGAATTCCAAGGTGTATTGCGAAGGAAACCACGAAATGAGTCCCAATCAGTGCGTTGATAAAAAAAATATGTTATGTTGATAGGGTTTCTTGTTTAATGTGAGAGGGAAAAGAGATATCTATAAACACTACAGCGCGGTTAGAGTTGGCAAGAGGACAGAGCTGACGAGCACGATATATGGTTGGAGTGAAGATAAGGAAGAAATCAAGTACAGAAGCGTATCCGTCATAATTACTGCAGAAACACGTGGGGAAGTCTACTGTTTGAATGAGAGTTTGAGCAATTTAGAAGTTTAAAGTCTGGATGCCAGAAAGGTTAGTGGTATCAGAGTGGTGAAACTACTTGATATAATTGGCTTTGAAATAGCTGAACGCAAAGATATTTGCAGACTAGTGTAGAGAGAGTGCCTTATCTATACTATCAGAAATGCTATCTAGAAGCAAGTCATGAGCTGAAAGGGAATGTTAAATAAAAAAGAGATAACTAACTAAATTTAATAGTGAAAGTCATAAGTACATGTAAAAATGATCTGGAGACACAAGAGATATTTCCCTTGCCAATGGGAAATATTTGCGAACATAGACACCAAGGCCATGCATGTGGACGGGACATCAGAGTTCTTTTCAGAAGATAGGAAGATAGCCAGAAACAGAGAATCATGTGAATAAGATTGAAAATATGGAATTAGTTTCACAGAGCTAGGACGTCTGGAGAACCTTCCGAGAGAAACGTATATATATATATATAGTGTTGTCATCCGCAGTCAGATCTGTTTCACCGTATCACAGCACATCAGTACGGTTAGACTCCGATTGCTTTTTTACCTAGGATTGAAACCCGACCGAAATGGCGTCAGTCGGCGACTGTACCCCTGGACTATTCGCGTTCGGTGGAAGTAAGCAGACTTTTTAGCGTATATATATATATATATATATATATATATATATATATATATATATATATATATATGTATCAATTGTACATATATATATATATATATTGTATCAATTGTACATTGCGACATGGAAATTTCTATGTTTCCAGATAGGTTCTCATCATCAGGCAATGTTGATGTAGTTGTGCAGATGATTTACATTTCAATGACAAAATATTCTGGTTTGCTGTGAATGTATGTGGGTGTTTCTTGTGGCTAATCAGAATGAACATTCACTTTGGGATTTGACTCCGAAGAAAACACACTACCTAACTTTTTTCCTCTTTTTTCTTCTTTCTTTTCCCTTCATCCTACTCTACCCTTGTTTGTTTTCCCTCCTTAATGTTCAACCTGCCATTAATCAGATCTTATCATTTTCCCTTCATTCTCTTCAGTTTTATTACCTTTAATGTGATATTCCCATTGAGTGACAAAACTTAACACAAGAGAGTGCTATATAACAATAAAAGACCACAAGAAAAATTTCAGTATGACTCCCACCACGAGAATGATAAACCCCACCAGACCAGAGATCGGAAAAATTAGTAAGAACATTTTAGAAAGAATCAACAAACAAATCAAGGAATCCTTAGAATTAAAATTATGGAAAGACACCGCAGATGTAATAAATTGGTTTTATAATATAAAAGAAAAAACAACTGCTCTTTTATCCAATTTGATATCGATGAATACTATCCATCGATATCAAAGGAACTATTTGTTACGGCCCTGGGATTCGCCACTCTTTACTCGGATATAACGGAGGAGGAGAAAACAATAATAGTGAATGCAAAGACATCTGTGCTCATTCACAAAGAAGAACAATGGAAAAAAATTAATTCAAGCGAAAACAATTTTGATATTACGATGGAATCGATGGATTCTGCAGAATCTTCAAATTTGGTAGGATTATTAATACTATATAATCTCACAGCCTACAAGGAAGTAAACACTAAAGACATTGAACTTTGTAGAGATGACTGGCTTATAATAATAAGAAATACCACAAATTTCAAAATAGATAGTTAGAAAAATGTTACACAAAGAGTTTAAAAATCTCAATTTAAAAGTAACAATTAAAACTAAGATAAAAAAGTAAATTTCCTCGATGTAACTTTAGATCTAGAGAAAAATATACACCAACCATCCAAAAAAACAAATACCAATCCTATATACATCCACCCAAAATCCAACCACCATCCTTCTATCATCAAATATATACCCTCATCAATAGAATACAGAATTAGTAGAAACTCAGCTAATGAGGAAGTATTTAATAAACATAGCAATTTTTATAATACTGCATTAAAAACTAGTGGATACATAAACCCAAATATTAAATATGCAAACAAGAAAAGTAACCCTCGAAGAAAAAATAGAAATAGGAAAAGCATCTGGTACACACACCCTTTCAACCAGATGATGAATGGTAAATTGGGGAAAAAATTTCTCGAGTTAATTAAGTAACACTTTCCCGAAAAAATCCACTAAGATCTTTAATAAAAACACTATAAAGCTGTATGAACAATCTAGAAAAAATTATAAAAACCACAATAATAATATTTTTAAAAAATTTAAACAAAATCAATAAAAACAACCAGACAACAGAAATTAACAATTTAGACAAGAAAAAATGTAATTGTAAAAACCTCATAGACTGTCCGCTAGAAAACAGGTGTTTGACGGAATCGATAATATATCGATAGAACATCCCTATCGAAATATCATTGGTACCTAAAGGAAACAAAAAAACACCCACAATAAAGTGGAAAATTCTAAAAGAAGCTAAAACATGTAAGTCCTAATATAAACCATGTTCATTATGCTTATATGAAAAACTATTTATTATTAAATCCGTTATGAATAAAAGTTTATTGAATAAACGCAACGAAATTTATGTCATATGTAGACATTGTAAATTGTTCACATTAGAAAAAGGATAAAATCTAAATGAAACAACAGGCATATAACCAACAAGTACATAGGGAAAATAATCATTGACGAACTAGATAAAAATAAATTGGAGCATAGAATATATATATATATATTTTTAAATCTCCCTTTTTTATATAAAAAAAAAACAAACTTTACAACAAATAAATAGATAGACCAAAAAGAATTATAGTTTAGGTTTTTAAAAAAATCTTTTCTTTTCCCAAAAAAAGTTTTACAGCAAATAAACAAATGGACTAAAAATGATTAGTAAGTAAAGGAATATAGGATTGGTACTCAATGGGAATATCACATTAAAGGTAATAAAACTGAAGAGAATGAAGGGAAAATGATAAGATCTGATTAATGGCAGGTTGAACATTAAGGAGGGAAAACAAACAAGGGTAGAGTAGGATGAAGGGAAAAGAAAGAAGAAAAAAGAGGAAAAAAGTTAGGTAGTGTGTTTTCTTCGGAGTCAAATCCCAAAGTGAATGTTCATTCTGATTAGCCACAAGAAACACCCACATACATTCACAGCAAACCAGAATATTTTGTCATTGAAATGTAAATCATCTGCACAACTACATCAACATTGCCTGATGATGAGAACCTATCTGGAAACATAGAAATTTCCATGTCGCAATGTGCAATTGATACATGACTATATAATTATAATAAGCTCTATAATACTCATTATATTGAGCACTGTTTATAATAAAATAAATGCCAGAGCACTCAAAATTTAAAAAAAACCTTGAGTCCTCTTCACCTGGAATTATATATATATATATATATATATATATATATATATATATATATGAATGGAATAAGTAAAGAACAGGTAGAAAAGGTGTCTTTAATATAATATGTTTCACTTTATTAAGCTTTTTTAGAGAATTGTTAATAAGACAATGATTTTTAGAAAAATTTAAAAAGTCAAATGGACAGTATGTTGACTAAGGTTTGATTTCATTGGTTCGATATGTCACGTGTAATAAACAATTTTTAAATGTAGGAAATTTATACCTGGTGATATGTTTATGTGCCACCTGTAATAAAAAAAATAGATGTTTTTTTTTTTTAAGTGTGTATAAATATATGTTTAAATTATTTGTGTGTGTTGTTTATGAGAGATAAATATTTAATACTATACTTCATTCAATACATACTTTGTCACTCAATAAAGAAGGCTATGGTGAAAATGGTAATTACGTCTGAGACGTGTAATATGAATCGAAGAGAAAGAGATAGAAAGTAGATATTACAAAGAAAAAGGAAAAGAAAGATTATATCTGATGTTTGACTTGAAAAGGGCATAGAGAAAGCACTAACACAGAAGTCTGTTGCTCAAAGTGCCAGTTCTTGAGGAAAAAGCTATGTGTGGGTTTTTTTATTGCTTTTGAAACATTGAGGAAACTAGGGTGATTAAACTCTTTGGAAGTAGAATGTCATACCCTAGTTGTGAAGGCCTGGACTGGTAAAACCTTAGAATTGACCTCATTTGAATATTTACCGTGAAAATAGTCTTGTTCTTAAAGCGGTTGCAGAGTGGAAAATAACACTTCCATAAGACCGGGTAAGCGATTTTTAACTCTTTTAAAAGTAAAAAGTAAGGATGAAATATATTCAGAAAAAAGAAAATTTTGCCTGACTTCTCTGACTTCTGAAAATTTTACCTGACTATATGACTTCTCGATATGTTGATATCAACATACTCATTTTTTCTCTTTAAATTCGTTATGTGATCTCTCTTTTACAATCTCTCTCTACGCCATGCGCAGTTATACACACACATACATACACACACATACATACACACACACACACACATATATATATATATCCATTTCTGCCTCTCTATATATTTTTTGCTTCATTAATCTTTCTCTCTCTCTCTCTCTCTCTCTCTCTCTCTCTCTCACTCACTCACTCGCTCACTCACTGACAATCTCTCTTACTCTTCTTCCTGTATTTCATTTCCTCACTTCTGTTCCTTAGAACTTCTCACTTCTCATTCCTTTCTTTTATAATTTTTCCCCTTTTTTAATTTTAACACACATACACTCTCTCTGTCTTTCTCTCACAATTCTCTCTCTTTTTCTCTCTCAATCCATATAAATGCTTCTCACTTATTCTCATTGTTGAGGCAGTTCCACACAATTTATAATTTTCAAACAAATTCTCTTTGCAGCAAGCAGGTGAACTGAAGCGCTTCTGCACAAATTAGATTATAAAAAAATGCTGATTTATAGGACAAATCAATCACACAGATCAATACCGACATGCCTATGTAAAGTTTCTATAGGCATTGCAATAAAAGCATTTGTCCATATCCAGACAGAAAGTTTTAAAGAAAACAAAACCTTAAGAAATTGGTTCACTTTATTAAGTTATTCCTTGCTGGATGTCTGTAGGTGTGAATGTATCTCAATGTGTTAATGCGCTACTTTCTTTAAGTATATATGGATATAACGACACAACTGTGTGCGTCTCTATCTAAAAGAAAGCGCAACAACAGATACATACCAAGAAGATTGTTTTAATGCTTACATCGGTGTATTAATGTGTGCATCTACTAGTTTATATACAGAATGCAATGGATGAATTGTCGCCTAAATTACGTAAAAATAAAAATAACACTGGTATACAATTTTAACAGATATATTTACCAAAATTACACAAAAATATCTTGAAATACTAAAAAGTAAATTTATTCAATAATAACGCATTTGGCTTCAACCACGACCTCTAGGCGACTTCGAAGTTTCTAGCAAATATTCTAAATGGTCTCTTTGTTTACGTTGGTCAATGCTGCGTTCAGTTCATCTTTGTTGTTACAAGGAGTTTTGTTTGTCTCTCGCTCAACTGCGAACCACACATAATCAAGGGGATGCAGTCCGGAGAGTTAAGCGGCCAGATATAAGGGGTGATGTGATCGCAGAAAGTGTCTGACAGCGTGACTGGTTTATCCTGCTTGTGTGGCATGGTGCAGAGTTTTGTTGCCAGACACAGAATCTTTAAGCAGCCATCCTCTTGACCCAAGACAGCACTACCTTTTCAAGTGATTTGATGTAAGCCTCCGTGTTGAGTCTGTGACCCTCACCAACAAATTCGGGAGTTCTTTTTTTATCAGAACGATCAGAGTGAGTTTTCCGAGCTGCCGTGCCATCGTAGATTCATTCAACTTCTTTTAAATGCTCCGCACTCACATCAAATTGACACCCAAATACTCTGATATATTCGGACTAGAGCTTCTGGCGCAAATGCCAAGCATGTCGTTCCCAAATTTCTGAAGCAGTGAATTGCAGTATAGTGCTCTTTTTCTCACAAACGCGAAATTAAAAATATAAAATGGCAACAATTTACTCATTGCACCCTGTAAATGAGTGTATATTCAAAATAAAGCAGACTTCACTGGGTTTTTACGTGTTTGGATTGATACGTGTCTTAATTAAAAGGCTGGGAAAATATCAACTGACTTTTTACACGTAAAGTTCATTTGTATGCGTAAGATAAGGTGCATTATAGTCATAATGTATAGTGATATATGTATAGTGTAAGGTCATGTGCTTTACAGACATAACAGTTTCATGGATTTAAAAGGTTGTTACTTTCTAGCATAAAATGTTTTTTCTTTAATCTCATTCAGATGTGATAGAAAGCAAATGGTGACTTTGTGTAACCGATGAGAGAAAGATGAGTTGCGATCCTGCCGAGAAGAAGGGTGAACTTTGCAAATTGACCTTTTTGTTGCGTCCATGGAATTTAATGTACAACATTAACTCGTTTGGTTTTAACATGTGATTTTCGCTATCTTTACTTTTTTAACGTGTAACTTTAATTCCTTGACTGTAAATGAATTAAGTTTTAAAATCAGACAAAAGAAAACTATCATCTAAATAATTTGTTTAAAACTCACATTCTCACGGTGCGCGCACACACACACACACACACACACACACACACACACACACACACACACACATATACTCTTGCATACACACATGTACATACACACACACATATCTATAGATTTATATATATATATATATATATATATATATATATATATACATATATATACACACACATATACCTATAAGCGGACGTACATAAACACACACACACACACACACACACATATATATATATATAATGTGTATTTAGACACCAACTATTCTTTCAAATATCTTTCATTAAATACGGTTAACAAAGAAGATTTAATTTTTATTTAATTTTTCTGGCATCTCCCCTATATATATATATATATATATATATATATATATATATATATATATATATATGGTAGTATCGGAAACTTCCCATACTGTACCTATTGTGATAGTACTCGTTCATTCAACCGTTAGAGTCTACCTCTTTAATGAGTCAATTTGGTGTTTAGTTATCATGCGAGGTTTTGTAACTTTTTCTTGGAATGTTTCTGTGATCTTTAAGATGAGTCATAAGATGGGTCATAAATTATACGTGGAGCTTGGCAAATCTGCGGCTGTAACGATTGAAATATTTTCTCATGCTTTTAGTAAATATTGCAACACACGTCTCGCTTAATTTAGGTCAACTAATCTTCCTCAATCCCAAGAAATATAATGGCAATTTTCAAGCGAAATATGAAAGTTAACGCCGAAAAGGGGTTAAGTCTATGGAAATTAACTCCACGCCCGGTAAGGAGGGACATGTGAAACTGGTGGCCCCTGACCATCATCCGGCGACTGTTAGCATAAACGGCGTAAAGAGGATAAAATTTTTCGAAATTGATCCTTCACACAGAAAGGTGTGACATGAACGACATGTGTCATCTGACCATCACCCAACGACTGTTCGCATCAAACAAAAAATAATTCCCTGGACATGGAACGTTAGAATGTTAAACAACTGTAATTAGTTGAAAAATGTAAAACAAGAGATGAGTAAAATGGCAAAATTTTATCTGTATGCGAAACTTAGTAGCCAAACAACGAAGATATTGTCAGTGACAATCACAGGATTATATATGCAGGCTGAGAAAAAAATTAGAAAATGAGTTAGATTGATACTAGATCATAAAATGAGTTATGAAATACTGTCAATTATCTGAAAGAAATCTTGTAATTAAACTGTAGATAAAGCCTTGCGCCATCGCTATAGTTGTTTATGCATCGACAGCTCAAAGTACGGAAGAAGAAATGGATTTGTTCTAGTTTATCCTAGACAATGCCAAGGCTCAGTGTAAATCACAAGAAATTATAATTATCATGGGAGACCTGAATGCCAAATTAGGCAAGTGGAGGGAAGGAGAATCGCTGGCAACAGTGGTGATATACCGGGAGATCTGAGCAGATCTATTTTCATAGCACTATGTAAGAAACCAAGATCAAACGAATGTGAACTACACCGGATAATAAATCTAACGCTATACATAACAAAACTCATCATCCGAATTCCGATAAATAGAGCGCGCAACAGAATCAGGCCAAAGATAGGACAAAAACAGTGCGGGTTCATCAAAGACACCGAAACAAGGAACGTGATATTTATGCTTAGAATGTTTTATAAAGAGCGATTCAAATGCAGAAGGACGTGTACTTGTGCTTCATCGACTACAGAAAGCTGTTCAACAAAGTACACCACAAAGATATGTTAGCGTTATCCTATTCGGGAAATATATTAGAATAATCAAAACCTATGCTAGCAACAATCCGCCTGCATACCGACAAATATGAGTTCAGTAGATATATAAAAATAGAAAGGGGTGTAAGACAAAGTATGTGTTTTCTCACCGGATTTATTCAACCTATAGAACGAGGCAATTTCGAGAGAATTACGTGACCTACCAAGATTCATTATTGACAGCCACAATCTTAACAATATAAGATAAGCAAATGATACAGTGCTGACAACAGACACGGAAAGGAAACTACAAAACGAGAAGAAAGAACTAAGCATAAGGTACAAGACACTATGCATGGTTATCAGCGAAAGGATGAGCCCAAAATGCAATAAGTTGGGGATACTACAATCAATCAGAAATTTAAATACCTGAGAAGTGTTCTAACAAGGGACGGAAAGTATGACACTGCGTTCCGAAGAAATCGTATTGGGTTGGCCAAAGATACATTGCAAAACCTAAGCAGAGTAATAACAGACAGACAAATTTCTTTGGAAAAAAAGAAAATAGTATTGAACTGGGCAATCTCCTAAAAGATAAAGAAGACTTGAAACAACAGTAAAAAAGCGGTATGTTTCTGTTTATATATATATATATATAGTGAGAGAGGGAGAGAAAGTGTGCGATGGATGAATTATCGTGTAATTTACGAAAATTACACAAAATATCTTGAAATACGAAAGAGAAAATTTATTCAATAAAAATCACAATTAGTTTCAACCACAACCTTCAGACAACTTCGGAATCTTCTGTAACTCTTCTGGGCGGTCTCCATGTTTAAGTTGATGAATGCTGACATAATTCTTGCCTTCAGGTTATCTTTGTAGTTACAAGAAGAAGTTTTGTCGACTCTCTTGGTCAGCTGCGCACAAGGGGGTGTATAGTCTGTGGGATTAGGTGGTTAGGTGTAAGGAGTGACCTGGTCACAAAAAGTGTTTAACAGCCATGACTGGATTCTCCTGCATGTGTGGCATAGTACAGAGTTTTGTTGCCAGGCATAGAGTCTTCTAGCAGCCACCTTCTTGACCCAGAGCAGCACTACCTCCTCAAGGTAGACCTCTGTGCTGAGTCTGGCACTCTGTGGGTAGGTGAAAGGAGGCATAACGTAACCATCACTCCAAGCACATTCGTAATTACCATTAGACTCATTCAACTCTTTCCAAATTCTCCGCATTGTCTTCAGATTGACATCCAAATATTTTTAACTGTTCGTATTCGAGCTTCCGGCGTGATAACCAAGCAGTACAGCGTATGATCGGCCATGTGATCACTTATGGCACTCAATTGACACACACACACACACACACACACACACACACACACACACACACACATATATCTATATATATATATATATATATATATAGAGAGAGAGAGAGAGAGAGAGGCTTGAAATGAGAAATCAATCAACTTTATTACTTATACAAAACCATTTATTCTAAAATAATATAAAATATTGGATTCTTTAGCCTCGCTGGTAAACTGTTTATGAGAATAATGACTGATTTCAAAACCAAGGAAATCCTAGTGCACACTATATGCGCCATATAGTATCTGACAGCCTATATATATATATATATATATATATATATATATATATATATATATATATATATATATATTATCATATGTCTATGGCAGGACTCGGATTTTCATGCGTTATGAAATCATCAGGTGCATATTTCAAACTGACAGTTTTATAGATTTGAATTTAAATTCACTCGATATTCATGGGAATCAAATCTTATAATGTTGAATTTAAATATTCTAAGGTTACACGTAGATAAAAATTTTAAACTTAAATTTAAAACTGAAAATTAAAATTAAAATTAAAAATTAAATATATTAAAAATAAAAACTGTAGCGAAAAGAAATCAAAGAGGTATATGTTATGAAAAGTAAATATTTAAATTAATTTATCCAGACAGTTAAGTGGGGTGATTTTCAGAGGGATTGTCTTAATGAACCAATAGAAAGCCAGATCATGATGGGTAGAAGAAATTTGATTGTAAGGGTAAAGGTCGGGTAGAAAAATGAAATGGCTTGAAACACCGACGTTTTCTATGTCAATGATAAAATAAATTAAATGTATATATGTGTTGCATTTAGCATGTCTGAAAAATTATCAAAAGTAGTGAAAGAGTGACAAAGACGGGAAAGAATTTATGCTGTAACTTAATACTTATCATCTGGTTAAATGGGAGTGTATACCAAATGATTTTTCTCTTTCTATTATTATTGTTGTTATTATTATATGTGTTATAGTTAAAGTCGGGACGTTTGTAGCCGCTGTTTTTAAGAACAGTGTCATAGAATTTATGCTTATAAAAGATACTTTTCATAAAAAAGTAAATTCTATGACACTGCCTTTGTTCTGCAGTAAACCGTTTTATAGTAAACTTATAATAAAAATATTACTACATATGTGTGTGTGTGTGTGTGTGTGTGTGTGTGTGTGTGTGTGTGTGTGTGTGTGTGTGTGTGTGTGTGTGTAAATCTGTCTTAATTATAGTGTAATAGTATTACATTTCAATAATCAAGTTACTTTTAATATATTTTGCTATGTTTTCTTTCCGTCTCACCGGCAGTAGTTTGCTGTTCCATTTGTTCTCGTGTAACTATCTTCTTTATGTGCCGTGTTCTTTCTGGAACATGCACTTCCACTTGCCCCAAAGCCAGCTCTGCCATCCACTTACTCAAGCTCATCAAGTATGTCTCGCGCTGCTTTCCTCTATCTCTCTTTCCCTCTATCCGTTCTGTGAGTTTTAAACTCCCCAAGCCCTCCTTCCTCATTACGTGTTTCTTTCTTATTCCAAATATATGTTTCCTTCTCGTTTGCATCCTCTCCAAAGCCTTGTCTTTGCTCACATGCTTCGAGTCTCTTGAGGAAATCATCCAGCATTCGCTGAGTTCACGAATACCATCTTGAGGAATTTCTTGCCATGTTTCACACAATAATCCTAAAAGTTCTGGCTTAGAAGATGGCTTCTTTTTTGCGGCGTTTTCGATCTAATATGCCCCAAAAGTGTTCAATAGGGTTAATATCCGGTGACTGGCTTGGCCATGGAGGTTTATTGATCCCATTTTGTCTCAACCAATGTTGCGTTGCTTAGCAGTGTGACATGAGGTTCCATCTTCCATAAATAGGGAGTCAACTTTGCTCATTCTACTACTTAAGAATATTGAAGCCCTTTCTTTAATATAGAAACATATTTGGCAGAATTGATGTTTCCTTCACACTCCACAAGCTCTGAGCGACCATCACTCCAAATTTCACCCCATACCATTACTGAAAGGCCCCCCACGTTTCACCTTTGGATGCAGTCTTTTTAAATCAAACTTGACTACAGAGTCTCTATACCCATACTCATTCACTGTCGGAAAATAATGCGAATCTTGACTTATCAGAGAAAATAACAGTGGTGTAAAAGGTCACAGGTCTCTCCACCATCTCATGAGCCCAATCCTTTCTGATTTTGATATTGGCTGAACAGAGAAGTGGTTTTCTTCTCGCAGCTCTGCCATAGTAGCCCAGCTTGTGAAGATACCTGACAGCTGTTCTGGGACTGACATCAACTTGTGTTGCTATGTCAGAGGCCCTGCAACGTGGATCCTGTTCAACATTTCTTTGGGCAAGACGCATGGTTCTTTCAGAGGGCCCAGAGCGACCTGGATGAGGTTTTGTGCATTTCTTGCCCTCTCTGTTGAACTGTACGATCACTCTATTAACAGTAGAAAGGGGTATTGAAACATTTTCAGGTATTTTTCTTTGACTAAGACTACCTTCACGTTGGCTCACGATAGGTCCTCGCTGAAATTTGGAAAGGTCTGATTCTCCTTTGGTTCATGGCATGTTCCACTATTGCTATATGCAATTTTAATCAAATAATCTATGTTAATTTATCTTGGTTATTAAAAAATTCAGAAATAAAATTTATCTTGGTGTCTATTCAATTCTGTCATATATATATATATATATATATATATATATATATATATATATATATATATATATATGAAGCAAGCTCCGAAAGTAATACCTCGCTAATACAGGGAGGCTTGAAACACTGTTCGGCTATGCATTTTGTGGCGATCTCATTTTGTAGGTTGACATCTGTACAGTCCCTCCCCAAACATCGATCGTCACATACTAAAATGCATAATCCACTGCCTAACTGTGATCATATCCACTGTTTGGGATTAGTAAACGATCATCTAGATTCGATCAATGTCAAAAGATGAATTGTGTTTCTTATCGTCTTGAGTTGTGATTTCTAGCTTTTATAAGACAAATAAAAATGAAAAGAAATGATTTGAAAAACCGAATTAAAAAGGTAATATAAAATTAATTTGCATATTTCAAAAGTTCAAGTATACAAAAGTAGGTTTTCCTTTATTTTCATTATGATCTTTTAAAACAGTTTATGATCACTTTAACTCCACCTTCAACAGTTTTTAACATATTAAACAAAAAAAAACTGTTATGTTTGCATACGTTTCTACCACAATTATTACAGGCAAATTTTACTTTAGAGTAATGTGTTTGAAATTCATACAAACATTATGACTAAAACTAAAAGCACTTTGACAGAGGTATTCAGAAAGTTTCTTGACAAATCGTGAAGATTCGACTAGCTCATATTAAAGAAAAACATTTTTGGACTGTTCAAACACCTGACGTTACTAATGGAGTATAAAATATCTTCTGTAAATGGAAGAGCTTGTAGACGGGTGTAGATAGTACTCGAAAACAAGTTTCTACTTGAATTTTGTGTCTCAGTTTAGCTATGCATGTCTGTATAATTATATCTGATCGTTCGAGATTAAGTTTCACACGAAATGAAGAACGCCTAGCGAAGCTTAACCTTCGGCAAAAATTGACTTCCTTATCGGCGACTTGTGAATTCAATACATGAATCATTTTACTTCAACAAGCATATTATCTATGTATCTGTAAATATTTAGGACAGTATTACCAAAACCTGCAAATCATAAATCAGCGCCATATTACTTATCCAACACGATCACACTTATACATCAATGAATGAACTAAAATCAATAGGCATTGACCTAAAATCAGTTGTCATTGATCCTGCAGATCAATTATAGAATTTCTAAAAGCCTTCCAATCAATAATGCAATAGCTGAGTCTTTTTAAATATTCTGAGAGTTTAATTCAATGCAATCTGTTCATGCCTTTGCATGGACCTGAGATTCAAAGCACGGTCTTTCGAGCGTTTTACTTTCCACACAACTGTGAACAAAGTAGGTGGTCGCTTCTACTCAAGTGAGCAGATCGTTTTAAAAAGAAACGTTTTCTTTAATCAGTTTAATTGAATTCTAAACCTTCACACTTTGAATATCAAATCCGGGTACCTAAGCTCTGTATACATTTCCATGCGTAATCTCATTAACAACTGAGATCATATTGTGTGTGTAAAAATATGTGTACATGTTTGTGCACGCGGCTATGTCTGGATGTTACTACATGTATAGTCATGTGTTTATATGTATATGTCACTGTGTGTACGCGCATTCGTGTGTGTGTGTGTGTGTGTGTGTGTGTGTGTGTGTGTGTGTGTGTGTGTGTGGATAACTATGTTTGTGTGTGTGAGTTCACGTGTATATGAGATCTTGTCTGTATCTGAGACGTTATACATAGTTGTGTGAGTGTGAGAGAGAGGGAGGAAGAGTGTTAGAGTGTGCGCCTTCACTGAGTTTGTGGGATCTTCGCACTTCCAATAACATAACTGTTATATCTAAGCAGTGCAAGTATCTATGCGAAGAATGTTGATAAATAACTTAATAGGCACAAAATTCAAAGATTGCTTCTGACAATCTATCTACTGAGCTTTTAATCATTTTACCCCAAATAAAGCAATAAATCTTCTATGCCAGAAAGAATTACTGAGTGTCAAAGAATAAGGAAAAGAAAATTATTAAAGAGCAAGAACAAAAAAAAAAGAAGCGAAATCAAAAGAAAGTAGATAACGATTGACATTGCGTTTAAATTTTTACAAATCAAAGCTGGCTGGAAAACAAGAAGCCGCAAGAGAGCTCCACGAGTGAGAAGTGCGAGAAAATAAAATGTTAGCAAAGAACTTATAGCCACATCTACCGAATTCAACTGATGAGAATTTATTGCCAATCTATTACTGCGATTAAATTAATAAAGTCTGTGTACCATAAAGAAAAGTTCATCAAAACAATTACCCTGAAATATTTATTTTTAAAAAGTCACAGGAAAGCTACATTACGGCGGTGGAAAAGTGACTGAAACTGGGATTCCAGGTCAGGATCAATAACATTGCAGATTCTTTTTTTGGTGAATGGTCATTTTTCATTGCATATCGGTAACGTCAAAACTAAACAATCATGTCTATCCACAATTTCCTGTCCTTTTTTTTTTTGACGATTTTTTATTCTAATGCAAATGCAATTCATGATAATACACGTGTACATTAACACACGGTAGCAACCACATCAAATTCGATATCTTTCTATTTATCTAACGATATCTATGCCTCAACATGAGTTCGGTCTAGTAACATTCCAGACTTCAAGTAAAACATAAATTTTGTCCTTTTTGTTATCTCTCCGAAACTCTGTTCAACCATCCATTTACTCAAGCTTGCTAGGTAGGTTATGCGTTGTTTTCATATGTCCAATTTACCTTCAATCTGTCCTGTGAATATCAAATTTTCACAGCCTTCTTTCCTTATTATTTGTCCCTAGAATGTCAACTCTCTTTCTTATTCCAAGTATGTGCCATTTTTATTTCCATCTTTCTTAAAACTTTCTCGTTGCTCACATACTCTGTCCTTGAATTTCACAACATAATTCTGTTGCCTAAGTTTTCTCTTTATCTGTGAGGAAATTGTCCACCATTCACTGCTCTATTACAGAGCAATTCAGCAATTTTTTCTAACAAAACTTTACTGTTTCTTAATGTTTTGTTTAGTTTTTAGAAGACATCTCCAACGCGCTTTCGGATTTCAGTGTCACATTATCCGTCCTCTGTTAAAATACTCCCCAGATATTTAAACTTTTGCATTTGCTTGGTGTTAACGTATCCAATTGGTAGTTAGCATTTTGGGCTGTGCTTGTTGTTGATAAGTATGACTTATGTCTTATAACAGTTGATGGTTATTCCTTTTTTTTTTTTTTTTGCCTTTACTAATTTGTCGAAGAATTCTTTCAGTTTTCTTTCTGCGTCTACCATCAACATGCTATCACCAGCGTAATTTATGTTGTCAAGATTGTGCCGCCAATAATAAATCCTGATAGGTCTTCTAGTTTTCTTAGGATTGACTAGCTTTAAAATTTGAATAAATTCGTTGAGAAGACACATATTTGCCTTAGATCCCTTTCTTTTTTTCTTTTTTTTTTTTTGAATACTTAATTTTTTTGAATACTTAATTTTCTATACGTAAAGCAAGTGATTTTCTCCCAATAAATATTCTAGATTATTCTAATATGATTCCCAAATAAAGTTTTCCTAGTATTTCAAATAACTATTTATAAAGTATTACAGTACCTTAAATGTTTATGCGTAGTCTATGGCATATAAGTAGACTTCATTCTTAATTTTGTATTAATCGTTCTCCCTTTCTCTCCCTCTCCTCCCCCCTCTCTCTCTCTCTCTCTCTCTATATATATATATATATATATATATGAATATACATGAAAAATCTAAAGTGACCCAAAACCGCGGTTTCACACTACGGATCGTCAGGGTAAAGAGCCATTTTCCCTGACGATCCGTAGTGTGAAACCGCGGTAGTAGGTTTTGGCTCACTTTAGATTTTTCGTGTGTTTTTGCTCTACTATTGTATTTTAGTACTTTCGTATTGAGCACTTTTTCTTGTGTTTGGTTCCGTTTGGGTTTTTTTTTTCTTTACTGCGTAATATTGAATGTTTGTTCTTGTTCCGCTGGTTTCTTTTTTTTTTTTTTTTTTCTCCCCATTTATCCGACGATTTAGTACGCCGGATTGTAACGGATTTAGATTCTGTTTGTTAATGGTTTTTTCGAAAGTTTATATTGGCATAAATTTACGGAGTGCATTCTTACAGAGTCTAAGTAGTTATTATTATCATCATATATATGAATATATATATATATAATATTCTAATCATAAATATCTCATTTTGTACACGAATGTCTTTAACGAAGCTACCCTGTTCGTGCCCTATTTCCTATCTGATCCTGCTACGCGCTCTATTCCTTAGAATCCAGGTGATAAGTGTTGTAATGTCGATCATTAAGCTGATTGTCTAATGAAGCTCGCATTCATTTGCATCTAGCTTCTTAAGTGGCGCTACGAAAATGGATTTGCTAAGGTGTTCCTGTATGTCACCACCATTATATATTTCATTTAATTCCATAATTGTGTCTATGCAAAAATTGGGTAAGTCTGTTAGAGTCCCATCTGATATTGATGCTTTGTTTTTATTCATCGTGATCAGGGCTAATCTTACTTCAGACTTTAATATTACTTCAGACTTCCATATATTTTGAGTACAGTCGACTTCCTTTTCACATACTGAAAGAGTTCGCCAAAGTATTCATTCCATCTTTGAAGTATTTTACTTTTTTTAGTATGAGTGTTCCCTCTTTTGAATATATGCATCCTGTTGATGAGTACATCTTTTGTCCAGTTAATTATTTTTATTGTTTTATGCGTACTTACTTTATCTGTGATGCTCATTCTTTCTATCTCTGCACCTTTTAGTTGACCCATTTCTCTTTTACCTGTTTGCATTTGTTTCTAATTTCAATGTTCAGTGTTCGATATTTTTACTATTGTTTGTTATTTCTTTCTTATCATTTCTAGAATTCCATCTGTCATCCACTATTTTCTCTTGTCTAGTTTTCCTTGTGATGATCTTGTTCACCAATGTCACTTGAATTTATCTTAATGTGTTCTAGTTTGAATTTTCAGTTTCATTTAAATTATATTTCTTTTTAATTCTGTTAGCATACATATCTTTGCAATTTAAGCCATTCAGGAATCTATCGTATTGTAGTTTAGACGTTGCTTTGGTTTTGTTTATTTTCCGTAATTCTGAGTTTGCATATTAGTAGAGAAGTTAGTCGTTCGCACAGTTAAACTGGATTTCTGACTCTTTTATTGATTGTTATATTGTTGATCTGATTTTTCATGTCTCCTCTCGGATTTCTCCATGTACATAAGCGCCTTGGGCGATGGTGACTATTTGATAGTTTGCTGTGCCCGGTTTTAACCATATTTCTCTTCGTTCTTTATAGGTTCCCAGTCTGAACTTGCAATCTATTTCACTGTATAATTCATTTCTGACTTTTTTATTCCGGTCTCTCATAATCACAGTAATTTCTCGTAATATGAACTGAGTTTTGAAGTTATCCAGCGTACTGTAAAACTTGTGGAATTTCTTCCTCCGTGCTTTGTGCTCTCGGTCTGCATACAACTATAATTATCTTAAACGTTATCCCTTTCGCTTTAACTAGACGATGTATAGAAATAGCAAAATATACTTTTCAGGAAATAGCATAATATGGGATGGAAAAATAATATTACAAACGAAGAACAGACTACTATGTGGTGTCTCCTTTTCTCTATGGTAGTGAATGCTGAACAGTTTCCTCAAAAATGAAGTGATGTTTTCAAGCAACCAAAATATTCTACCGACAAATGTTGAGAATATCATGTACAAAGAATATGAAAAATGGTGATGCTTTAAGTAGAAAACAAGCTACAAAGAAACTTTGTTGTGTTTCATTGAAGAATCGTCAATATAATCATTTCAATTGGAAAATTATTTAACATCTATAATAATCAACAAGAGAATAGTAGTTCGAATAAATTATACAAAGAAACTGTTGATGACAATAAAAAAAGAGGCAACTAAAAAATTTTGAGATACGTAATAAAGAAAGATTCAAGAATGTAACGCAGACAAGACACATTGAAAACAAATGAAGCAGATGAAAGTAGCGAATAATTTACCTGACAAGCTTGTATAGAAGGATGACTAAACAAGTACCACAAAGAAAAGAGAAGTTATAAAGAAGAAAGCATTGCTGAAAGAAACAGAAACGGGTAATTGTAGAAAGCAATGACCACTCAAATTGGGAAGGAACACGGTACATAGAGAAAAAATAACTGTTTGTTTTCTTCCAATATCCTAGTCTTCCATGTCCGAGGCCACAATCCTAATATTGGCACAACACTGTTTAGATAATTGAAATATGAAAAGAACAGAATGAGATAAAATTATGAGCAACTACATCAAACAATTTTATACTGAAATTCACACAATACAAGACTTGAGAGCCACTCAAGGCAGGAGGTTTCCTGTTAAAATGGTTATGAGGAATTTGGATGAAAGGGAAGATTATGAGTATAAGGAGGATAGATAACTATTAATTCTTAACTTGTAAAGGTTAAGATTGTATCTTATTATAATAATCGGAATCCTATAATTAACGACAATCGTAATTTGCATGCGTACACTCAGGTTTGTAAGGTTGGTTGCTTAAAATTCTCGGTTTAACCGAATTTCCAAAATCTTATCAGATGACTAAACATCAGATTGAAGAGGGGAGGTTACTTGGTCGAGCCATGAATTATTCGGCATCCCCTTAAGTATGCATGATGCAGTTGTGATGTCATAATGAACTTGGACGTAAAGTCGACATATAACACATCACTCAATAAGCACTGGGCCTGACATATAGATGGCGCCACTAATAAAAACTTCATAAGATTTTTATGAGGTACTAACCTTCAAATGGCACGTGACAAAATTTGGGCCCAATCGGATTATTAGTTTATAAATTCCAGTTATTTAAGTGAAGCTACTGTTGCAAATTTTGAAAGCAATGGAAAAATTGGAATTTCGTGTGTTGATAAAGCACTGCTTTCTGATAGGAAAAATACTGTTTAAGCAAAGCAATGGCTTCATAAATGTTATTCGGACTCTGATCCATCGGAAAAAAAGGTTAAGAGGTGGTATGCTGACTTTAAACGCGGTCATACAAATACAAATGATGCTGAACACTCAGGTCGCCCAAAATCGGCAGTTGTCCAGGAAAATGCCAAAAACAAATTCACAAACTCGTTTTAACCGATCGTAAATTGAAATTGTGTTAAACATATCATAAGGTAATGTATTCTCCATTTTGCATGAACATTTGTTGATGAGAAAGCTGTGTTCAAAGTTAGTACCGCGTTTGCTCACAGTCGATCAAAAACAACAATAAGTCGACGATTCAGAGCGTTGTTTGCAGCTTGAAACAGCTGCAAACAACGCTCTGAATCGTAACAATAAGGAGTTTCGGCGTAAATATGTGACAATAGATAAAACATGGATCCACCACTTCACTCCGGAGTCAAATCGGCAGTCAGTTGAGTGAACAGCAGCAAGTGAAAGACGTTAATATCAGCAGACAAGGTTTCAGCCTCCGTATTTTTGGATACCTTAGGTATTTTGTTTATCGTTTACCGTGAGAAATGAAGAGCCATTATTGGCGAATATTATGTAGCATTATTGGTGTGTTTGAAGGAAGAAATCGCCAAACAACGGTCACAAATGAAGAAAAGTGATGTTCCACCAAGACAATACACCGTATCGCAAGTCGGTCGCAACGATGGTAAAATTACATGAATTGCACTTCGAATTACTTCCACATCCATCCTATTTTCCAGATTTTGCCTCCGGCGACTTTTGACTATTTACAAACCTCAAAAGAATGCTCCAGGGAAAGGTATTTGGCTCCAATGTAGAAGCTATATGGGAAACTGAGGCGTATTTCGAGGCCAAAGACAAATCGTTCTACAGAAAAGGCATCGAATTGTTAGAGAAGCATTGGAATCAGTGTATCACCCTAGACGGAGACTATATTGATGAATAAAGTCGAATTTTGCCAAAAAGTTGTTGTTTTATTCGTTAGGCCCGGGATTTATTGAGTAACGTGTTATATATATTTAGTGCATTGACAGCAAATAATTATCTAAACATATATTGTTAATTATAACAGACAATGATATTTAATAATGAGCCGTTTTAAACATCGTACGTTAGCTTTAATTCCTGGTAAAAATACATACAAAAATTGTCCAGCATTTGGATATTTTTTTATTACGCTGATCCTAAGCTTTCGGATTACATGAGCCATCTTCAGAATGGTTATAGGAATATTAACATAAAGATATTCACCATCAAAGATTATATTCTCCTGTGTTGAGATAAAATGTTGTTATGTGACGATAACGGTCACCGAACAGCAGACGCAGGTCGTAAATTACTAACGCGGTTCTATGACGTCATAATACGTGAGCGACCGAAATGTTAACAACAGAACCATGTATAAATGTAATGTAATGTGTTGTGATTAGTATGAAATGTGATTTTATTGAGTGTCGGTTGCTTTGATTTAATATAGATGGCCTCCAATATCTGAAGGTTTTTTCTTACTGTGTTTATGTGTGAGTATTATTGTGTTATCGACTAAAATATGTCTAATATTACGTACACGGCTGTGTCTTTCTAATAAATGTTGTTTAATAGAACTATAATCAAGTAACTTTACGGGAGAGCATGGTTGTAGTAAAACCAATATATATAATGGGTTTATTATTAGTATCAGAGATATAATTTCTGAACGGGCATGTAAACTGATACACTACATTGGTTTTCTGTAGAGGATTTAGCTGTGTAGGGTTATTAGCTGTGTAGGGTTATTAAAAACTATGTATCTAAAATCTGCTTATACATTGTGTGTGAATGTGCCCGTGTGCACCTACATATATGCTTCATTCCTAACATTTCATCAATTTCTGTAATTCCTTTATGCATATATTATTATGTGAGTATTTGCAACTTTGGTTTGAAAATACATGGTTTTATGGAATTTAAAGCGCTGCGTGTTTGTTGATATTGTATTTTAGGTGGGTGCGTGTCTCATGTAAACAATTAGAGAAAAAACATACAAACTTGGATTTCTACCATGAATTGTTTATTCTCTTTTTTTAATATAAACTCTACAGAAAAACTTGTAAGTGTCTCTTGGATATGTCCGTTTTACTTTTTGGTCCAGAAGTTAGGGTGAGTATAAGCATCGTTATAATGGTCCAGCTCAAATCAGCCACGCGCAGATTTGGAACGACCATAAAAAATTTATACTACTTCATCGTAGCTTTTACACGGTGAAAGAAAGGGTTGATTCACTTCATACGTAAATGCTCTGGAAGTTACGTTCAAACGTTATGCGTTGGAAAGTGGAAAGAGTGTTCAGTCGTCAATGGACCGGGGAAACGAACATGCCCCAACGGGGACGTCCTTTTCAACGTTCTAATCTGTACTGGAACAAGGGGAAGAAAAGCAACGTCTGATTACAACAGACGTCTCTTTGTCTCTGCTCGTAATGAGTGCAAGCGTGTCCTAAATGAAGCAAGGTTACTTCTTGCTGAAAGTAACGACGTATAACATCTAGCAATTTCGGTTTAAGAGATTATTGATGACTCTGCAAGAGTGTACTGAATAACAGCAAAATCTCAATCCCTTCTCTATTCAATCAATTCGAAATCCTTGCGTCTATAGCAGACAAGATTGAATGCTTTATTCAGAAATTCTCTTTCAACTGAACACTTGATTCGCCTGGAGTACCCACACCCGATTTCTAACCTAGATAGAGGTTCTACTGAGTATGTGCATAACCCCGTCTCTGGTCACGGACAACATTTCTAAATTAAACTCCCTTAAGGCAAGCAGAGATGATGGTATCACAGCCGTCATCCTAAAGAAATGTGCCCCTGAGCTAGTTCCATTCCTCTCCGAATTCTACAACTATTGCCTCCCATCTTTCTGCTTTCTGTAGTTCCTGTTTTAAGAATTCTCGAGAACTTTCTGATTCCTCTAACTATCGCCTTGTAAGCCTCGTACTCCCTGACAAACAATGTGGCTTTCGCTTCACCAGGTCTGTTGTTGATGTGCTAACGGTCATTACTAAACATGTATACCAAGCTCTTGATAGTTAACGGCGAAGCTCGAGCTGTAGCTGTAGATATCTCGAAGGCGTTTGACAGGGTTTGGCATGCTGGCCTACTATTCAAGCTCCAGTGCTACAGTATTACAGGATGTTTGATTTAATTCAATCGTTCCTATCAGATCCTATCACACGAATATGGGTATTCCTTAAGGCTTTAAACTAGGTCCCACGATGTTTTTTATCTTCGTGATGTCATCAGTTCTCAAACACACATCTTTGCAGATGACACCACCATTTACTCTCGTTTTAATAGAAAACTCATCAGAGCTGACAAAGTAAACTCAGCTGCTGCTCTTGAAAAGGGCCTCCAACTAGTGGTTAACTGGGGCAGAAAATGGCTCGTCAATTTGAATGCCTCCAAAACAAAACTGCTTTCATGGAACCACCTTACAGAAACTAGCCTTCTGGAGAGCAAAACACTGCGCTTCCTTGGCCTCACTTTTTCAACCAACTTGAAGTGGAATGACTACATCGAATCAATAGTTGCATCTACTGTAATGAAAGTTTGATAATTGTGTCGTGCCAGGAACTTTTGCTCGTCAGAGTCTATCTCGCATATTTATAAATGTACAATTCGTCCGTACATTAAATACTCTTGTCAGATCTAGTCTAATGCTCTTACTACTTATCTTGAAGTTCTTAACAAAATTCACGCAAGGATCTTTTATGTAATCAATCTTGATCTTGGATCTCAACTTTGGTCACTTTCTTACCGACTTGACATGGCTTCCTTTTGTCTTTTCTACAAATATTTTCATGGCAACTTCTCTGATGAGTTTTTTTTCTCTGGTTCCTCAACCATATTAATTTAAGTGTACTGCAAGATTGGATTATAGGTTCCATCTTTTTACAGTTAAATAGCTAAGTGTAACCGCCACTTCTATTCCAACAGTTTCTTTTCTCGCACTTCCTGCCTGTGGAACTATCTTTTATTTACTTGCTTCCATAACTACAATCTTCAAAAATTTAAATGCAACCTCAATGGCCATCTTCTATCTTCTTGAATCCCTTTCAGCTTTTATCCGTTTCTCAACACCCTCTATGGCCAGTCCTTTCTCTCACATTCACTCCCTCTAATCCCCAGCGTACTAGTCGCATTCCCGCCCTGCTTGCAGTTAAATGATTTAAAAAACAATATTTTCGTTTTAGGCTTAAGTACTAGCGAGTTTATATATATACAGGTATAATTATAGAAGGAAAAATAAAATACTCATATACATATGAGTATTTATGTGTTTGTATATGTGCAGCTGTCTGCATGCTCTTATATGTATCTGTATATGTGTATAAACCGGAATATTTGTATACACTTACAATATATAGAGAGACAATTATTAATGCCTCGGGTATTCTTTGGGTTTCATGACAAAAATTTCAAAACTCGACCCCCATAAGGCGTGTGGAGACGATGGAATCCCAGTGATAGTCCTTAAGAGGTGTGCTCCTGAACTTTCCCCTGTCCTCTCTAAACTATTTAACTACTGCCTTTCTGCTTCCTGCTTGCTAGATGTTCTCTTCAGTCGTTCCTGTATTTAAGAATTATGGTGAACCCTCGGACCCATCCAACTATCGCCCTATCAGTCTTCTACCGAAATTCGGGAAAGTATTCGAGGCTATAATCAATGCTGAAATAGTTCATCATCTCACCGCCCACAAACTGTTCTCCGACAGGCAATGTGGATTCCGCTTTGCCAGGTCCACGGCCGACCTGCTAACAACCGTGACGGAGTACATGCTACAGACCCTTGATGCGTCGGACGAGGCTCGCGCGGTTGCTCTGACATCTCCAAGGCTTTCGACAAGGTTTGGCACTCTGGCCTCCTATGCAAACTACGCGGTTATGGTATTACCGGTCGCCTGCTTGACCTAATCCAATCTTTCTTAAATAACCGCAAAATGAAGATCGTCCTACAACACGAATGCTGGTGTCCCACAGGGCTCTATCCTGGGCCCGACGCTCTTCCTTATTTTCATCAACGACCTCCCAGATGAGATCAAGTCCCAAGTAGGCATCTATGCAGATGACACTACAATATACTCCCGCACCAGTAAGAAACCTGTCTTGGCGGACAGACATAATCTCGCTGCTGACCTTGAGCGGTATCTACACTTTGTGGTGAACTGGGGCAAGAAGTGGTTTGTCAACTTCAATTCATCTAAGACCAAGCTGTTCTCTCGCACTTCCCGCCTGTGGAACTCGCCCCCGTATTCTTGCTTTCCTGACGGCTACAACCTCCAGAAATTTAAATGCAAAGTCAATACTCATCTACTAACCACTGGACTCTAGCTCTCTCCCACCCCCTGTATAACCTTCCCTTTCTCTCCACCTATGTATCTGTCATCGAACCTGCTTTCTCAGCTTTCTATTGTTCCTTTCTAACTAGGTTGTACTCCTCACTCTTTTCTAATTAATCTTTTTTTCATTTATGTAGCCCCCTGCACATCAGTGGCGTTTCCGCCTTGCTCGGGGTGAAATGATTAAAAAAAAAAAAACAATTTTTTTTAAATTTCACTATAATTTGTATAGTTTCTCGTCCAAAAATTGGAACAATCTGGAAAATTGATTATCCGACGGAACGAGTTCATGAGAACCAGTCAGATCATGTGGAGCCTATTGACCAAATTTTGACTTTTTACTGAGTTCAAAGAAATGAATTATGATAAGTATTGTTCTTTTTGCGCCGCCTCAGAAAGTATTAAAAACTGATTGATATAAAATGTTGCTATCCAAAACTAAATCAATGGCTGTATATGTTAAAAATATGATTCATTTGCTTCAGGTCAGGTGGAATTCAGTGACTTGTAAAGTTTGTATTCTTTAAAAGGTATACTAATTATTTTGATAAAAACTATATTAACACTGTACAAGAAAAAATATAAAATATGAAATTGTGTAAAAATTAATATAGAAACTATTTTAATAAAAAAGTTAACATTGAATTACATTAAAAAATTAAGAAAAGTATTGTTACTAACAAGTGACATTTTCAATTGTGAACTTTTCGAAGTAATTACATGTTTTTGTTGCTCAGAAATTGATTTATACGAACTGTTGTCTTAAGACAAAGTTGTTCAGTTCCCTGTGGTGTTAAGAAAAACCTTTACTTTACACTAACTATAGTTTGTTTTTTTTTCTTAGGAGAAAACTGTTTTGTATTTGAAAGAATTGTAAATCTGACTTGATAACTTCAGGAACACAAGGAACATTTTGTTCAATGCCTATATTGTAAATTTGTACAATTTCTATATTGTGAAAAGTATTTTTATCATTGTAATGTCTATTGTAATGTCGGATTAATACCTTGGGAAAGGTATTAATCCGACTCTTCCCTCCAGTTATGGGTTAAATAATAGGACGGATTGGGTTCTATAGCCTTGGTCGGCAACCAGTCTACCGCAGAAAGCAATGGCAACCTACTGCGGGATAATCTTCTGCCCAGTCAGTCATGCCTCTTTCGAGACATGATCGCCCAAAGCGTGTATCGCGCATGGCACTAAACTGACTGACTGAATGTCTATTTCTCTGTAAATTTTATGCTAGGTTAAGAGTACTGTGTTTTTTTTTCATTTTTGTGTTTTTTTGTTTGCCTATTCAAAATACTCTGCGTAAGGAATGCGACGACTTTTCTTTTTCTTTTCAACAAACAAATCCTTTTAGAAGAACAGAGTAACATAGTCAAATTTTCTATCAAAAGAAGTTATTTAAGATTATCGAGATCCGTGATTTCAAGTTCGTTTTTCAGTTTAGAAATATGAGGCTGCGAATAACTGCCTAAACCCTTATTTTAGTTTAAAGTTATAAAGCATGCTAAATTTTATTTATTTTATATCAAAAACCTTGACTTAACTTTAAAAAATGTGAGGCGGATTAGAATTTTAAAAACACCAATTTATATTTAGTTTAAATTAATGGTGTTGAATATTTTAAGTTTCAGAATTCGATTATCCTTTCAAATATTTATTGATGCAGCCAAAGCGGGGTGTGGTGGCACAAAAGACTATGATTACTGTATGAATTGTATTGACTTGCGTTATTTCTCATGCTATCAGCTTAAAATTCTCGTCAGAAACCGTTAGGTTGTCGATTCAAGGCAATCGTCCAGCTCCGTGCACGCATTTGCGTGCGTGCGTGTATAAAGTCTAACGTAATTTTATATAGCGATTTACTAAGATGCAAGTATAGATCCCCTGTGAGGATCGAACTCACTGCTCATTCGTAACTAATATAGCGAGATAATCATCACACAACATCAACATGCAGCGAGAATTTATATATAATCTCGTCATAAGCATCTATTTGTTCAATAGAAAATTAAAGGCAATACTTTCTTGGAACTATATTTATATTCTTGTAAAACTTAAAATATCCACTCGTTCTGCACTTTAATGACAAGATGTTGTGTTGCTAAGATGAAATAAGATTAAACAATCAGTACACCAGAACACCAGTATCTGTTGTCGTTTACTTTATTGGGCACAGGGTTCCTATTTACGGGAGGCTTAATACAGTGTGTATGGGGGGACCGGTTACAGTGCAGGGGGCTACAGAGAAAAGACTGGGTACAGTGGGTATTGAAGCAACGATGAAAGATGGACGGAATTCAAGAAGATAGAAGATGGCAGTTTTGAAAGTTACGTTGTTTTCTCTGTTCCCTTTTAATATAAAGAAATAATTGAAAAATGAAAACCATTAAAGAAGGAAAAAGAAATTAAATGCCTGTCATTTTAATGCTACGCAAAACAAAAAAGCATCTTGCTTGAGACATTTGTTTGTAATACGTAAACTAACGCCAGTTTGATATTTGTAAGGGATTGGCTAAAATACAGTAAAGATTTCATTCTCACAATCTTTCATCCAAAGTTAAAGTTGGATCTCTACGCTGTGGCTAAAATGCTCAACCTATTTCAGTTCCAAATTTAGAAAAGTAAATTTATTCTAACTAGAAAAGCCACTTGCTTAATTCTAATAGGATATTGCCATAAATCTACAGATGAAATCTCATAAAAATCAAAACGTGATAATTTCAAAACAATCGCATTTTAATATATTAATGCTCACGCACACGCATACACACAGACAGACAGACAGACAGACAGACAGACAGACAGACAGACAGACACACACACACACACACAAGCAAGTGTTTATTTAATCAAATATGTACACTAACAAAAACAACAAAATGTAAGGTATATACATACGTATTACTTGTAAAATCTGGTGTGAATCTCAATTTACAGCAGAATTTGATATAAGAATAGATAACGTAGCCCATAAAGAATTTAGCGACCAATAAGTGTTATAATTTGGTGGCTAAAATCGCTGGCCAGTAAAGGAACCAGCTCTCGAGCAAAAGAAAAAATCTATAATCGAATTGTTTGGTTAGATTAGAACGCTGAGACGAGATTAGCCGCCAGGAATGCAATAGAAGCTTATCTGGTTCTTGGATAATCTTAACCTTAATCTAATCCTGAGTTGGACTCGACCAATCTGCATTTACGTCAGAAATTCACATCTGTATTTATATGCATCCAGGGATTAGTTGAAAAGAGAAGGGGATAAGGAGAAAGAGAAATGGATGAAAATAAAGATAATATTTGTGAAAAGGGATAGAGAGAGTGAGAGAATAGAAAAAAAGAGAAGCATCAAAAAATAAGATCATGTAAGAAACTTGAATGGATAGAAATAAAGAAACCTAGGGAAGCGGAAACAAGAGTATGAAACAGCTACAAAGAATTTGTTAAAAAATGTAAAAGAAATTAAATTAAGCCAGAGAAAATAAAAGTAAAGACAGAAAAAGTAAAAACTCGATGGAAAGAAGATAAGAAAAAGAAACTAGAAAGAACGGAGAACTTGGAAAAAATCAAATTAAAAATAATAAAGAAATATTAGATCTAAAGAAAGAAGGAAAGAACACAAATTGAGCAAAAAAATAACAAATAACATGTATAGAAAAAGGAAATAAAAATGAATTAAGAAAGAAAAATAAATAAATATGAAAGAAGAAAGAAAACATTGAATACAAGTGGACAAAACAGAAGAGACAGCAAATGACAACAGAATTAGTCATTTTAGTGACATACCTGATACACGGTTGGGCGATCATGTCTTTTTCAATCCATGACAGGCAGAAGATTTTCCCGCAGTATGTTGCCATTCTTTCCTGTGGTAGACTGGTTGCCAACCAAATTTATAAAACTGAATCCGTCCTGCTATTCTACCCATATAATCCAAATGGATTCGTACCTTTTCCAAAGCAATTTGCGCGTAAGTGATTGCAACAAATTTCACTGGAATTCGAACTCGGCTCATCATTCCGAGCCAATTTTCATTACACCAAAACGCACAACAGAACACGTAAAAAAATAAAACAATCGAAGAGAGTATGATAAAGTTAAGAGAAAAAGAAGTTTTCTAAGTGAATATTAAAAAAGTTATTTTTGTTTAGATTTTTGTATGAAATTATGGAAAAGCGCAATGATTACTGCATACATGTCAAAAGTAACTACTTCGAAGAAAACGGTGAATACTCGGTATACTTTTTAATTAATCTTATTTTTCCCGTTCACTTTCCGTGAACGTTTTGGTAATAGCTCTTATTCCATTATGAAAATTAATGATTCTTATGAATTGTAAACTTTTCACACGGCTTCCACGGTACCACACTCAACTCTCAATATAGAGAATTTTTTCTAAGATGTATTAGAAAATCGACCTTCAATCCAATCGATATACGTAAGTACATCATTAAATTCGAAGCTCAGCATTGAAAAATGCAATCATTTTACGCAACAAATATTTGTTATTTATCACACTTTACTTGCTTGTTAATTCACTTAATTCAGTGGAGAATATTAATCATATAGAACGAACATTATTTCGCATCAACATTTAGCTAATAACTACATGACAGCATTTATTGATCCACCATATTAAGTAAATGTCATTTCTATATCATAGAAATGCAAAAAAAAAAAAAAAAGGAAATCTATAGCTAGTTCATTAAAGGTATCAAAAACTATTGTGGCGTCTGTGATTAGTAAATGGGTAGGTTCATATTACTACTACAAAACTCGAAAGAATAAAACGTCTGTCTAAGCTGTTAGCAGGAATCAAATCCAAACTGGTTAGGAAAGCGTAAGCCAGCCATTAAGTTACTCTTGATAGTCTTTGCATCATGGCGGTGTTAGAGTGCACAAGTTCACAATATCCCGTACTTTGTACAAGGAATGTACTTATGCGCACGTAGCAAGGGACAATTTTTAACACAAAACGTCCCGAAAGCTGGTCTAGTGTATGTTACCAAACATCTAAAAGATTCTGCAGCTATGTTGGAAAAAGTTAACTGATCAGGTGAAGCCAAAATAAAATATTTTTGGTCTGAATTCCAAAATGCTAGGCACGAACCCAATACGGCTAGTAACCAAACCCATACTTTACCAACTCTATCGCTATTTCCATGGAAAATGTTCTGACGAGCTACATTTCTTCATTCCACCAGTTCAGACATTTACATTTAAGATCCGCCATACTTTAGACACAAGGGCGAACTATCCTCATTTCCTTCGTATGCTATTGGTAAGAAAAAAGCTTCATTCGAACAGCCGCTGCTTTGCGAAAGAGACTCCCGAGATGATGCTTCCTCGATCACAGGAATGTTAACCTCATCAAGTCTAGGGTTAACCGTTATCCATTCTACATATCTTTATAATCTACAATTCTTATGCCTTTAAATTAACCCAAGTCAATGACCCTGTACTTTGAGTGGCTCTTGTGCTTTGCATGGGGTAACAATAGGATAAAAACTCAGATCATTTGTTTTGAGTCAAAATATTTTCTTTAGTTACAGTAACTTTTTCATGTATAAATAGTGTAAATAACATTCTTTTTTTTTTCATCATGTTGGTGGCGAACTCTTTTCAAAAGTCCATGTTATTGGAAGTTATATAAAAAAGATATAATGTGCAGCCAGAATGACATTTGTATTGGTGCTATTAACGAAGAAGAACTAAAATGCAAATCCAGTATGGTTTCGAATAAGTAAAAAAGGCAATTACAGAGAAAAAAATGTGTGCACAATACTAAAAAGGGATTTGGGGGATATACCATATCTAACGAAGGCATATCACCAAACCAATCGTTAATTGACAAAATATTGAAATGTGGAATTTATTTGAACAAAAGAACAAGTATCATTTGAAAAGTTAAAAGTAGTTTTGGTAAAAAAAAAAAGCCAGTTATAAGAATATGCAACTCTAGAAAGGAAATAGTAGTAACAACTGACACAAATGGACACTCAATTTCGGGAGTATTAGCTCAGGATGGTTATTCTATAATGTATAAAAATTCTATCACGTATAAAAATTGTCAAAAGCCGAACCATACTATTCAAATATTGAAAAAGAAGCGTTGGCCATAATATGGATGATAAATAGAGATCGTCAGTTTTTGATTGGAAAGAAATTCCTACTAAGGCCCGAGCATATACCTTTAGAATCCATATTTAATCCTAAGGAGAAACTTCCTAAGGTAACGTTGTCTAAAATTCTAAGATGAACTTTTATGCTAATGGTGTTTGACTTTGATATCGAGTACGTGAAAGGCAATACCATTCCGTATGCCAATGCTTTGTCAAGCATTGGCATACGGAATGCTTTGTCCTTACTTCTGAAAGTGAGAAAAAGAAGGAAAAATTCGAAAATACTTTCTTACACTGGGTCGAAACTGATATTTTGTCGATAGACAAATTAGCTAAGAATACGAAGCGACATCCCATTTCGAACGGCATATTGTTAAGAATAAAAACAAAGTGGAACAATTGCTCACAGGCAGAAAGAAGTTTTAAAGAGGTTATGCACAAATTAAGTGTGGAAAAGAGTTTAATCTGTAATGTAGACGTGGTGCTTCCACCAGCAACACAAAGTAACAAAATTATAAAAAGTATACATTACGATGTTCATTGCAGAATAACATCTACGCAAAGGAGGTTAAGGCTTGAGGAATGGTGGCTAGTCTATTCTACAGATGTAAAAAGGTGTAAAATGTGCACTGAAAGAAGAAAATTCAGACAGACAAAAACACATATATGGCCTAAAAACTTTAGGACAAAGTACACATGCATTATGTTCATGTTAATACAGTGGGATTATTATTAATGCTGGTAGATGCCTATTTAGGTTGGCCTAGCTAATACAGGTCTCCAACAAAAGAAGTTCGATCGTTAAGGCGTTAAGGGTCATTTTTCAAGAAATGGATTTCTGAAAACGCTAGTATCCGACAATTCCCCAGGGTTCTGTGACGAGGAACCATATCATTGGTTGAACAAAACTGGATGCAAACCATATAAAACGCAATCGTACCATTCGCAGTCAAACGGATAAACGGAAAGGATCAGGCAAACTGTTAAAAATAAACTGGAAATATGTCTACAACGGTAAAAAAAAATAGAAACATTTCTTCCTGGATTGTTGCTAAGCTACAGGACAGTACAACATGCTGGAAGATCGAAAAGCCTGTCCACCCTCATGGGTAGACAAATTAAAGCACCATTGACCATGTCTTATGTCACTAACAAAAAACTGTGATGCAAAAGAATAATAAATCAAATCTACAAAAGACAAGATTCATAATGCAAAGTGAACAAAATACTATGATAATGGAAAAAATGGAAATGGGATATTAGCGCAGGCAGATCAAGTTAGATTGGAACATGATAGTGATGAAGAAATGAAGAGTGAGACTGAGAGTAATTAAGGCGAAAGTATCAGCGCAAGACAAGCATGACAAGTGAAATTGAGAGTAGTATACAGTATACAAATGTGCGTTGTGGTGCAGTGGATATCGGCTCGGAAAGAGAAATCGGAGAGCCGACTTCGAATTCCTATTGAATTCGTTGCATTCAATGACAGGCAAATACCCTTGGGAAAAGTATTAACCCGTCGCTTCTCCTTTCAACTATTGGTTAAATAGAACAGATTCCTATGAGTCAGTAACAGTACAATATATATATATATATATATATATATATATATATATATATATATATATATTGGCTACTTGAGATAGTGTTTAGCGCCAAGGTGGTTGCTTTTGAAAAACAGGTTCTTTATCATAAAGTGCTTGATATTGGGGTGCGTTGAAAAGTAGAAAGAGTTCCTCTTTGACTGAGCAGATTAATGCTGACTTCGAAGTTTCGTGAGGACATGGTTATGATGCTTTTATTCGTCAAGGCTATTTGCTGTTAGGTCCCGTTTTGTTTTTGTTTATATAGAGCATGGTGTAATTTTTGTGGAAGTGATCTTGTTTGTGATTGACTGATTTTTCCTTTTCTTTTTGTTTATAATTGGTTTATTTTTCTTTTTGTTTATTTTTCTTTTTTCTTTTTATTGCTTGTTTTTTGTATACAATTTTTATTTTTCATGTTTATATTATTTGTATGCTTTGCTTTTGATTTTTTCTGTCTATTATCGTGATTGAGTATGTGTATATTTGTATATTGATTTTTTCAACGTTTTATTTTTTAATTTTTTATTCATATTGTTTGTATGTTTCGTTTTTGTTTGATTGTGATGTTATTTATTGCTGCTTGTGTAGCAAAGTAGGTATTTATTCGCATATCTACATTTTACAAATTATCTCGTTTCTTTTGTTTAATATTTTACTATGATTTTTAAAGCTGATTATTGCTAGCTTCTCTTCTAGTGATAATTTACAACTTTTGCTATTACTGCGGTTGTTCCTTTTTACTGTTATTACTTAGTTGCTTGATTTATTTTTAATTTTACTGCATTTTTTAGTGAACATATAGATGGGTGTTTGTTTAATCATTTTTATATTGGGTTGGACTCTCTGGGTGTATTGATCTCTTTTTTTAAGTTATAAAAACTCACTACACTAAAAAAAAAAGGCCTGTGAAATTAGCTCTAGTTGCATAATAAGTGTTCTGTAGATATTTGACATTTAGCTACATGAATGTATGACAGCAATGAAACAATATATATATATATATATATATATATATATATATATATATATATAGAGAGAGAGAGAGAGAGAGAGAGAGAGATACGCATTTATGTATATTTCCTAATGTAAATACAGAGTACAATGAATAAATTGTCGTCTAAATTATTCAAAAATTAAAATAATATTGACAGCATATACAAAAATATATGTAAACACGGCAGAAACAGAAAATAACAAAACACCTACTAAACGAAAAATAAAAAAAATCACATGAAGTCACAAATATACACAAAAACATCTAACCATTACCCTGAAAAAACTAAAAAATAAACAAAACAGCAAAGCATACCAACACATAAAGAAACCAATAAAAGAGGTCAATACAACAAAAGAGCCCAACTCAATATAATATAAAATTATTAAACAGACACTCATTCACGTGTACACTAAAAAATTAGTCAGCATGAATTTGATCAGTTAAAGAGACAAACTCTTTGTATATATATATATATATATATATATATATATAGGAAAGAATATTAATAAAAAAATTCTAATTTAAAAACCACTTGTTTCTGATGAAGGACCGAGGACGGTCTGCAATATAAAAATACAATAAAAATAAACAAATACTGTTTAAAAAAAGTACGTTTTTAAATCCAAAACTTTTTTTATTAATATTCTTTCCTATACATATTAAGACAGTATACGTGGATGATCATCACTATATATATATATATATAGTGCAATGGGTGAATTGCTGCCATTGTATATTTTTCATTTCGTGCATGCACGTTGTTTTTTTTTATTTTGTATTTTAGTATAGTCAGTTGGGCACTGTCTGTGAGAAAAAGAGCACTATAAGTCAATTCACTTCGTCATAAATTTGGAAATGGCATGCTGTACTGCTTAGGATTCGCGCTGGAAGCTTCAATACGAACATTTTTTAATGTTTCGGTGTCAATCTGAGGACAGTGCACAGGATTCGGAAAAAGTTGGATTAATCTAATGGGGATGACGAAGATACGGCAGTTCGGAAAGCTCACTCTGATCGTCCTGATAAGAAAAGAACTCCAGAATTTGTTAATTAGGACCTCGGGTAAACACGGAACCCTACATCAAATGAGGAGGTAGTGCTGTCGTGAATTAAGAGAGTGGCTGCTGGAAGTCCCTTTGTCTGGCAACAGAACTCTGTACCATGTCACTCAAGCAGGGGAATCCAGTCATGGCTGTCAGACAATTTCTGAGACCACATCACCCCTTATATTTGGCCATCTAACTACCCAGACTGCAATCCCTTGGCTATTTTGTGTCCAGCGTGGTTAAGCGAGAGACCAACAAAACTTCTTATAACTCTAAAGACTAACTGAAAGCAATGATTATGCCAGCTTTCACCAACTTAGACAAGAAGACCGTCCAGAAAAAGTTCAGCAGATTCCGAAATTGTCTGGAGACCGTGGTTGAAACAAATGGCGATTTTACTGAATAAATTTCCTCTGTAGTATTTCAAGATATTTTTGTGTAATTTTGGTAAAAAATAAAATAACAGTATTATTTTTATTTTTTAATAATTTAGACCACAATTTATTCATCGCATCCAATATATACATTAGGAAATATCCATAAATGCGTGTATATGCAAATATATATGTGTGTGTCTGTGTGTGTGTCTGTGTGTGTGTGTGTGTGTGTGTGTGTGTGTGTGTGTGTGTGTGTGTGTATTGTTGCATGCACATTGACACACATGCTGTCTTACTAACCATCACTGTATAAAAACAAATCATCTCCCCACTGATGTAGTAATGTAACTAAACGTTAAATATCTACAGAACATTTATTATGCAATTATGGTTAACGAGCTAATTTCACGGGCCTTTTCCAGTGTAGTGAGTTTTATTCTCAGTCTGTACCTTCTATTGTCACTTTCTGCCAAACTCAGTTGTGCAAATATCTACAAAAAGTTAGCGAAACTGGGAAGACGCATGTACGTATATACTTTTGCACGACTATTCCTAGATGCCTTTCCATTGTGTAACGCTTACCAAACTGGGCTTGCAGATCATTCAAAATAAGTTGGATCCTCGCAAGGATTCCCATACTTTTAAACTTACTAAAACTAAAATAATATTAACTTTAAAAATAAAATTTCTCAGTATAACTTTTGTAACTTTGGATGGTCTTTATGTGCAAATAAGTGTTATCATGCATTTGTCTATTTTACGTATGTGAGCTTGTATTCTGTCGAATGTGAGCGTTCACTATTATGTCAGTTGCAATTTCTTGAGTGCTTGCAAAGTTACCATATCAGTTTCACTGGGCGTATTTATGCTTTTATAAAATTGAATTTTCATTGATTTTCTCTTTTCAAACTTCCAAGTCAATACATTCCTTTTTTTCTATTTATGCTCCTCCGATTACTGACACATTTTCAGTCGTCGAAAACATTTTTTGATAAAAATCTTTATTTAATAGCATCAAAAATGTAAAATTTACGTGAGCATTTACTGAAGTTATAACCAAACCTTTTTTTTAAAATAGCATCCTGAATTATTTCGTATAACTGATTTTAAGCAAATCCGTTAAGGGTCCATAGAGTAAGAAAATATAAGAAAAGAATTAAAAACGAATTAAATATGCCAGAATAGGTGCCAAACGATACATATATTGAAATGCCAAGATGTTAGTTCGCAAATAACATTGTTGTTTGAGTATGTTAGATAGAAATAAGCTGTCTTCGCACCAAGTATAAGTCGATGGAAATAAATACGAAATGAATTTAAAAAGAAAGAGAAAGAAAGAACGTGGTAGTTAAGGTTTTAAGTACAGAATTCGTTAAAAAATAAATAACAGAGCAAATAACATTACGCCTTTGAAAGCAAGATTAAACAGAGCATGACAAAATGGGTGTAAAATTTACAATTTAAATCATAAAATCTCTTAATAAGGTGAATCACTAACTCTTTCAACTGAATTTTGACTTGAAATTTTCACTGCATAATTTTCAATCATGTGTTTAATATTAATCATTGAATTAATTGCATTGACGCAGAAAGAGATTATATTAAAAAATAAGTATTTGTTCGGTAAAAAAATGATTTTTTCTTATCATTATGCTACGATGTCTTTATGTAAATACGTAGGTGTTACTTCTTTGTATCCATACGTATCTAATCGATTTCTTTTTTTTTTTTCTCTCAGATTAGGTCATTTGCAATCATACGCATTAATATGAATGTATTTTTGGGGTGCATGATGACATTTGTTTGGCCTTAAAAAATATTGCATCATCTGTGATTGCATCAGATTTTTATCAAGCCCAGACAGTCTCGACTGTTGATTATTTGTCCCTCAGTCATTGTCTGCAATGGATGTTACTCCAAGGAAGCGTAAGAAATTGTAACGTTGCACAAAAACACTGGCAAGCTTTACAGAGAGATCGCGGATATTGTTGGTGTCAGCCTTTCAAATATCAGTCGTGTTATCAAGATGAAGAAACTGGATCTATCAGTTAAAACTTAGAGGAAAATGTGATCGTAAAAAAAAAAAACAATGCCAAGAGACGACGTATACATGATCTGGGGAAGTGTAAAATATCCTAGGAAGTCATTCGTTTTGTTTCAATTAATTTTCACAAGGGTGTGCCACTTTTCATCTGAAAATAAGTGTGTGATATTTAAAAACAATATTAAATAAATAAAATATATTTATCTTTCCCGATGTAAAATTGTACCTGGTGTTTGTTGCATTTATTCGCCCTCATTATACATAGCATATTTGCTGCATCGTTAAAATCATTATTACTTACAAATACCAAATACAGAGCAAGATTTTTTAACGAAATAAGGTGACCTTTTACTGTTGATACTGCAGTGTGCCCTAGTTAAATCTGAGTTTTAATTCTATAGATTATCATAGCGAACCCACTTTTCATATCCAGTGAAAATCTTCACAAAAAGCTTGTTTTCTTTCTTTTTTTTTTTTTTTTTTTTTTTGTATGTAGCAGGAAGTAAAATTCAAGCGTTAAAATATTGGGGAATATCTGACAATTTATATCAGATCATTTTTTCACGTTTTTCCAATATTTCGCAAACTTCAAAGACGAATTTAATGTTTCTTCTTAAACTTAGCAAAGTGTTCACGACACATTGTTTTCGACGGAACCATCACCAGCAACTATTTTCTTCTCTTTTGATGTTGTCTTGCCAAACATAAAAATAAACATGCATTAACGAACATATATCTGATTCTTTTCTATTTTTTTAAACGAAGTGTAAATGAAATCGGAAAGCAGAATACTCAAAACTGGTTCTAAACTGAATATTCAGTGTTTTGTTTTCAAAAGGGATTGGAGCGTTGGAAACATTTGCACGCTCATCTAACAATAATTATCTAATCATGATTTAGATGTAGCACAAAGTCAAAAGCATGGGGCGCCTAGTGGGAAACGAACTCACTACTCAGTCGTAATTGTTCTAGCGAGACAGGTTTGCTAACCATTATAACCACTCCGAGGTGTCCCACGAGCATTTAAAAGATACGAAATGCTGATTTTTTTTTAAAATCAAATCACCCCAAGCAAGGCGGTAACGCCACTGATGCGCAGGGGGCTACGTAAGAGTAAGAAGACTGGAAGAGAGAAAACCGGAAACCACATCCTACACGGGGAACAAGGGATGAGCCTCTACACCTGTTCAATAGGCGTGGGTGGAGTGTGAACCGGGCGATAGTTTAGTCTATCTACTCCAATTGAAAAAAAAGAGTAAAAGAATGGAAAAGAGTAAAAGAATGACTCTGCGTGAAAGATATATTTGCTTTCTTAAACTTCTTTGCACAATAGACTTCAAAGTTAATTCTTTGTCTGTCCTGTGTATCACATATGATGCACAGGACCTGTGATTTCAACGTCCAAAAATGCCCTAGACCGGCAAAGGTTTAGCTTTATTGGATATTCAATAGATTTTAATGAAATGCTTGCAAATGTGTTCGATTGTCAACGGTCCTGTGCAATAGATCAGTAACTCATTATAGAGCAATGGCAATCAATATTTTTTCCGTTGTGTCGTTGCTTGTGTAGTGACTTTCATTGTCACTTAGTGGTTAATGACTGTGTCGGTGTTAGATGAAGCTAGGCGTTTTTTATATATTTTGAATATTTCCTGTAGAGCGATAGTTGTCAAGTTTGTTCTACGGGAGATTATAAGAAATTTCGATACTCACTGAGTGTCTCACTATTTTAACCTTATATTAAACTGGCAAATGTACCTAAAATATTTATCAAGTAAACTTAGATTCGTCAAAATCCAAAGCCGAAACAAAAGGGCAACCAGTGAGAATTTTTGTGGGTTTAAATGGGGTTTTTCTGGGGGTTTTCTTGGGGTAAAAACCGGCATCAATACCTTTGTGATATTTCGGCAATTCTAGGTGAAACCACAATCTTCTCCTTAGATCATACCCACCTGTCAGCTGCTATAGCCCACAGGAATTACTTTATTTTCGACTGTACCAACGTAACAGTTCCGATCACGAGAGACGCCTCTTTATGTCTGACGGTAATAGTTGTAAATGTATACTCAGTGAGAATAAGTCTTTCTTCGCTGAAAGAAAGAGGCACCGTATAGCCCCTAACAAGTTTGATTTCCGTGACTAATGATGGATCTGTAATAGTATGTTAAATAAGAGTAAATACTCTATGCCCCTCTCTCTTCACTCAATTTATGGTGTTACCATCTTCCGCTGATAAAGCGTAATTCTTTGTTAGTAAATTTCTCTTCTGTAGGAAATATTCTCTCGCAAATTGCTCAAATTTCGGGCCAGAAAAAGAAAAATGCTGACAATTCAACTCGCCGGTCCAATCTCGCCAACTGCTATCCACCTAACCAGTTCAACCTCCTCTTCGCTTTGAGAACGACTGCTTTTATCGGCCGATAAATTTTTTCCATTGGCCGACAACACAGAGAGGACGCCAAAGCTTTGCATACACTCCCATAGCGACTCCTGCGGCGGACTTGTTTTGGGTATGTAATTGATTTGATGAGGTAAGTTGCCGTTTTCTTCGCTATACCCCCCCCCCCCATGATCTCATTATAACAAATCGAACAGCTTGGAGCAGGTCTTTTTATCCTGGTGCTTCGTCGTAATGGGACGATTTCCTCTACTCGTGTCGGAGAGTCTTCTCCTGAGGAGTCATTAGATGTATCTCGAGTTTCTGGAATCTCGGGGTCTGTAGAAGCATTAGATTCGCATATTTCGATTATTCGATCGCTGTCAGACGATGAATCATCATCGGATTCGTTCGACGATGCATCAGAACCAACGAAAAGACGAAGATCTTTTACGTGCCGTGGCATCCCGTCAACTATTATTGTTTGCGGACTTACGATGTCCGTTACGCGACCAACTTGATACCTGGAGGTGCACCGGCCATGGGGAGTTTTCACCCATACTCTGTTCCCAATATTGTATATACTATGATCCTTACAGCGATCAGGTGGTAATGTAGTAGTAATTCCCTTCACTTTCAGTTGGTAACGGTGAATCATATTGGCAGGCGCATTAGTCGGCGATACGTCATCCTTCGGCGTGATATTATGCCAGTATACGGCCTCCATTATCGAACATTGCTTTCTTGCTGCAATTCTCTTTATGCTCCGATGAGATCTTTCCACTATACCGTTTCCTGCAGGAACATAAGCGCAACGAAAACGAAGTTGGACTCCCCATTCATCCAAAAAATCTTTAAAGGACTTACTGCGAAATGCAGTGTCATTTTCGGTTGGTATTTCTGATGGTGGGCCTCGTTCAAAAAAAATACTTTCCAACTGTCGAATGACGCTTCTTGAGTCTTGTTGAGGCAAGCGTCGCCATATCGCAAATCGACTGGGGCCGCAATCAATTAATGTAAGGTAGTGTTGTCCACCGTAATGCGTAATATCCATTCCCAAGCGGGTCTAGGTTCCAATTACACTTAGGTTGCCACGTGGCCAACGACTCGGGGCTGGGTCAATTGACTGGCATTCTTTACATTTTCTGACTACTGCCTTGACGGCTGCTTTGGATGTCGTAGGGTAAACTAGTCTCACGAAATACAGCGTTCGCCTGATGCCAGGATGCCCTCTCCGACAATGAATGACACGTATCTGATCAGGGGAGGTTCCGTTCACCATAGAAGCGCATACCGGACGTGTTGGTTCAATTTCCTTCTTAATCACATCATACCATCGTTGCGGTACTCTGGTAAGCTTATCCGCTCGGTTCTCACTTGACGATACTAAACTTATCGTGATCAATAAGTTATACTCTTGAATCAGGATTTCAAGAGTACTCAAACGCCTCCGGATCAGCATCTCACTTGCCGCCTTAGTTCGTATTCTGGCTTTGCCAGTGAGCATGTTTGATACCCACCAGTGCACACATGCGGAGTCCGTGAAGAGGTGTAGCTTCGTTGCGCCCCACTGCAGGGCTAAATTGACGCCCTTCAGAATAGCATCCAATTCTGACAAATTGATATGTTGGACGTCCTTCTCAGGCCGCAGCCAGCATGCGTCTTCTACAAAACTTCCGTCAACTTCCAGCAAAACCCCTGTGGCGAGAGAACTTGCATCGACCCATACCTCATAAGTGTGTCCGCTTGTGCACCATTTACCGTGTGCAGGGTCATTCTGGCGAATTCTTTCCGCTATGTCCTCAATCATGTTCGTAAGGAGAGCGTCTGTCAATTCGTCGTCCCAACCAGACGTGATCGATACGGTCCTGCATTTAACAAATGATGTAGCAACACGAAGCCATCCACACACGGGAACGTGACCCACCAGTTTTCCGCACCACGAGAAAACGTTACGTTGCGTCAGGACCTCAGGAACTGATGGAATCTCATTTTCACGCTTCCACTTAAGCGTGTCGTTATCTTGTTCGACACGCAAACCCAGCACACGTGCGGCGTCCCGTAACCGTTCCGGATCCTTGCAGGCCAAACCCAACGCAGCCAAGTGCTCCTTCACGCGAGCTGCTGAAATCATTCTCTCGTCAACATAAATATCAATATATGATGAGGTTGCCCGCTGAACTGACTCGTCTTTCGACAACGCGGCGTCCACAATGGCCTTCATTATGGCTGATGCAACATTCAACCCAAAACCCATTCGGGTCAAGCAATATCTTCGCCTCTTGAAGATTACAGTTTGAAAGAGCCAAAGTGACTTATGGATATGAACTTGCAGATAGGCCTGCCGTAGGTCAAGGATAGCGACATCCGGTTCTTTTTTACGCCACTCCCTCAGTTTCTCTGCACATACGTCAGCATTGGCTGTGTGTGCGTCGAGACACTCGTTCAGCTCTCGATAGTCTAATACTGGCCGCACTTTATTTTTGTTTTTCTGCACAACCGCCATCAACGGAATTAGTCCTTTTGGAGGACCAAGTTCTTTTTCAGGATAAGGCTGCAACCAACCGTTGCCAAGCCAGGTCTGCAGCTCCCGGTCGTAAACCTCCTTAATTGCCGTTGGTATAGGGTACTCGGGTATCCGATTTCGCAAACTGTCCGGTAATCGACCATCAGACCACTTCCATGATGCGACCCATATCTTTCGGTTTGGGTCGAATTCGGCACAGAAATCAGGTTCTTCTATTTTAATAGCGTCGCAACAGACAGTCCCATGCTTGGGAAATCGTACGTCACCACACTTATTTGGAGTCCGCCTAACTTTTTAATGGCGTCGAACCCAAGTAATAAATCAAAGCCCAATAGTTCTCCACCCACTACCAAGACTTCGATTTTGAGGGGGGTTGCATTGGCTGCGCCAAGCTTAACACGTCCAACTCCGCAACATTTAAGAGTATTTCCGTTTACAGTGAGTACGTCCACCTCTGTCATCTGCCAGGATTGACAGATTGAGTTACTTACGAGTGTCTGTGAATAGCCAGAGTCCACTAGTGCTACTCTCTTAAATCCGTTCACGTAAATATTCAATACCGGTAGCGCCTCATTCATAACTCGCTTTAGGAAGAGACTAGCTTGTAGGAAATATTCTCTCGCAAATTGCTCAAATTTCGGGCCAGAAAAAGAAAAATGCTGACATCTTGTCCCCTTCCTCTTTTCCCGGACAGAATGAAGCAATGTGGCCTATTTCTTGACATCTGAAGCAACGCAGACCTGCGTGACTTACGGGCATCTTCTCGTCGAACTGGGCAGTCCCTGGAAAAGTGATTCCACCCAGAGCATCTGTAGCATCGCATACCCTCCCGACGTTTATCATGTGGATATTTACCAGCTCCGCCTGGTGAAATGGTAGCTGCAACCATTTCCTCAGTTGTGATTTGATCTTTCATTATGGCCCGAGCTCGGTCCAATAGTTGGTTTGTCTTCATGTCTTCCATTCTGGAAGACGCGCGCAGTAGTTGTTTGACGTGCGCTGGTAATCCTGCTATGAACGCACATGCGAGTCCTTGCTCGGATATTCCGCCAAAGAGACACGCTAGCTTCTTAAAGTCGGCTAAAAACACGTCGACGGATTCGTCTGGGCGCAGTCAGCGTTCCACGAACTGCTCGTAAGCCAAGAAACGATCTGGTGCAAAGGCAACGATAGACAGATATTTTTGGCCGGGCTATATGGCTCGAAAGACCCACATAAAAATGACTGTGTCACATGTTGCCTTAAGTGAGAAGGCCAACTAAATACTGTAGTTGTAAAGAGCTAACTTTGTCACTGTCAGGTCTCTGTCTTCGGGCGGAGAGCATTAACCCAGTCGTGGCTCCTCCAAAGTGTAGAATCACGACTGGGGAACAATAGACATGTTTTTGGCCGGGCTATATGGCCCGGGAGACCTACATAAAAAAGGCCTTGTGGCACATTTCGCCTTAAGTGGGAAGACGACTAAATACTGTAGTTGTAAAGAGTTGTACAGTTGTAGAGTTGCCTAGTTGGTCAGAAATTTGATGCAGAGTTAGAGTCGTTAGGGCTTGTTTTATTTGCTCGACATCTGACTTTTGCTCTGAGTTTAGTTGTTGATAAACAGCAAATGCTCTGCCCGTCAACCACAGAGGAAGAACACGTTCAACTTTTTTTATTCCACACAGGTCACAAACAAGTTCTGCCTTCTCAATCCATTCAGTAATTGCCGGTCCGGTTACCGAACCATCAAACTCTGGTATCAACTTCACATCAAAAGTCTTGTCCGTCATAATGCCGAAATAGCTTGTAGGAAATATTCTCTCGCAAATTGCTCAAATTTCGGGCCAGAAAAAGAAAAATGCTGACATTTCAACTGGCCGGTCCAATCTCGCCAACTGCTATCCACCTAACCAGTTAAACCTCCTCTTCGCTTCGAGAACGACTGCTTTTATCGGCCGATCATTTTTTTCCATTGGCCAACAACACAGAGAGGACGCTAAAGATTTGCATACACTCCCATAGCGACTCCTGCGGCGGACTTGTTTTGGGTATGTAATTTTCTTTTTCGCCGCATTTTACGTCGTAGTATTAACGCGACGCGCTGTCGCTTGGTTTGACGAGGTAAGTCGCCGTTTTCTTCGCTATATCTTCCAATACTATTCTTGACACATTTGAGTTTCTTTGCCTAACTTTCTAATTACAACTGAGTTTCTACTCCGTCCATTATTCTGTCATCTCTAAGCTGGACAATAAATACCTTGCTGTTTCTTGCTTTCCTGTTTATTTCGAATTTTCTTTTGTAATTCCAGTTTTTAAAAACTCAAACGAACCGTCTAACCCTTTTAACTATCGACTTATTAGCCTTTTAACCTCATTTTAGCAAAATATTAGAGACTAATCAATTCTGAACTTGCAGACAAACAATTTGACTTTCGTTTCTCTGGGTCAACTGTTGATGTATTAACGGTTATTGCTGAAGGAGCCTTTTACGCTTTAGATAAAAAGACTGAAGCTCGGACTGTTGTTTTGGATATCTCGAATGCGTTTGACATGGTTTAGAATGCTACTTTTCTTTACAAGTTGAAAGGTTATGATATATCTGGACAATTTTTTATGTCATTTAATCTTATCGAATCGCGAAATGAAAATTGCCATGAATGACCAGTCTTCAAGTTCTTTTTACATTAATGTGAGTATCCCCCAGGTTTCTATCCATGAACTTTGTTCCTAATTTGCATCAACGTCCTTCCTGATGTCATTAGTTCTCAACTTGGTATCTTTGCTGATAACACATCTATTTTCAACGGTAATCTGTTTCAACGGTAAGGTCAAATTGGCAGCTGATCTGAGAATATATTGTTAACTGGAGCAAGGAATGGCTTGTTAATTTTAATACGTCCGAAACAAAACTGCTGTTTTAATCCTCTTAAAGAACGTTTTATGCCTTCCATCAGCATGACTAATGCTAATCTCCAGAAGAGGGATTCACTGTGTCTTCTCAGTTTAATGTTTTCTGCTGACATTATATTGAATGATGATATTGAATCAGGTCTACTATTCGAAAAAATTAGTTCCCTGTCTCGTGCTAGACTATTTTTCTTGTCATAATCTATCATACATATTTATAAGTCTACCATTTGTCTTTGCTTTGAATATTGCTGCCACATCTGGTCTGGTGATCCTTCTATATATTTAGAGATTCTTGATAAAACCTAAAGAAGAATCTGCAATGTTTTCTTTCCCGACCTGGCATTTTGGCTTCACTGTGTCTTTTTCTATAAACATTTTCATGGTAATTATTCTGATGAGCTTTCTCTTGGTACCTATACTTTATGAATTTAAGCACAATACTAGATTGACATCTATGTCTCAACATTTTACAATTGACATTGCTAGATATAACAATAAGTTCTATACTGACAGCTTCTTATCGCTTGTCTTCCAGATTCTTGCTTTCAATTTTTTAAATGCAATATCAATCATCATGTTCTGCCTCCTTAATTCCTGCTCTTCTATTGGTCTCTCTCCTAGATAATATTTTTATTGGATTCTTATAAAACTCATTAAACCATTGTGTCTTCGTGCGTTATCACCTTACTTGGGAAGAAATTATTAAACATCTGTAGAAATATATAATGAGTCTCTATCTATTTAGTTAGACTAATACTAAGATGACAAAAGAGGCGGAATTTCCATAGAGAAAAGCATAGCCAAATCCATCTTTAGCTGTGCTTGCACCCTATACATATTGTATGATTTCATTCCAGTATCGCTTCATATTTTAAAAATAAGACGTTTCTTGTTATCAATACAAAATTACGAACGAAAGAATTTTCTATACATTACGTTTACGTCTTGGTTTCAGAGAAGGTACGAGACAGGTTACATCTGCAGTTTCACAATATGCTTTTTTTTTTTCTTTCACAGTGCTTTTTTTCTTGTCTATAACTGTATTTCTAAATATTACCATTTGAGAACTTTTCAATGCAACCGAAAGTGACAATAGTTCTATCTAGCAAACACCATAAAACAATAGACTCATTACTTGAAATATAAATATATGAACACCATAAAACAATAGACTCATTACTTGAAATATAAATATATGAACAACGAAATATATAAATTGCTTATATGAAATCTAAACAAGCAGTAGAAAATGAAAAACAAAAAGTCAGATCGAGTGGATCAGTATAAAAAATCAAGAGAACAATTATTTCTTTTAATGTGTAGGCACATTGAATAAAAACGGTGAGGGTCCTACTTCAGATGTTAAAACTGAGGCTGGGGTGCTGCATCAAATGTTAAAATTGAGGTTAGGGTGCTTTATCAGATGTCAAAAAAAGGCTGGGGTGCTATACCAGGTGTTAAAACTGAGGTGGGAATGCTACATCAGATTTTAGAAGTGAGAATGGGGTGCCCAGTCTGATTTTAATTGATTAACACTCCTGATTTTTTCCTTAGCTGATCTTTTCATAAAATGAATATTCCTAGATCTCTTATCCTACTGTAAATAGTTTACAGTAGAATACTTAAAAAAAAAGATTAGTCAAGTTTTATCATTTATTTGAAAAATTAATAGCAGTGAATGGCTTTAAACAAATGACACACCTCAGTTCAATACCAATGTCATAGACTAAAACTCAGAAGACAAAGGTATTTTTTGATTAGTTATCACTTCTAGCAAATAATGATATGGCTGAAGCCCAACCCGCGTTCTGTATTATGTATGTACACTTCAATTACTTTTATGCATTTATAGTTTCACGTGAGTGTTGCTTTCCCTACAGCAGTTTGAAATAAATACTTTTAACACTTTCAGTCATACACTGGCAGTCATCTGACTTTGGCAGCAGTCGACCAATCCAAGTTTGCAACTCAAATAGCATTACAATCTACGCAAGGGTAGATTTATCGGCTTATTGTGTCTGATTTACGTTTACTGGTATTGAGTTGGAGTAGATTTATTGGAATTTTACTTTGAGAATATAACCAATTAATCTGCATACATCTGGAATTGCTTGTACTAAATGTTTATGATCATATGAGAACTAATACAAAAAAAAGAATATATTATCATTGATTAATCTCAGATATTGATACAAAAGTAATATATGTTATTTTTGTTCATATGGTTGTTATAAGTCTATTTTAAGCTTGTTTAATATTTAGATAAAGTTTGAGTCAGTGCATGAGTATCTGATCTCTTACAATTTCCTGCCTCAGTAATGGTATTAAAATTACGATTATATCTTCTGTCAGCCTTGACAAGAAGAGGCCAGGCTTTTGATATATCCTGGATTCTACCTTCTTGAGTTAGAATAAATCATCGAAACCTTGCTATATTCTAATTTGTACAGAACTGACAATTAGAAAAGAAAGAAAGAAAGAAAGAAAAATTAGTAAGTCTACAGAAGAATAAGAGCAATTTTATTCAATGCTCACAATCGGATTATAAATTCACTAGCAATACCAGTAGTTTAATGAAGATAAAAATAAATCAATTTCAAATTCAGAAAATTAATGATTTTCCATAATATGCACCACCCAAAGACCGATACTGACCGTATTTATATGGTGGTAAAGGTTTAAACCTCTGGATGCTACAACTAGTTTGCAGTCACGAGAAATCTAAAAGAAAAATCCTTCTTTTTTTTTTTAAGAAGAACAATAAGTTCCTAAAGAAAATCAGCATCACTCTTTAAAAAAATTAAATAAAAATACGCTACCGACAAATGCGACTATAATTTTTTTAATTTTCTGAAAAAAAAAACAATTAAAACACACCCGGTAGCAAAAAAAAATCTAACGTGGCGAGGATGCACTGAAAAGTAATTATGTAGATAAACAAAAAACACATCAGTGGCTGAAGAATGCAGAACTAAAAACAGAGATAAAGTCAATTAAAATGGCTGCACAAGACCAAAACCTATTTATCAGTAATTACCAGATATTCATAATAAAGAATGTTGCAAACCATTATGCAAAAATGTTGAGATTCTTGACCGCCAATCTTGACATGGAAAGAATACAAACATAAGTGAAGGTAGTATATTCACTGAAAGACATCAGTATTATAATCCGCCACATAACGAAAAATGGTACAAACATCACCCTGAAACAGTTATAGAAAACTATTAGGTCACTATTCTTCGCGACTTTACATTCAAACTTATATACGTACACATAAAATCTATTAGTCTAGACATTCTGATTACAGACTACAAAAATGCTTTTTCATAGATATGACAATACCATCTGCATATTCTTCTTCTATGTGCCATGTTCCTTCAGAAGGTTGATAATCATTGCTCTCCACAATTTCTTGTGCTTTGGAGAGCTTAAGAAATGTTGTCATTTTGTTATCTCTCTTAAACCTTGTTCCGCAATCCATTTACTCAAGCTCGCTAGGTAGATTATGCGTTCTTTTCCACTAATCCTCTTGCCTTAAATCTGTCCTGTAAATATAAAATTTGCCAAGCCTTCTTTCCTTTTTATATGCCCTAGAACTTTTAACTGTCTCTTCTTAGTGTTAAATATAAGTGTCCTTTTTGCTTCCATTTTCTCTAAAACTTCAGTGATGCTCAGAAGTTTTGTCCATAGTATTCTCAGCATCCTACTTTAGAACCACACTTCTTTTGCTTAAAGTCTCTTCTTCATCTATGAGGAAACTGAATCTACTTCTTTCCCCCACTACCAGCTATGAGTTAATTCCTGGGATTTGTATCAGAATATCATTACAATCTCCCAAAAGTTTCTTACAATCTTAAAATATTTTCTGGCCTTATATAACCAGTAAGAGGTGGAGTCATACACTTTCTTCTTCTCCCTCCTGTACTGACAAAAAATAAGAAAGCCTAAGAAATACATTATTTACATGCCCCAATGAGTCCTGCATATAACTAATAAAATAAATTTTCCCTACAAAATTAATTTCTTAAAAAGTCATCAATTTACGTGGAAAGAGAGTAACAGATGTGAAAAAAATATATTTTTACCAAGATTTTTTAACAAAAGGATTTTAAAAATAATCTAATTCATTTGTGAATAAGTCCTGAAAGTTTCATTAAAAACCAACAATTATTTGATTTTTGCAGAATTTCCAAATTAATGTGTTTTTCACCGAAAAAAATCCATTGTAAACTCTCGTAACGATTTCGTTACCAAGTGACGAAAATCAAAACAAGATTTTTTCACAAGATTTTTTCACCAAAATTTCGAACTTTCACTTGGCCCTGTCTCTTGCCATTCTCAAAATTCTTCTCTATGTATCTCTCCCAAACCCCGCTGTGCCATCCATTTGCTCAGGCCTATCAAGTAAGTCTCGCGCTGCTTTCCCCTGTCTCTCTTTTCGTCTATCCGTCCTGTGAGTATTAAATTCTCCAGGCCCTTCTTCCTCATTACATGTCCTAGGAACCTCATCTGTTTATTCCTTATGTTAATTATGAGTTTTCTCATCGTTTCCATCCTCTCCAAACCCCGTCGTTAGTCACGTGCTCAGTCCATGATATCCTCAGCATCCTTCTGTAAAACCACATTTCTCCTTCATTCTTGAGGAGATCGTCCAACATTCACTGCCATACAGAATGACAGACATCACATAGCAATCCAGCACTCTCTTCTTTGTTTTCAGTGATAGTTTACTGTTTTTCAGCATTCTGGTTAGCTTTTGAAATGCGTCCTTGGCCATGCGAATGCGTCTTTGGATTTCGACATCGCACTTTCCATCCTCTGTCAGTACGCTTCCCAAGTATTTAAATTTCTTTACTTGTTTTATTTTAGTTTCTCCGACCTGTAGTTGGCATTGTGGCCGCCAATGATGAATCCTGACAAGGGGATTTTTTCTCAGAATTATTTCTCTTGTAAGTTGAATAGATCCGGTGAGAAAACACATCTTTGTCTTACGTCCCTTTCTATTTTTGTATATCTGCTGAATTCACTTCCTATTCGTACGCATGCGGTTTGCTACCAATATATATTCTTGATTATCCTAATGTCTTTTTCGAAAATGTCGAGGTTATCGAGCATCTCTATCAAGTCTTTGTGGCGTACTTTGTCAAATTCCTTTGCGTAGTCTATGAAGCACAACTAGAGGTTCTTCTACATTTCTATTGCTCTTTCAGATAGCATTCTGAGTAAGAATATCGCATTCCTTTGTCCAGTATCTTTAACATAGCTATACTGTTCTTGTTCTATCTCTAGGCCGATTCTACTGCGCGCTCTGTTCATCAGAATCCGGATGATGAGTTTTGATATGTGGCTCATTAAGCTGATTGTTCGGTGGAGTTCACATTCCTTTGCACCTGGCTTCTTCGATAGTGCTATGAAAATTTTAGGTCCTCCGGTATATTGCCGCTGTTGTAGATTTCGTTTATTATTTCTGTGAGCCTTCCTATACCAAATTCTTTTTCGGGCATTATTACAAATACATCGGGTCCTGCTGATTTATTTCTGTTTACTTTGGCCATTGCCGATTCCACTTCGGCTTTTAATATTTCTGGTCCATCCGTATTTTTGTGTATTGATGGTTGCTCTCTCTTGTCACGGAAGAGATCACCAATATATCCATCCCACCTCTTAAGTAGTTTTTTTTCTTTTTCTAGTATGAGTGTACTGTCCCTTTCTTTTATACATCCTGTTGGCGATCAGGTCTTTTGTCTTGTTCATTTCTTTATTTTTTATGCATATCACCATAATTTATTGTGCTCCGTCTCTCTACTTCGGCACATTTGTTGTTGAGCCAACTTTCTTTAGCCTGTCAGCATTCTGTCCTTGTTACCTTGTGTATTTCCTTGTATTCTGTTCTATATCTTGGCATCGTTTTCTGTCTCTTTTGCATCAGATTAAGAATCTCTTCAGTGATTCAACAGTTTTCTTCCGACGTGCTTTTTCCTTTAGGGTGATGTTGTTCGCCGATGTCACTGGAGCCACTCTTAGTGCGTCCCATTTTGAGCTTCCGTTACCAGTTTGTCGTTCATATTTCGTTTGCACACTGTCTATATACATTTCCTGCAGGTTCGGGTCATTCACGAGTCTATTGTACTGCAGTTTTAGGGCTGTGTTAGGTTTCTTTAATCGCCTTAGTTTTATCCTTAGTTTGCATAAAACTGGTATGTGATTACTTCCGCAGTCAGCACCTGGGTAGGCTTTGCAGTGAATGACTGCGTTTCTGAATCTCTTGTTGATAGTAACATAATCAATTTAGTTTTTAATTTTTCCTCCTGGACTTCTCCATTTTCATAGTCTTCTTGGGTGCTCTTGGAACCAGGTGTTAGTTATTATCTGGTCATTCGCTGTGTTCCATTAGACCCATCTCTCACCACGGCCATGACAGTATCCTAGTCTGAAATTGACGACCGTTTCACCTACTCTCGGCCGACTTTGGCATTGAGATCCTTCATGATGATTCTGATGTCTTATGATTTGCACTGTGCCTTGCCATAATCGAGCATGGAGTAGGACTCGATTTCCTCTTTTGTACTTTGTTTTTTCGGTGCATATACCATTATTACCGATATATTGAGAGGCTTCCCTTTCAGTTTGACTACTAGAATTCTTTCAGATATCCCATAACGCATCTCTTTGTGTCTTTATCCAGTATAATGCCGACTACTTTTTCATTATTTTCACCTTCTTCGAATATAATTCTGTGGTTTTCACTGATGAAGTTTCTATTGTTTGGCCATCTCGTTTCCCACATACCTAAAATGTTTATGTTTGATCTAATCATCTCCTGTTTCACGTTTTCCAGCTGTCCACAGTTGTTCATGGTTCTGACATTCCACGTCCCAAAAGTTATCTTTTGTTTGTTGCGAACAAAGATTAAAGATCAGGTGACACCTGTTGCTGATGTATTTCTATTCCGGGCGATGGATAAATTCTAAAGAAATTTGTTCCCTTTACGCCGTTAATGCTAACAGTCGCAGGATGACGGTCCGGTTACATCTGTAGCGCATGTCGTTCCTTACCGGTCGAGAAGTCAGTGTCCTTAGTTTTAACCCTCTTCACGCTGTTAGGGTTTGTCATATTGTTGTGCAACTCCATGTATAAATGGGAGGAATAGTGGAGTGGTTTCCCATTGCCTTCTCCGCGGTGTTTTATCGAGACACCATCTCTAATTAGCTGTCCGCTGACTCCTTAAGAGTTCGTCCGCCCTTTGTATGCTTAATTTTTGTCTTACCAGATTACTAGCATCCCGTGAAATAAAAAAAAATCTTAACGGTTAGAAACGTGGAGATGAAAGAATGTAGATATTAAGTACTTACTTATAAATCAAAATGACCACTCATATAGAGGAGGATCATTGAGATTCCCTAGATTAGTATTTCGTTACCAACAGACAAAAACGGTTAAAATTTTCTTTGATTTTTCAAAAATATTTAAAAGACAATATACCTTTTTCTATCTTTTGGCAACTCGGCAGCAACTAATCATGAATTAAAAAAGAACACACACACACACACACACACACACACACACACACATATATATATATATATATATATATATATATATATGCATAGAAGGACCCATACAATATATAGAGACAGACAGACAGTAACAGGGAAGAGGTGGAAATATTAGCCTTTGCAAATTTTTACATGAAAAACAATATTAAAATTTAAATTCAACATTAATCTATTTCAGCTACAAACTATTAAAACGAACTGAAAGGGAAATATTAAACAAGACAAAAATTGAACATTGGTGAAACGAATTTTTTCTAGTCTAAACTAGCAACAGACAGAACAAAGATTAGTATTTCGTTACTAGTAGACAAAAAAAGGTTAGAATTAAATTTTTCTTTGATTTTTCAAACATACTTGCAATAATAATGTGAAGATCATAGACGTTACATGTCTTTCGAAAAATATCTGTGAATGTTGTGAAGCTATTTATTCCAGACGACGGATTTTTCCGTCATTGCACGCTCATAAGTTCAAGTGCATATGACGAAAATTTATTCTGCATTTAATAAATCAATGGAGAAACCGATGATTTCTTATAATGAAAGCATCTAACTATCAAAAGCTATCCAAATATACCCCTCTGTTGTTCATGGTAAACAGGGATTCTTAATCTTTGTCAATGAGTAAATTCTCGTTTCTCTTATCACCTGTTACGAGGTGTAACTGAGTTCTTAGTGGGATAATAATAATTCTCTGTCCTTTTACAAGGTGGTGCTGAATATCCTCAAGAGAATTATATAATTATCCCTCTTATCACGTATTACAAGGGGGTGCTGAAATATTCTCGTTGTTATTTTCATCTCCCTTACCACGTTCTACGATGGAGTGCTGAAAAAGTCTCGACATGAATAAACATACATTTTTAAAAATATCTGATGTTCGGACAGATTTTAGGAAATGGATCATGCCGAGTACTTTCCTCCACCTCATATATTATTACTTATAGAGAAATAATTTCAGTTTTCAATTAGTATTGTCTGATTATAATCTTAAACCAATACTAAAAGTGATATTTTACTTGACGTGTAGCTTCAAAACTACTTTTCCAAAACAAAACTGCTTTCACTTAATTACCACAGAGAATATATTCTACCTGCTATCAGAATGGCTGATGTTATCCAGGAGAGCAACGTCTTCTTGAGCTCACGTTTTCCACTAACATAAAGTGGAATGACTTTTTTTTATCGTATCACCCCGAGCAAGGCGGTAACGCGACTGATGTGCAGGGGGCTACGTAATAGTGAGAAGATTGGAAAAGAGAAAGCCAGAAACCACGTCCTAAACAGGGAACAAGAAATGAGCCTTTACACCTGTTCAATAGACGTGGGTGGAGGGTGGAGTGTGAACCGGGCGATAGATAGATCTATCTACTCCAATTGAAAAAAAAACAAAGTGAGAAGATTGGAAAAGAGAAAGCCGGAAACCACATCCTAAACAGGAAACAAGGGATGAGCCTCTTAACCTGTTCAATAGACGTGGGTGAAATGTGAACCAGGCGATAGATAGATCTATCTACTCCAATTGAAAAAAAAAACAAAGTGAGAAGATTGGAAAAGAGAAAGCCGGAAACCGCATCCTAAACAGGAAACAAGGGATGAGCCTCTTAACCTGTTCAATAGACGTAGGTGGAGTGTGAACTAGGCGATAGATAGATAGATAAGTATACCGCTTATCAATTCACCAAAGAAGCCATAAAACTATGAAAACCTACGTTCCTTAATATGTGTGCAATTTTATTTTTAACTATGTTTGCAATTTGGAATATTTTGCGAGATATTTATTGAAAAATTATATATTTACACAGATTTCTATGACTGAATTATTACAATCGAAAGATATGGCATTACGAGTTTATTATAGCGTTTTAATTTTGTCTCCTAGATAATAATGCAAAATAAAAGATAGAGTTAAACAAAACGTTTCCTCGCTTACATAAAAAACAATAAATATTTAAAAACCTGGGGAATAAACATGTTTTATAATGAATGGTACTGTTGTACATATGGCATGTGTACAAAGGGAGGTACTGGCTGTCAAGTTACAAAGACCTCAAACAGTAAGTACTATTGCTGTACCCAATAAGGTGTTTTTTTGTCGATTTTGCAAATTGTATATTACAACAAGTTGGTCTGTATATTATTTAAAATTCCATGAGTCCTCCAATCACTAACTAATTAACTTCAATATTTTTCAACAGCATTCTTAACAATTTAGCAAACTCTGTTTTCAGTTCAATTCAGAATAGTTGCTGATATTTTCTGCTTGTTTTGTTGTTATATTGTTATCAGTAGGTAATGTCACATCAGTTATTTCGCATTCATTTTCACTGGTGTTGAGAACAATATTATCTGGTCTTGTACAGAAACACGACATGTTTTCAAAACATAGTCCCAGACTGTGTCTTGTATTCTCCTTCCATTACTCTCAGTGTTTTTGTAATTATTATTATGTCATTTTTCATCATATTTCTATTTCTGCTATGGTCGCACTACCAACCAAGTCTGCGGAAAGACCTAAAGCAGGTCGTGGCGTGTTGTTATGGCTCTATTTCATGTTTTTTCTATCTTCCCCATCATCCCTAGCGTTACGTAGACAAAGTTCTCCTTAGTGTGTGGGCTGTACAATTTTTTGTATATCTCTTAAGCTGGGGTTTCCAGGGATTCTTTCAATGTGTTGTTTTGTTTCATTTTTTATCATTCCAAGTGCACCTACTATCCCTGGCACAACTCTTGTTTTCAATTTCCCCATTTTTTCTATTTCAATTTCCAGGTCTTTATATTTTGACAGTTTTTCAAATTCCTTCGTTGATCTGCTACAATCCGCTGGACAAGCCATATCAATTAATAGACAAGTTTTTTCTTTCTGGTTTTTAACAATAATGTCTGGCCTATTTGCTTCAATTTTTCTGTCTGTGTAAATGGTGTAATCCCATAGAATGGTGACATCTTCTATATCTGTAACCGTTGCTGGGTGATGTTCATACCAGTGTTTGTTTACAGATTTTCCATAGTGTTTGCACATTGTCCAATTTAAATATTGCCCCACTCTATCGTGGCAATTTTTATATTCATTTGGGGCAAGTACAGAACAGCCTGAGATCAGATAGTCTATTGTTTCTTGGTGTTATTATTATTATTATTATTATTGTTGTTGTTGTTGTTGTTTAATGATTTTTAAGTGAATTTGACTCCATATATAAAATAATCGAATCAATTATTACATCTAATGCAAGGAAAGGTGGTGTAATGGTTAGCAAGCTTGCCTCGCTAGACTTATTACAATTGAGTAGTAAGTTCGATCCTCACTGGGTGTCTCTTACTTTCGGCCTTGTGTCACATCTAACTACGCTTAGAAAAGAGCACATCGATGCGGTGTAATGGTTAGCCAGCTTGTTTCGCTAGAATCTGTTACAACTGAGAAGTGAGTCCGATCCTCACTGGGTACCCTATACTTTCGAACTTGTGCCACATCTGAGCAGCGCTTAGAAAATCGACTAATGCAAGGAAAGTTGGTTCACTCCTTTGTGCCAGAAAAGTTTTCTCATCAAAATCCATTCTGCACATTTATAAATTTACCATTCGTCTGTGCATTGAATACTTTTGCCATACCTGTTGCCACTGCTGTACATCTTAAAATTCTTGACAAAATCCAAAGAAGGTTCTATAATATAACTGACCCTGACCAGGCATTACAACTTCAGTCACTTTCTCACCGACGTGGTGTGGTTTCCCTCTGACTTTTCTACAAATATTTTCATGTTAACTGCCCTGACAAGCTTTTTTGCTTAGTGCCCCGACTACATAAATTAAAACGTGCTAGATTGACGACTAGGTCCCACTTCTACTCTAACCGCCACGTATACTTCAACAATTAATTTTCTTACACTTCCGACCTGTGGAACTCCCTTCTGTTTACTTGCTTCTCTGATAACTACAATCTTCAAAAATGAAAATTTAAATGCAACGCCAACTGCCATCTTCTATTTTCTTGAACCCTGTTCATTTGTTTTGTCCTTTAATCCTCCTCTCTATTCTCAGTCTTTTCATTCTCGTTCCAGTGGCATTACCATCTTGCTTGATGTGAAACGATCACAAAAAATATTGAATGCAACTGCAGAGTATTACAGCGTTATAACTGCATCATGATTATTTTTAATTATTTATTGGCTCGCGGCTGAGGTAGTTGCGTTTTTTTCTATCAATGCAAATGGTCGATAATCGAATTAGATAAAACCAAAATTCCTTATGTTCATTTTTAAGGCCAGGATTTTCTTCTCGCTTGAAAAATTGGCGCAGCAGAGTCTTCTTTTCATTTGACTTTTGGCCATACTAAGCTCAGCTTAGTAAATATATCATACTTAAGCCCACTAGAAGTGTATAGTGTAAGAATAATGTCCCTTACAATAATGAAGAGTAGCCTCCCTTGAAACAAGAATTTTTATCTCTTGATCTGTTTTAATTATCAATTTATATTGTAAAACAAATATTTTGCCTGTTGAGAAAAGTTAGCATTTTTATGCAATAAATTTTATGTATTTTACTTTCAATAATCAATATTCTAAAAATAAAAAATATGAATTTTCTTCAACGCTTCAAAACTTTCGAGATTGTTTAATAAAAAAATAATATTGAATGTTGGATACGCTATCATCAAGTACACAATACATTCCTATTAGAAATATAATTATAAATGGAACTTATATTCTAAATGTAAAAAGAAGCGTAAATAATCCAGATAATGCTGTTACGATACATTTGTTGAAAAATACCAATATAGAGAGCTTTTCTGGTAAAAATCAGGGATTATCGTCATTAGTTATAAGATAATATAATTAAATAAGTAGAAAATTTTTCCTAAACATTAGTAATTCTTTTGCTAACAAAAATCTATTATTTTATAAGTATAAAGATTATATATTTTAATTATTAATTATTGATTATGTAAAATGGAAACCAATTATCATAAATTAAAATTGTACAAAAATCAACATTCCGTCATTAAAAAATAGTTTTAGTCTAAATTTCATGCTATAAATAAGTAAGACTTGTGTAAATCAGATTAATTAACTTTACTTTTACTAATTTTCCAAAAATAACGTGTCACAGATGTATATTTTATTTTTGCAAGATATTTAAAAACGAGAAATGTTTTATTTACAAACGTATCGATTGCTCAAAGTCAAAAGTGGCAGGAAAATCGAAACAAAATTTCAAAATTTTAAATTCCAGCTAATATAATTTCTGTTTGAAATACACCAGAGTATTTTGTTTACTGGAAATAGAAAATGTAATCATTTAGCTTTCAATTAAAACTTTTAAAAAATTTTCAGCTAAACTTTTTTTTCTTTTTTTTTTTTTTAATCAACCAGCGGGTAAATATCTGCTAAACACCATGATATTTCGTGATCATTACTATCTTAACCTGTTTTAGCATAGTGCTAACTATTATCTTCCTGTTCTATCTAAATATAGTGCCTCTTCACGCAACCTTCTAACCCGTGTGGATCATACTGTAAAATTTTTTTAAAATTATTTAGTGATTTCTCTCTTTATGTTTCTTCATATATATATATATATATATATATAGTTTCGATTTCAAATACAGTTTTGTTTTTCATTTCGTTTGTACTTATTTTCTGGAATGAGACCTGATGAACAAACCGATGAACCATTAAGTTTGTAATTAAGCTTTATTCAAATAAGTTTCACCATCACATTTTATAGTAGAGTAGTTGCCTTCACTACTAGCTTTATAGACTTTTTGCATATAAACTGCTATATATGTTTTTAAAGTTTAAGGAAAAAAATGCAATGAAGTTTTGATTTATTTTTAAAATTAACAGCAGTAACGGTTTTTAGACAAATGATACCTTTAAAACAACCGAAATTCCGACGCTGCTCAGTACGCTTTATGTCGTTTTATATATCAATTTATGAAATATTTCAATGATCATATCTCACAGACTGTTGTAATTGTATTTTCCCGTTTCCTCCTTTCCAAAAATTGTTTGTCTAAAACTACGCATAACATAACTAGCACACTTGTGTAAATGGATTACAGAACAGGGTTTAGTAAATATTAAAACAAAAAATAAACAATTTATTAAGAGCTACAAATGATAGGAAATTGTGAGAAGCCGTGATCACCAACGCCCTGCAATGACACGACTGTAAGAAAAAAAAGATCGTGAATAGATATCTAAGGGAAATATCACCGGATTCGATCTTTTAGGGTCCTACTCTCAGAATTATTACTTTGGGCAAATCATTAGGTTTATAAATATCAAATGCAACAATTTTTACATCATATCTTAACTACATTTTAATCATCGCGCGTAATGTTTCTAAAGATTTTGAACAAACTAAACGTAAAAAAGATCCGAGATTTAATTTAAAAATTACCAGCATTGATTTGTTAATATATCTGAATATTTCGAAAACACTATGCACATGTATTAAGGTCTCAAATTGTGTCAAATTCTGTGGAGCCTATCACGTGATTGGGTTGGCTATTTAAGCACGTTCTCGTTCGCTCAGAAACAGGGATGAGGAGGCACAGAACAGTCGACGCCAGTCACGATGTAGCAGAAAATACTAACCCCGTTCCAGGCGACACACTCTGACCTTCTCATCATGTTTTCTTTGTCTCATTCTCCTATTCGCCGTTCACAAAAAAAAAACGAACTCGTCAAACGAATCACTTACGACATTCAACTTCTTAGCCTAAAGTTAATAATTTATTAACTCCAATTCGGCTAATGAAATACAATCTCTTTTTTGAATCCAAGAACTTTAACAGCGATACAAATCTACGAAACTCAACTATTGACAATGACGAGACACCAACATTCACTCAAGAAAATTTCACAAATACAGTCAACTATTCTGAGCTAAATTGTAAATTGAACTAATTCTTTCCAACAATTTCTCAACAAAACAAAATACTTAATTCCAATACAAACATTCAGAAACCTTTTCAATTTGACTGATAATTAATTAAACACTGACTTTTTAACACTCAAGATCTTTAGCATGACATCTTCAAATATTTCCACTGTCCACTACAGATTGATAACCCTTAAATAAAAAGATATAAACTAGTTTAATATACCATTTTGTAATTGTTGTTTTTGCCTTTAGTTCATTTGATTAAGTCAAAATAGCAGAGGGTTAATTTAAGTGTACACTTCGGCACCAACAACTTGGCAATTCCTCAACAATCTCATCTTTCATTTGTCCACGTATGTCAATATTACACTTGTTAAAACGGAAAACTTCTTTTCTGTAACTTCGAAAAATTATTCCTTTGTAATAATCATGCGCACTTTCGACTCTTGAAAAAAAAACGATAACTCCTGTTTTACAAATTTACCAAGAATTAGGATTTTGTCAGATTTTTTTGCAATTTTCAACATTTATTTATGAATGAATGGATTTTATATTGATATATATATATATATATTAAGTTTTGTGAAAAAAATATCTGGTCAATTATACCCACATCTTTACTCAACTCGTAGTTAATCTACGAATGAATTTTGGACGTTCCTAATTTTTACATTTTTATTAACCTAAATCCCCGAATGTCTTATATAATTAAAAACAAGTTTAATATCGGTTCAAAATCTTAAGAAAAGAATTGAAGAATTCTAAAACCATTTTATTTTTTATTTATTTTTTTTTTTTGTGGAGACTTTCTTCAGGCCTCGACGCTTGTTAGAAAAAAATTGACTATAAATGCCATGCCTTAAAAATGTGTTTGATGTCATTGATATCTGCGTACGAAAACAGACTTTTTATTTTACAAAAAGATTCTTTGAAAGAACAAGCGGTTACATTTTTATGCGTTTTATTTTAAGAAAACCTTTATAATAAATTCTAAGTGCAGAGAATTTATACAAAGGTTACTGTATCGATATATAAACGGAAGTCCTTTCTAAAACATAAAACTTTTTAGTTTGAATATCATACCTAATATTTGTGCTTTTGTTCTACTTTAAGCTACTAAATTTATATCAAAGTACCTCCACTAAATCGCTGAAAAACCAGCATAGTATGAGGATAAAAGGCCCCAAACTTAATAAAAACGAACTTTTTCAATCAAAATGTTTATATCATTATTAAGAGGAAAGATCAAAGTATTTTTTAATTATTTAAAAAAAAATTAATCCCTTCTAACACGTTCGAAATTTTGGTACAAATCTTGTTTGACTTTGGTTAGCAGGTATAAATCGTTACTTGAGTTTACAACGGAAAACGTAATATTACATAACTCAGTTTTTTTTTCCGGTGACAAACACATTAATTTGGAAATTCTTGCAAAAATCAAATAATTGTCAGATTTTAATGAAATTAAATTGTCGGATTTAATGAAATTAAATTATTTTTGAAATTCTCATTTTTAAAAAAATCTTAGTAAAAATATTTTTTACATCTGTTACCCCACCTCCACGTAAATTCATGAAATTTTAAGAAATTAAATTTTGCTGAGAAATCTGGTTTTATTAGTTAAATGCAGAACTCACTGTAAATCATCAATTTTTTTTTTAACATTTTGCCTTTATTTCCCAAAATCTGCTCCCAATAGTAAAATAAAAACTACAGTAAAACTATGACATTATTCAATTTGATAAACTTGCTTTAAAAAATAATATATATTAAGGACATTACAGCCTGAAGAAAAAAAATTCGATTAACAATGAAATTTTTTACAGAATTTTTTGCATTTTTAATGATAATAATTTATAAAATTTCGAAAATATTTTTAAAATACTTCGATGATTTGTTGTCGTTAGTTTATTAACTTATTAAGTGAAGATTATATTTACTAATCGAAAATTTAAAAATTTAATACAAATTGTCGTGCCTTCGTATTTTCAAAATAATTTTTCATTTTTTCTTTTTTTTTTTTTTGTATTTGAAGTTTTTTTTGTATGGTAATTTCTATATGTGCATTAAAAGATCACATGTTTCACGTTTTCTTTCTCTTACTTGAAAAAATTGTACAATTATGCCACTTGTGATCGCCATACACTTATCTTATCTCGTATCTCGCAGCTGTCATCACATTTCAAATACGGGGGAAGGTCAGAAAGTTTAAGAAATTGTTTTAGTCAAAATTTCATGCTATAAATAAGTAATACTTGTGTAAATTAGATTAATTTAATATGAAATTTGCTAATTTTCTAAAAATAATGTGTCATAGATGTATACTTTATTTTTGCAAGATTTTTAAAACCGAGAATTTATTTTTGTTTACAAACGTATCGATTGCTCAAAAATGGCAGAAAAATTGAAAAAGAAATTCAAAATTTTAAATTCCAATCAATATAATTTCTGTTTGAAATACACCTGAGTATTTTGCTTACTGGAAATAGTAAATTTAATTATTTAGTTTTCAATTAAAGTTAAAATAAAGGTTTTAAGAAATCCTTTTTTTTTTTTCAAATTCAGTTTAAAAGTTAGTTATCGAGTATAGGTAAACTATTTCTATCTTTTGCTTTTGTTTCAAATAACTGCAACAATAATTAATTACAAAAATGAAATAAATTGTACCAAATTTCCTCGTTTTCTGTTTGTTTGATTTTTTTGTTTTGTCATTTTGTGGAGCACCCTGGACAATAAATTGACAACTTATATATTTATTATCACTTTTTGCCTTTTCATATAAACAATAACAACAATAGTAATAACAGTTACTCTGAAAGCTTTCGTATGTTTGACACTACGAATCAGAATAAAAACATTTTTGAAGCTCATCCAATCTTAAGTCGACTTCTTTCCGTTTATAAAATAAATAGCGGTTAATTATTCGTGATTAAATTAACTTAATTTTACTTTTTGTATTCACCAAATGTTAATCATTGGTCACCAAGCAAAAGTTGGATTCGGTCCAGAACCGACGTTCACGTGAATTTCGTGCAAATCGTAAACATTTCCACTTGTAGTTCATTTTGGCTTCTGAAATAAATTGCAAGTAAATCATGTACAAGATAAACACAATAAGCGCAAAGAAAAACGATAAAAGGCTTTCGTATATATTTCAGAGAAAATTGTATATTTTAAAGAACATAGATGAAGTGTTTTGCTCATCTGGTATGGTAGTAACATTTTCTATCAGACCGCTGTCCCCAGGCATTTGCTTTGTTGGGCCGAAAAATAAAATAAAACATAATATAAAAACTTTTTTTTAAATAAACTTAATAAAAGATTCCCCAGAATGCAAAAAAAAAAATTTATTTCTAGAAAATAAACTTCACACCCAAAATACTGAACTCATTGTCTTCGCTACTAACCATTCGAGGATAATGATGTCCATCTCTCCTCCTCGGGACATCGTTTGTTATAAGACGAAGCGACTTTCTTTTTTTTTATCACATGTTTAGTGTTTAGCTACTTCAATAATTAAATGTTTTCGGTTTGTTACGGGAATATTTTATAATACATGAAATAATGTTGGTTAGAAAGGGTACATGCACAAAATAAAATACCAATTGATTTGCAATGCAAGATAACATTTATTAAAACAAAATTTTAAAAAAGCAAAGTTTAAAACAAGAGATTTTTTTTTGTAAATTGCATACACAAAGAAATGTTCTTAAATATTTTTGAATGAGACTTGATGTGTTGGTTCATTTTTCGTGTGAAGAACTCACGGCCCTTTTAGCTTCAGCGTGGAAAGTTTATGTCACCAGCTCGAAAGAGAGAAAAACAGAAGAGACAGAATTACCTTAGGGTTCATGTGTTTTTATATTCGTGAGCTACAGCTAATATTATGTTTAAGAGCTGCTACTGCTACTAGTATGTTTAAGGGCTGCTACTGATATTAAAGCGTACTATACATGTAAGCTTAAAACACACGTAATTAAAATACACAAACACCAGAACACAAAATAGATAAAATGGTATTAATTTAATTTACAATTTCATTTGTTATTAGTGTCATTTCTGTGTATGTTTTTATCCTTATGAACACGGAGCTATTCTTGCTGGTATGATGTGAGTGACCCCACATCATTTAGAGAATCCCAACGTGTACAAAAATTAACCAACTCACAACACTTTTGTGACCACCGTTGTGTATAAAAAAAAACATCTTATTCACCACACCATTTCGAAAAGCCAACGTACAAAAGAAACCAACCACACGTTTGATGACAACGACGCAGAAAAAAAACATCACTTTGGGATTGCCGACGGACAAAAAAAGCATCCACGCAGCGACCACAGAAACTACAACTAACGTTCACATCGCTGATGACTTAATGCCGGAGAAGGAGATCCTCCACCATACCTACAAAATAATTTAATCGGCACCAACATTCGGCGTCTAACCCGTAAAGAACAAAAGAGCACAACGAATCAAGTAAGCATTTCTTTCGTCTACTCCAAATCCATACATACAACTTTCATAGGGAACAAGACAGCATACTAGCTTCAGTTTACGTTAAAATTTCTGAATTTATGTAAACACCTTTAAATGGCTGGTTTGTAATATGTGAAGCACAATTTGTTTTGCGTAATAATACCAGCTCCGAAACTAAATTCTACCTCGTTCTATCTTGTCTACCCCCAGATACTATATCCAAATTATAAACTTCCACACTCGCTTCAAAGAAGTACAAAGTACTCAAGAAGGCAGTAATTCAGATTCACGGAAGAACAAAGCCAGAAATGCTCTTATTTCAAACACAAAAATGACTAGCAGACTATCTTCGAGAATTACTTTCTACAGCATCTAAAGTAGAAGTCGGTGACGAACTTGTAGAATCACTTCTACATGCACGTACATACCTACATACATATCGCCATGCACACACGTTCATACACATATATCCACACACTCTTACGTAAGGACCGCACGTGAAACTTTCTTTTTTTCCTGCGTTTATTAAGAAATATATAAACTGATTTCCACACGTGTTTAGTTAGTTGGAGGCCGTTTATCGGAGCGTAAGTCCAAATACCGTTCGTCTCTTCCAACTCACATACTGTGCTAATTGCATTCAGCAATTAGCCACATAAAAATGTTTCTCTCAATCGTGTTAATATGCTCGTCTTCTCTTTGATAACAGGTGAACTTTCCCGTCCTTTATTCTGTTTGTGGAGCTTGAAAAGGTTATTTGGGAATTCACTCCCGGATATGATTCTAGCCTTTCCATTGGACGACGAACAAACTTCGTGTCGGATCGTGAAAAGGTCCGTAAAAGAATTTGTTTCTGAGAATTGAAGATTATTTGAATTTTGTTTTTAGATGTTTCCTAGTTTTCTATTGGCCGAAAAACATTTCGCATCAAGGTGTGAAATTTCAAGAGTTTTGTTTTGGATTCACTTTTGCGTGTGTACAAAGCAAAATTTGTAAATTCGAGTCTTTTTAATTTCTAACAAAATCAACGAGTCTGTGCTTAGCATTTGGATTTTAAATCTATACCTTTTCAACTTCAAAATGATAATAATCAACTTCAAAATGGACTTATTTTCAGGTAAAAAAATTAATCAACTCCAAAATGGATTAATCAACTCCGAAATGGATCAATCAACTTCAAAATGGATTAATCAACTTCAAATTGGAAAACAACTTCAAAATGAGAAATAATCAACTTCAAATTGGGTTAATCAACTTCAAATTGAGAATGAATATAATGCTAATAAATTTAATGTTTATTCTTTTATTTTTACTTAAAAGGAGATATAAAAAATATAAACGTTCCTAAGAAATTTATTTAAAAGATTACATCATCTAATTTAATTACAGAAGGAAGTAATCTCTGTATTCCAGATACGAAGTTAGTGCAAGTCTCAGGGGAAATATTATTAATTGCCTCGGAAATCATCGCTTCTAACTTTAAATTCTTTAGTTGTTAAAGATCCTTAAAATCCCAACAATTGAGTCTGCCATACTTCTTTTTACGTCAGCTTCAATGACTGACCAAACCTTTTCAATGGAATTTAACATGGGACTATAGGAGGTAAGTCTGAAAATTTGGTGTTGCCTAAATTCATCTTCCTCCACAACTTCTTCAATTGAAGTATGGCAAGGAGCGTTATTTATAATTAAGACAACTCCCCTTTCTTTTCATTTGCCTTTCTAAAGCACTCCCTGGTCCATTCTTTTGCATCCTCTTTTTTAAAAGAACCTCTTTTAATTTTATGATGAATTAATCCATTATTACTAATACATTCAATAACATGGATGTTATTTCCCCTGGATCCGGCCGCGACTGTAGTGCACCTCGTGCCTTTTTAGAGCGACCTTCTCTTCTTGATTATGGAGATTAAAATTGGTTTCATCCATTTAAAGAACTGGCCCACTTTGGGACTGAAACTTAATAAAGCTATTATTATTGGCAGCTTTTGGTTCATAATGAACCGCTTTTAAAGTAAAGGCCATGGAGTCCAAGTGCTTTCTCATGCATTCTTTCATCACCCGAACCTCATACTTTTCGACCAACTTATTTACAATGTGTTGAAGAGTGACCCTAGGAGAGTTTTCAATTAATTCGGCCATAAAATTCTTATGCTCTTGCGTAATTTTATATTTTCTTGCTCCTCTCCTAGAATCACTCTTATCAGCACCCTTGTCTAACCAACGGTACGCTGTTGGCAGAGATACACCAATTGTTCTTGTCAGGTCTTTCCAATTTCCTGCTGCGGCATGTGCAGCTAAAACCTGGGCCTTTTTTCGCCAGCCACAGTTTTCTTGAGGTAAGTCCTTTTTGGAGCTGTTGCTAATTCTTCTTCAGTTTCTTTTGTAGAGGTTTCTCCTGCATCATCATCAATCATCATTTTTGCCCATACGGGACTTTCTCCTCCTACCTTCACTCAATGCTTTATTGGCCTCTAAGTTGTTTGTATTTTGTTTTTTTCTTCATCTATATAATGAAGACGAACAGTCAGTTTCCTTACTCATGGGGTAAATTAACTGAAAAAATAATTTTCAATTTACCAAAAAAATATCTCAATTTGAAGTTGTTTATTCTTATTTTGAAGTTGATTGTTTTTAGGTTTTTGACATTTTCTCAATTTGAAGTTGATCGTTCCATTTTGCAGTTGATTGTTCCATTTTGAAGTTGATTGATCCAATTTGAAGTTGATTAATCCATTTTGGAGTTGATTAATCTTTTTACTTAAAAAATAAGTTGATTTTTTGAAGTTGATTATTACCATTTTGAAGTTGAAAAGTATAGATCTTGTTTTGTTCACTACAATATCTCCAAATACAAAATCCTACTTGTAGATATCTTAGTCGTTCTTGTTAAACTTTGAAAATTTCTGTGAATCGACGTTTGAGTTATATCACATCTTTTTCTGGAAATCTTGGATAGACGATAGTTTTGCTGTCTAGTATGATAAAGCAGTTGATTTATTCTGTGTTTGAGTTGCTTGTATTTTCTCGTGTGATCCGCGTAAGTTATTTTGAATTGTGGACGGAATTAATGAAGAAAATAAACCGTTTCAAACTTGCTGAACAAAAGTCGCATTTTTCCGTTTGGTGAAAAATTTCCACGTGGTGCGTCATGTTGCTGTGTGGATGAGATTGTTTGCAGTGTCGCTATTCACCAGACGTCGTTGAAATGGGATAGTCACTAATTTGAAAACGATAGGTTGATCAAATAAAAAATGCAATAAAACTATGATATTATTTAATCAGATAAACTTTTAATTGCTCTTATAAATAATATAAATGAAGGACATTTTTCTTTCTGAAGAAAAACATTTCAATGATTTTTATAAGAATTGTTTTCATGCTTTTTATTTAATTATAATAATTTATAGTTTGAAAATCTTTTTAAAATTCATCAAAACTTTGTCCTTATGTTATTTAGTCATTAAGTAAAGACTATATTTACGAAGCGAAAATTAAAAAACTGAATATAAATCATCACGCTCTAAGATTTTCTTTTTCATGTGTATAAAACGTGATCATTTTCAAAGTATGGGTTACCATACATGACATTATCAGGAAATAAGATCGATATTAAATTTCAAGTCAACTTTCCTAAAATTAGATCACGGGGAATATTTCCAACATTTGTAAGATTACTGAGTTCTTAAATATTATATTTTAAAAAAGCGTTCACCCGTTATTTTCTTAAATTATATTTTAACAGATAAAGTCTCTATAGGACAGCAATAAACATGTAAATCGCTTATCAGTGCTTGATCAGTGTCTGTCGGATATTGAAATATAGTGTAGCCGCTTCGGTTATGTTTATCGAATTGACCTTGTGTTAAACACAACCGAAGTCCCCAAAATTTAAAATATTAGAAGTTTGAACGAAGAAGAAGTGATAAAGGACAATCGCACGCGAGTAGGAAAGGGAGAGCAAATGTACGTCGCTGGGAAATATGTCAGGTTCAGGGGATCGAAAATTCTCTTTTATATTATGACGGTGTCCTATCTGATCTCTACTCCAATCTGACTGAGTGAAATGTGGATAAATAGTCAACTCAAATCACGTGATCAGCTCCGATTGCAAATATTTATTTTTTTTAGGTGTTAAATAAATTGACAGTTAAATTGACTGTTAAATAAATAAAAGTTCTATTTGTTATTTTCTGTTCAATCGGAATCCAGAATCCTAATTTTCACACCGACTCGCGAAATTTACCTTGGTCTGTTTCTTTCTTTTTTTTTTTCTTTTTTTTTAATCCGATTTTGCGTTGGTACAATTCTACTTTTCATGTTTCAGATGTTTGTTGGAATTATATAGAATTTATATCCTTTAATATGTAAATCATTGCTACCGTTCGTTTTATTTGAAATCCATTTTCTGCTTTTTTTAACTTAAAGTAAATAATACTTGTTTGAATTCAGATTGATTAAAACCAGTTAATATTCTTCAAATAAAGTTTCAGAAAACTTTTCTGAAGAAAAAGTGTTGTCTTTTTTTGTTTTCAGGTTTTTTTAATAAAGAAAATTACAATGAAAGATGGCTAAAAGGCGCTTATCAGCTAATTTTGAAAAAAAAATAAAATCGATTCCAATCAATGTAATAATTTATGTTTGAAAAATACACTCAGAACGATTTTTTTGCTTAATGAAAAAAATAGTAAAATTTAATCCTTTAGCTTTCAATTATAGCTAAAATGAAAGCTTCATAGTTTTATTTGTTTTTTGTATTTTTTTTTTTTTTTTTCATTTAGAAAAAAATAATTTTAAAACTGAGGTATCGCAGTTTTTTAGCGAAACAATGGAGGTACTTATTTTAAGTGTTTTTTTTTTGTTGTTTTTTTTTTGTTTATTTTTTTTGTTTATTTTTTTTTTAACTAGAATTTAGGCAGTACTTATATTTAATTTACAGCGAAAATATTAGGACAATCAACGGAGTGACTAGGAATAGGATAGGCAATTCTTTAAGCGGAGGTCTTATCTGCCCATAGGAAAACTTCGTACCACGTTACAGTGAGTAGCACACAGATCTAGACAACTTTATCGACCTTCATAATCGTAAATAAATAATTTATATAATAATTGCATAAACAGTGCATCTCACGGAGAAAAAGCGTTGATCAATAGGCTTTAGCAGTGTGTTTTTTTTGTTTTTTTTTAACTCTATGAGAGTTTTTCGTCAGAATGGCTTTCCAAAAAACGGTAATGTTAGTTTCTGTAATTTTTAAAGACACGATTTAAAGAGCCAGTGAAAAAACAAAGCTGATGACAGGAATAGATATATGTTGTTTTTAATTATTAAGTTAAATGAAAATTATTTCCATATTTGTCCTCTAAGGACGCACGTGCGCGCATAAGTGTTGAAGTGTTGACTTTTTTTTTTTTTTTTTTACTATGACACTATTTCGTTAACAATATTCTTAGTCGGTCTGCTAAAGTAGGTCACTGTGACTAAATAGAAAAAAATCAACAAGCGATACATGTGTACATCCCGTTACTACTGTAGTTGTCGACCTGAAAATAACTGGGACAAAATAGTGAAAGCAACTGGAGATAGATACAGCTTCCTTCTACCACTGAAATAGACCTAATATAAGAAAAAGGAGAAAGAGGAGTCTATTAATCAACAATCTAACTAGTGGTATGTTGGAAAGAAAGCCCTGTCGCATTTGAAAATAAAAGAACGCTTTTTTGATATGATTAATTGATATTTATATATTTCCCCCACATTATCAATAACATTTATTTTCAGGTATCGATACAACAAAAAATAACACCCAGTATCAGTTTGAACCTCAACTTACAAAATACTGTAAGTGCAATAATCAGAAAAAATTAGCAAGGCAACATGAGTCAGGAAAGTGAGGCAAAACTTCCATAGTGTAGGTACCTCTCTCTACTCACTTTCGATAATTAACTTTTAAATTGGATTTTTTTTTAAGTTAAAAGTTTTTCTTGAAGCTTTTATTTTTTTAATTGAAAACTAAATGCTAAATGATTTAAATTTATTATTTCCAGTAGGCTAAATAGTATTAAATAGTAAATACTGGTGTATTTCAAATAGAAATTATATCGATTGAGATCTAAAATTTTGAGATTTTTTTTTTCAATTTTTCTACCATTGTTGAGCGATCGATACATTTGTCAACAAAAGTTAATTCTCGGTTTTAAAAGTTTTGCAAAAATAAAATATACATCTGTGATACATTATTATTTTGAAAATTAGCAAATTTGGATTTACACAAGTTAACTTAAGTATTAGTTATTTATAGCAAGAAATTTAGAATAAAAGTATTTCTCAAACACAGAGTTGAACTTTCTGACTTTTCCCACGTATTTGAAATGTGATGACATCTTGACAGATGCGAGATAAGGTGTATGTTAGGAGGTACCTTCACTCATTTTCGATATCTAAATTTTTAATTGAATTTTAAAAATAAAGAAGTTTTCTTGAAACTTATATTTTAGTTTTAAATGAAAGCTCATTGATTAAATTTACAATTTTCAGTGAGCAAAATACTCTGGTGTATTTCAAACAGAAATTATACTGATCTAAAATTTCAAGTTTGTTTTTTTGTTTTTTTTTTAATCTTTCAATTTTTCGGCCATTTTTTAGCAATCGACACATATGTAAACAAAAGTTAATTCTCGGTTTTAAAAATCTTGCAAAAATAAAATATACATCTATGACACATGATTTTTGGAAATTTAGCAAATTTAATTATAAATTAATCTGATTTACACAAGTATTACTTATTCATAGCGTGAAATTTAGAATGAAAATATTTAAAAGGGGAGTTGAACTTTCTAACCTTTTTTACCGTATATAAAATGTGTTAACAGGTTGACATGCGAGATAAGATAAGTGTATGTACAAATTGTACAAATTTTCTTCGTGTAAAGGAAAGAAACTCTGAAACACATGACCTTTTAATTTACACATAGAAATTACCATACAAAAAAAATTCAAACAGACAAAAAAATTTAAAAGTTATTTTAAAAATAAGAAGGCACGACGATTAGTAAACATAATCTTTGCTTAATAAACTTTTTAAACTAGCCCCAACAAATCTTTGAAGTATTTTTTAAATACTTTTGTTGAAACTTTATAAATTATTACAATCAAAAAAAAAAAAGCAAATCTTTTAAAATTTCATTATTTATCGATTTTTTTATTTCTTCATACTATAATGTCCTTAATTAATATTATTTATTCAAGCAATTAAAAAGCTTATAAAAATAAAATAATGCTATAGTTATATTGCTTATCATTTTATTTTATTATTGGGAGCAGATCTTCGGAAATAAAGGCAAAAAAATGTTTCAAAAAAATAATAAATAGATGATTTACGTTCCCCAATAAGTCCTGCATTTAACCAATTATCGCAACAAAATTTATTTTTTTAAATTTCATGAATTTAAGTGTAGGTGGGGAAACAGATCTAAAAAAATGTATTTTTATCAAGATTTTTTTAAAATAATAATTTCAAAAATAATTTCATTCATTTGTGAATAAGTCCTGAAAGATTCATTAAAATCATTTAAAATTATTTTATTTTTGCTAGAATTTCCAAATTAACGTGTTTGTCACCGAAAAAATACTTATGTAATATAACGTTTTCCATTGTAAACTCTCGGATTTGGTTACCCGCTAACTAAAATCAAAACAAGATTTTTTACCAAAGTTTCGAACGTCTTAGAAGGGATTTTAAAAAATGGTAAATTTTTGTTTTGCTCCCCGAAGGCCTTTACCCCTTCAAATCTTTCCAAAACATCCTTATTCCCGTGCAAATATATATGCTGAACTTAAATCGGTAATTGTTTATTGAAGAAACCTACCTTTATTGCTGTTAACGAGCAGAAAAATATAGAACTTCTTGTCGCTGTTTATCTAATCCCGTAACCACGCTTCAAAAATGTTATTCACTGCAGAATGACTTCACGCGTAGTTTGCCGATTTTTCGGCCTTTTTACTTCCTTTTTGCAATTACTACGCGGAAATTGAGTTCCGAAATCAAACAAATCGCGGTGTAATTGCTCAAAGGAAGTAAATAGGCCAAAATAAGTATCCTACGCCTCAAGTCATTCACCAGTGAATCAGATATGAGAACGGTGGTAAGGGATGAGATATAGTCCGATTTTTTCTGGTCGATAACATGAAAAAATGTAGGTTTCTTCAATAAACAATGATCGATTTGAGTTCAGCATATACATTTATACGGAATTAAGGATGTTTTGGAAAGATTTGACGGAGTAAAGGCATTAGGGGAACAAATAAAAAATTTAAAAACTTTTTAAATGATTTAAAAATACTTTGATCTTTCCTTTTTTATATATATATAATATAAACATTTTCATAGACAAAGTTCGTTTTTCTTGAGTTTGGGACTTTTTTTATTAATATTATGCTTTTTTTGTTTTGTTTTGTTTTGTTTTGTTTTGTTTTTTGTTTTTTGTTGTTTTTGTTTGTTTTTTTTTTGTTATTGTTTTGTTTTGTTTTTTTATTTAGTAGAGGTACCTAGTGTATGGTGATCAGAACTGACATGATTGTAAAACAAATTTTTCAGGTAAGGGGAAGAAACCATGAAACACATGATCTTTTAATGTATACATAGAAATTACCATAAAGAAACTTCAAATATACAAAAAAATGAAAAATTATTTGAAAAATATGAATGCACGACGATTTGTATTAAACTTTTCAATTTTCGATCAGTAAATATAATCTCCCCTTAATAAGTTAAACTAACAACAAATTTTTGAAGTATTTTTAAAATATTTTGAAACTTTAAAAATTATTATAATTTAAAAAAAAAATGAAAACAATTCTTTTTTTCACTCAGACTATAATGTCTTTAATATACATTATTTATTAATGCAATTAAAAGCTCATCAAGTTGAGTAATGTCATAGCTTAACTGCATTTTTAATTTTACTATTGGGAGCAGATGTTTGGAAATAAGGGCAAAATGTTTAAAAAAATAATGGATGATTTGCATTCCCCAGTGAGTTCTTCGTTTAACTAATAAAACCAATTTTTCCAGCAAAATTTAATTTCTTAAAATTTCACGAATTTACGTGGAGGATAGGGTAACAGATGTAAAAAATATATTTTTACCAAGATTTTTTCAAGTAATAATTTCAAATATAACTTCATTTATTTGTGAACTAGCAGTATAGCCCGGCTCGGGTGTAATGAAAGCTTTAAAACTAATCCATGGTCCTGGAGCTCAGACTCAGCCTAAAGAATATTTGTGTGAAGTTTGGTGAGAATCGGATAAAAGTTGTGGATTTGTATAAAGGACATACAGACAGATAAACAGACACACACAAAAACCTCTTGCCTTTTTATATATATATATATATATATATATATATATATATATATATATATTATCGATTTTCTACACTATTGAGAAAACTGCAACCTTGAAACTTCTGAATATCGTTTCTTATGTCTTTGTCTATGAGTGTATCAAATTTGATTAAAATCGGACCACTCCTTCTATAACCCGATTTTTTCGATTATCGATTTTCGATATTTATCGGGGGTACATCGACACAAAACCTAGCTAAGAACACTCGCAGACGCTTATAGTACAACTGTGTAAATTTTCAAGAAAATCGGTTCAGCCGTTTCGGAGTCTATAGGTAACGGTCACACACACACAGAGACACACACACAGACAAAGTTCCATTTATAAATAAATGTAGATAAGTTCTGAAAGTTCCATTAAAATCCGACAATTATTTGATGTTTGCAAGAATTTCCAAAGTAATGTGTTTGTCATCGAAAAAAAAAAACATGAGTTATATGATATTGCGTTTTCCATTGTAAACTCTCGCAACGATTTGGTTATCCGCTAACTAAAATCAAAACAAGATTTTTACCAAAATTTCGAACGTGTTAGAAAGGATTAACTTTTTTTTTAAATAATTAAAAATTACTTTGATCTTTCCCCTTAACAATAACAACATTTACATTTTGATGGAAAAAGTTCGTTTATATTAAGTTTGGAGCCTTTTATCTTCATACAATGCTGTTTTTTCATCGATTTAGTGGAGGTACCTAATACGAAAACAAGCAAGAGTCGACACTTATAAGTGAAATCTGCCAAGAACACACCTTTATTGCAATAACATAAAATGAAAAAGAATACAACAAAAGTTTTACAAATAAGTGTAGGGGCCTTGGTGATGCTTATCAAATTCGCCTTGTGTCAAACACAACCGAAGTCTCCACAATGTAAAATATCAGAAGGTTGAAGGCTGGATGCTGAAATATGGAAGAGAAAATATTTCGTTTTTTATGTGATGTGGACCCAAAGTGGGGGCCACGGAAGGAAAACGCGGAACACTGGTTGAAGGTAAAGAAAGATATATTAAAGAGAAAGGTTACAAAGACTAGTGTAAGAGTAAGCTGAGCTGACTATCTAGTAGTGTCCGATATTGATAGTAGTACGCGGCTGCGCACTACTGGTGCTACAATATTTAGTTGGCCCTTCCACTTAAGCCAACATTTGACACAAGGTCAGTAATATGTGGATTTTCCGGACCATATAGCCCGGCCAAAAATATCTGTCTGTTATTCCCCAATCGTGACTCTACCCCTCGGCGGAGCCACGACTGGGTTAGTGCTCTCTGCACGAAAGCAGAGAGCGCTCTACGCCCGAAGGCAGAGAGCTGACAAAGGTAGCACTACTGGTGCTACAATATTTAATCAGCCTTCCCACTTAAGGCGAAATGTGACACAAGGTCATTTTTATGTGGGTCTTCCGGCCCATATAGCCCGGCCAAAAATATCTGTCTATCTTTCCCCAGTCGTGACTCTACCCTTCGGCGGAGCCACGACTGAGTCAGCGCTTTCCGCCCTCAGGCAGAGAGCTGACAGTGACAAAGGTAGCACTACTGGTGCTACTTTATTTAGCTGTCCTTCCCAGTAAGGGCAACATGTGACACATGGTCAGTTATGACTGGGATTTCCGGGCTATATGGACCGGTCAAAAAATGCCTGTCTATTTTTCCCCAGTCGTACTTCTACTCTTCGGCGGAACCACGACTGGGTTAGTGCTCTCTGCTCGGAAGCAGAGAGCGACCTCTGCCCGAAGGCAGAGAGCTGACAGTGTCATAGCAGCAGCAGTAAACTGCTGGCGCTGCATCATTTAGCTGTCCCTTCCAGTAAGGACAACATGTGACACATGGTCAGTTTATAACTGGAATTACTGGGCTATATGGCCCGGTCAAAAAATGTCTGTCTATTTTTACCCAGTCGTGCTTCTACCCTTCGGCGGAACCACTACTGGGTTATTGCTCTCTGCTCAGAAACAGAGAGCGCCCTCTACCCGAAGGCAGAGGGCTGACAATGTCATAGCAGCAGCAGTAAACTGCTGGCGCTGCATTATTTAGCTGTCCCTCCCAGTAAGGGCAACATGTGACACATGGTCAGTTTATGACTGGGCTTTCCGGGCTATATGGCCCGGCCAAGAAAATGCCTGTCTATTTTTCCCCAGTCGTGCTTCTACTCTTCGGCGGAACCACGACTGGGTTATTGCTCTCTGCTCGGAAACAAAGAGCGCCCTCTATCCGAAGGCAGAGAGCTGACAGTGTTATTGAAGCAGCAGTAAACTGCTGGCGCTGCTACTATAATACTACCATTCACATAGTAATTTAGGAGTTATGGGAAATGCTTAATTTCCCCAACACTATATTTTTTTGGCACACAAATGAATGACGAAACTTGCTTTTAGAACAACAACAAAGAATGGTTTATTACATAGTAAACGTACAAGATTGGTAGTATGTAAGTGTCCATGGTGAAGCTAGCGGCAGATAGTATGTAAGTGTCCATGGTGAAGCTAGCAGCAGATAGTATGTAAGTGTCCATGGTGAAGCTAGCAGCAGCGTCTTCCGCGAAAGCATTCCATGGGGAATCAGTGGCAGCGATGTGGGAGAGACGTCCGTTACTGCCGCGGGCTCATGGCTCTCTCGCTTTCCTCCGTTCTACAAACAGGACTAGGAAAAATAGTTCTAGAGAGGAATCAATGCGCTCCGCCCGTTGATTGGTCAGTGAGTGACCGAATCTCCCGTCGGGGGCATTGATTCGCTAAGGGAAATAGATCTGTGGCTGCTACAGTAATATAGTACTGAAGAGTCCATGATGTAGGTAAGTATCGGTCTCACAACACCCCACTTCCAAGAGTTTTCCTCTTTTTTTTTTTTTTTTTTTTGAAAGGAAAAAAAAAGTGTAAAACTGTTAATACTTCTTCCTCTTGGGATTCACGTCGAGTGGTTGAGTAAATTTTCTCTTTCTCCCCGAGCGTCGTATTTTCGAAGAGACTTGGGGCGTGTCAAGATCGAAATGTTCGAATATTACGTCGATCGGCTCCTCGCAGATATTCTGTGGTGATTTCTCAGATTCATTCAAACGGCATTTCCTGAGTTGGTTCATATGGCGTTTGTAGGTATTTTTCGGTCCCTGGACAATATAGACTAGTTCGCCAATTCTCTGTTTGATGTTGACTACTTCCCAGAATGTAATGTTGTTTTCGTAAGCTTTAAAAAGGACTTTGTCACCAGGATTAAAGTATTTCTTAGGGAGCGAGACGGTTTTCTTGAACTTCGCTTGCCGTGGAATGAGTTTATCAAAGACGGACTTGATTTTTCTTGCGAACATTATTTCCGCAGGCGAGCGTCCCATAGGCGTGTTAGGATTAGGGGTTATCCTATACACCCGCAGAAACTGTTGTAATGCTCTATCCGTCAGTGTGCCTAGTGCCTTTTTTAGAGCTCTTTTTAGGGTGTCCACGAACCTCTCGACCTGACCATTCGACCTGGAGTGATACTGAGGCGTCGTAATGTGGTCCACTTGATACGACTTGCAAAAGTCTCTGAATTCACTTGATGTGGATTGAGTGCCATTATCTGTCACTACACAATCTACCACGCCAAAACGCACGAATAGCTCGTGTAAAAATCCGATCGTGCAGGTTTTTACATTGCAGGTCCTCAGGCCATTTTGAGTGGCTATCCACAACAACAAGGTAGTACATGTTGTCTAGGGGCCCTGCAAAATCCACATGAATTCTCTGCCATGGATGGTCTGTGTTTAGCCATGGTTTGCACGTCGTGGTCGGAGATTTTGCTGCAAGCGCGCATCCCTTACAAGATTCTATCATGTCTGCTATGTCTTTGTCCATATTTGGCCAATATAAGTAGCAGCGCATGAGGCTTTTCGTACAGCTCTTCCCCGGATGTCCCATGTGAAAATCCTTGAGGATTTTTCTTTGTAGGCTATTTTGTAGGCTTTGTAGGCTAATCACTACTCGGTCATTATACAATAGAACATCCTCACAGAGGGATAAAACTTCAGGCACATTTAGGTCTTTGTTGCGAATTTTGTTTTTTATATTTTGGATGAACTCATTCTCTCGAGACTCTCTTTTTATGTCGGCCAAAGTAACTGGGAGCTCTCTAATTGTATTCGCAATCATATTTTTGAGTTCATAACTCGTCCTTAGTGTAGCAATGATGGAGTCTTCAAAAACTTCCGCATTTTTAGAAATGAGTCGCGATCAACTGTCCGCATGACAAATATTTTTAGATGTTAGGAATTCGATCTTAAAGTTATAATTCAAGAGAATCGTTCCCCAACGAAGAGTCTATTCGCTGTATATACCAGGAGGCTTTTCTTGGAACCAAAGATTGTTATTAGAGGTTAATGGTCTGTTTGCAGTATAAACCGTCTTCCATGTAGGTTTCGATGGAACTTAGTGACGGCGAATATTATCCCTAGAGCCCCTTTCTCTATTTGGGGATATTGTTTCTCTGGTGGTAGTAAAGATCTAGATGCGTGTGCTATGGCTTTTCGCAAACCAACTGGCAGTTTATGGAGAATGCAAGCATCGATGCTGTATGGGCTTGAATCACTTGTGACTATGATGTCGAGATTAGGGTCGTAGTGGGTGAGGGAAAGAACCGAAGCAAGTGTTTTCTTGATCTTCTCGAATGCGTCTTGGCATTCAGGGGTCCATAACCATGCTTTATTCTTTTTTAAGAGTTCGTTGAGAGGTCCTCTCAAATTCTGCAGGTTCTTAATGAAACCTTGGTAGAAGTTAGCAAGACCGAGGGAGCTTTGTAACGATTGAACGTTAACTGAGGCCGGTATGTTTAGCTCTTTCTGGATCCGGCCAACGACTGTCTCTATTTATAATGTGACCTAGGTATTTGATCTCTGGGAAGAAAAAGTCACACTTTGCTTCCTTAACCTTAAGCCCGTATTCTTGTAACTTCTCGAATATGTTTATTATATGGTTCTGATGCTCTGCCGTCGTTTTAATGGTCACCAGTATATCCTTCAAATAAGCTGTTGCGTAGTCAAGGTCGCCCAGCATGGCGTCCATGACCTGCTGAAAGATTGCTGGCGCAACCTTGACCCCAAAAGCCAGTCTGTTATATTTGTACAGACCTTTATGGGTATTTATGCAGAGCAATTTGGAACTTTCTTCATCTACCTCTATCTGAAGGTATGCGTCTGACAGGTCTATTTTGGAAAAGATTTTTCCGCCATTCAATTTGCAGAAGATTTCTTCAGGGCTTGGGTGAGGATAATGGTGATCCTGCAAGGCATCGTTTAGCCCTGTGGAAAAATCTGCGCATACTCGTATTTAGTTGGGCTTCTTTTTTTTTTTTTTTTTTTTTTTTTTACATAGAATGGTGCTGCCCATTCGTTAAAAAATCTGTTTTTGATAAAATACCCACTTCTTCGAGTCTATCTAATCCTCTGTTGATCTGCTCTAATCCTCTGTTGATCTCTTCTAGAGCAGCGAAAGGGACATTCCGTTTCTTTTTGAAAACTGGTCTTGCACCGTGCTTCACCAAATTTTTTAGTACGTAGGCTTTCAGCTTTTTGGTAACTCCATTAAGTGTTACTGTAAGGATCACCTCGCCTAAGATGTTAATATTCTCGCCAGTTACGGATTTTGCTGTTTTATCCGTCTTTAATAGGGTCGGCTCGTTTAACTTTCGCCAAATACGCCAGTTGATGATCGATAGATCAGAACCAGAATCAAGCTGGAATTTTATAGAGTTATTGAAAATATCGACAGTCACATATTTTCTTAAATTCCTATCGACTATGTTGTCTGATTGGGCTTGCCTAATTTTACTTTTGTATTTCCTTGTTTTGTTGGCGTACCAGCACTGAGTTAAGTTATGACCATTTTTATTGCAATTTTTGCAATATGTTTTCTTCTTGGATGGACAGAATTTCATCCAATACTATTCTTCACAATGGTAACATGGTCCGGGAGGTTTCTTTAGCCTATTCGTGTTTTGCTTATTGCGGGATTTAGAACATGAGATTTGCCTTTTGTCTTTTTGCGGGGAATAAGAGGTTGGGTTGGTTCTGATTTTTCTAATCTGAGCTACATCTGATTACTCGATTGTTTTTGAGTCACACTTGACAGAAATTACTCTTTGACAATCCTCTGCCAATTTTTGGAGAGTCAGTCCCTATTCGTTTTCGAGTTTGGTAAGTACCCGACGTCTGACCTCGGCGTCTTCTACTGATACTAGACCTTGTGCGAATATTAAGCACTTCAAATCGTCGGCAGTCAGCTCGGCTAGTTTGAAATCATTACAGAGCTTGTTTATCGACGCTGAAAACGTTAGAAAATCTTGCTGGTTGTCATTGACTGTGTTCAGGCATTTCCAACGTTTGTGGAACAAGGTTATGTTGGGCCCGAACAGTTGCGATAGGAGCTTAATAATCTCTGAAAAATTCAGGTCCGTAGTTTTCTTGGGTAATATGTAGTTTACGAACCTACTATGTTCGACAGTTCCCAGTTTTCTTAATAATAGACGTACCTTTTTCTCACTAGACCATTGTTCACAGTCTACGTTGAAAATATCTTCACAGGGCCTGTAAAAAGCCTCGAATGTTTTGTCTTTCTCTAGTACGTATTCGAATGTTTCACTCGAGTTGTAGATTGTACTCTGGGAAAATGTCGTATCTTTTTCAGAGTTTTTAGAGCCGTTAAATGAATTTACAAATAATTCTTCAAGTCGTTTTTGCCATAGTTCTGTTTTCTGAAGTGTAAATTGTTGGAATTCTATTTGTTGTTTATGTAGCTCCATAAACAATTGTTGCTGTCTTTCGTCTGATTTTTGTTGGTAGAGTTGCTGTCTTTCTTCGCGTTTTTGTTGTTGAAATTTCTGTTCTGTTTGTTTGTCTGACTGTAATTTGAGAAATCTTTCTTCCAATTTCTGCTGTCTTTCATTTGATTTTTGTTGGTGGTCCATCTGGACCCTTAACATTTGGACAATTATTTTTTGGAATTCTTCCATATTTAAATTTTTTAAAAAATGACAGCGATTTTATAATATGTAGAATAAAGAGACGAAAGATCGCACAAAACAGAAAAAATGACAGCAATTACTGTTGCTTTGAAAACCCGTGTACCAAGAAAAATATAGACAGATTTTTTTCTTTTGTAAAAAAACAAAATGGACAGACAATTAATAAAATTAAGACGAACTACTTACTGGTTTAGATCTTTCAAGATATCGTTGTTCCGTTAATTTCAATGTGACCATTTAAATTTTCTCCACACTTATTATTTTTTTTTCCTTTAGCAAAAAAAAATTTCAGCAAGGAAAGGGGAAAAAAATTATTTCTTGATAGGCGCTCAACAGGTCATTTGCATAAGTATTTGCAATTAAGCAGGGTTTTTTTTTGGTTTTTTTGTCTCTCTCTCTCTCTCTCTCTCTCTCTCTCTCTCTCTCTCTCTCTCTCTCTCTCTCTCTCTCTCTCTTCTTTCCTTCGCCGGAGGACTTTTGTAACTGTTAACAAAAAAATTTTTCTTTTATTTTTAGAAGTGTGAAGTGTGGGGAGAAGAATATCACTTAGACAGTAAAAAAAAAAGAAAAAGAAACAAATGCGCTGGATTTTTTTTCCTTCTTTTGGGAGAACTCTCTTTTTTTTTCTTTTCTTTTTTTTAGAAAAATTAACCTCGGTGAATTTGATGGGGGGTAATTTTATGCACTAAATTTGTAGGAATTCAAATCAATTCCATAAAATTTAAAACACTGCTGAATTCGCAACTTGGTTAATAGTTTTTTTTCGAACTTAAGTCAAACGTAGTACTTCGAGCTCTTGAGTTTATCAGTTTTTGTGTACAAGCTGGGTTTTTTGTAAGCAGTCGTTCTCGATACTTAGTTGCTCGTTTATTGTCTGTACATACTTGAGTAATCTTGAATATTATTTGTAAAAGGTAGCTGTGTATTGCGTTTCGTTCACTGATGTAGTAATACCAGCTCAAATTCTAGTTCAACACTGATGTAGGAACCAGTGGGGTTAAACGAGTCCTCTGTCGCTACTGATGTGGGACTGGGGATTTGGGGTTTCGGTGTGGGTGCGTGTCTCGAATCCTCTGTCGCCACTGATGTGGACCCAAAGTGGGGGCCACGGAAGGAAAACACGGAACACGGGTTAGAGGTAAAGAAAGATATATTAAACAGAAAGGTTACAAAGAATAGTGTAAGAGTAAGCAGATCTTACTATCCAGTGGTGTCCGATATTGATAATCGTACGCGGCTGCGCATTGCTGGTGCTACTACCATAATACTACTATTAACATAGTAATATAGTACTGGAAGAGTCCATGATGTAGGTAAGTATCGGTCTCACAACAGTATGTTAAAGTAAAATTGTATTGACTGAACAGAATAACAAATTTGTAAGAAAAAAAGTGTTCAAAGAGAAAAATGTACGTAATTAAATGTTCCAGAGAAATAGTAGTAAGGAATTAAATAAATCCAGCTTATCGTTGATAGCAGCAAAATATGTGTATGTAGAAATTACTAATAAAGTCTGTGTTTCGTTCCTTTTGTATTTATGACAGGCGAAAGAGTGAAAAGAAAGATGAAGCATGTAGAATCCTTAGATAACAAGAGCCAGTAATCAGTTGAAGTTGAACTGACATTTCAAAACTGCCCAGCAAATTGGTAGGTGGCTTATATGGCAGCCTGGGAGATTCCACTCTGCCATGTAGGCAAGTCTATTCTGTAGATTCTGATTGGCTGATGATTCCAGTGTGGATATTGTGCTCAATAAATATCAGCACAATATCCACTCAATGAGTGAGAGGAGAGAGGGACATGTATTGAGTTACAACCGTGTTTATTTTTGTCTGCCAGCTGGACGCTAGTTGGAAACATCCTTGTGAAGGTGAGTCTCATACTCTTAATTGTTCATCTCCCCCACCATCACGTGAGGGTAATGGCCTTTGAAGGGATATGACTTCTTTGTGTCCCAGCTGATTGTATGGAAGTAGTCTTGACAATGCTCGAGCAATTTTTTGGTGGCTGGGCGACGCTGGGTGATGTTATCTTATTTTCTTCGACGTGTGGGACGTGCGTATTGGGCTCCTATACATCCCTGAGACTTGGCTCAGGTAGAGCACTAGGGATAGGAGTAGTGATTGCAGGTGTTTGAAACTTCCTGAGAAATCGGCGGTTCCGCAAGGTGATTCTGCCTGATCCATCCATCCTGATTCGGTACTGAAGGTTAGGTAATGTCCCAACAATTCTATCTGTTGTGTCCCACCTGTGATTGGTTGGATGTTGTATTGATACTATGTCTCCTTTTTGAAGAGAAAGCAGGGTATGGGCCGTACGGTTATACTTTTCTATCAGGCGGGCATTACGTTGAGACAGAGTTTTCTCACGATTTTGAGCTGCAGCTATTCATTTCGCATGCGGCTGGTATAGCCTGAGTTAGGATGGTATAAAATCCCGTAGGCGACGGTGTAGCAGAAGTTGTGCTGGGGATAACCCAATGGTCTGGATGGGCGTGTTTTTGTACTGAAGGATGGCCCGTGCTGCTTTGTTATTATCTAGGGATCCCTGAGTTTCCGTGTTAGTATGTATTATTCTTTTAGCAGATTTGACAGCTAGCTCTGCTCGGCCATTGGATTGAGGATAGGCAACAGATGATAGTCGGTGTTTCACCGCCCAGTCTCTCAGGAATTGTTGGAATGGTAGTGCATTGAAAGGTAGACCACCATCAGTGTTGAGTTCCTCTGGAGCACCATATGTTTGGAATATATCTCGACAAATTGAGATTATCCTAGAGGTATCTACATGTCCATGGCTTAAATGACAAAGAATGAGCCATCCAGTTAACCTCTCAGGGCAGACAAGGTGTTGCTGACCCTTGACATGGAATAGATCCATGACTATTTGCTGGAATGGCCAATCTGGCGATTGTGCGAGATTGATTGGCTCTCGTGGTTGACTAGGGGCAATGTTTGAGCACACCACACAATTGGCCCTAACATTACAGATTGATGCATTTATTCCAGGCCAACTACAACCTGATGTGCTGAATGTAGGCTGAGCAATATTTTTTTCGGTGAGAAGTTGAAATCACTATACATTATCCAATAAGACTAAACCATTGTCAGTGCTTAGGCGGTGTCTTACCTCCCAAAATTCGCGAAGTATAGGTGCAGTGAGATGGCGTGTTCTTGGGAATCCATGTTGTACTGCATTTATTAATTTTTTATATTGAGGATCATTGCGTCCTGCTGCTCGGATGAGGTCTGGTGAGGTGACTGATATATCGTCGGTGATTCCAAATGCTGCCGTTAAAGTAGTAGATGTCATGACATTGTCTATTTTATGAGACTCTAGAACATCAGTTTGAATGGGTTGGGCAGGAAGTATGCTCAAGAGGGCATATACTATTGCGACTTGGTTGCGGGAGACGGCATCTGAGCCTCTGTGCCATTTCCCAGGGCAGTGCTGGATGGTAAAACTGTATCTTAATGTTTTTTCCTTTAATCGGAAAAGTCGGGGGTTATCGATTTTGTTTAAATCCCTGTCACCGAACAAACCTTTTAATAGTTCGTGATCCGTAACCACTAAAATATTTGGGCAACCCATGATAAACATCCGACATTTTTCCAATGCCCATGAACTTGTTGCTGCTTTGGGAGCAAGGCATTTCATTTGATTTTTTGTCAAATGTCGCGACGCCCTTTCGAACTAGGTCGACCATGACCTGTTTGGAGTGCTGGAATGCCTCTTCAAGGCCCTGGTTACATGTAAAATGCGAATCTTGTTTTACAAGATCTCGGAAAGGTAGCATGATTGAATCTAATGAGTATGCTCATGCTACTTGATTGACCAGGCCAGACCACGATCAAAACCACGATTGTCTGATGATTCCAGTGTGGATACTGTGCTCAATAAATATCAGCACAATATCCACTCAATGGGTGAGAGGAGAGGGGGACATGTATTGAGTTACAACCCTGTTTATTTTTGTCTGCCAACTGGACGCTAGTTGGAAACATCCTTGTGAAGGTGAGTCTCATACTCTTAATTGTTCAAAGCAATAAAGGAAATTGTACTTATCGGACTTTAATTTTTAGCAGTCAGTTGAAGTATCTTATTGGTGTTGTTGTTGTGTTGTTTCTTTGACGGTGTGTGAGTGAAGACGAAGTAAGAAAAATTGGAAGGAGAATAAGAGCGAATATATGTCGACGAGACATGACAGGGTTGGCGTCTTGAAATCTTTTGTTACATTTTAGCGTGTCGTTTCTATGCCCCCATCTGACTTTCTGTATGTTTTTATAGCCATTTAGTTTTTTTACACTAGATTGCTAACTTTTCTCAGTTTTGTAAATTGCTTTCCTTCATTGGTTAGAAAATAATTTCACATTGGATCGAGAAATTTGGTTTCGTCTTTTTCTTTCAGTATGGGGTCAATCCTTTTTCCTATTTATCAAAATTACATTTCACGCTTGATTATGAATTTTTGCTTTGGTCTGTTTTCAGTCATTCTGAGTCATTTTTGCGGGTGTGCAATTTTACTTTTTACGTTTCAGTTAATTGTTGGATGATATAGGATTTGTATCCTATCTTTACTGGCAACAAACCGCTTGTATACGGACAGGTAACGAATTCAGCAGATATGCAAAGATAGAAAGGAGCGTAAGACAAGGATGTATCTTTTCACCGTATCTGTTCAACTTGTACAGCGAGAATTTTTTGAGGACCCTAGAAGTTATGCCTGGATTCGTCATCGGAGGCCACAATTTAAACAATCTAAGGTACGCAGATGATACAGTGCTAATAGCAGACACAGAAAGGAAACTACAAGACCTCCTACAGAAGGTAGCTGAAGAGAGTGACAAAAAAAGGACTACAAATAAACTGCAAGAAAACCAAATGCATGGTCATCAGTAAAACGGGCAGCCCAATATGCCAAATACAAGTCGGGGATACTAAAATCAAGCAGATACAGAAGTTTAAATATCTGTGAAGTGTTCTAACAGAAGACGGAAAGCGCGACACAGAGATCCGAAGGCGAATTGGCATGTCGAAGGACGTTTTCCGGGAGTTGAGTAAAGTTTTAAGAAACCGGACAATTTCGCTAGAAACAAAAAAGAGAGTACTGGATTGCTATGTGATGTCAGTTTTTCAATATGGCAGTGAATGCTGGACAATATCATCAAAAATGAAGGAGAGACTTGAAGCAACTGAAATGTGATTCTATAGAAGGATGCTGCGGATATCATGGATTGAGCATGTGAGCAATGATGAGGTTTGGGAAATAGAGGAAACGAAAAGGAAATTAATGCTGAGACAGCTGAAGTTCCTGAGACATGCAATGAGGAAGAAGGGCTTGGAGAACCTGATACTAACAGGCCAGATAGAGGGGAAAAGAGACAGGGGAAAGCAGCGGATAACATATTTGAAGGACCTAATCAGGTGGATGATGGGACGAGGATTGCGTGATGTAACAGGAGAAGACGTGCTAAGAGCCACCAGGAATAGAGAGACGTGGAAAGCCATGATCGCCTACGTCCCGAAGGGACGAAGCACATAAAAGAAAAATATAAGTTTGCATAAAATTTTCCTTTTGTGCGCCTTATTATTAAAGTTCAAAATACTGAATTATTGCTCGTAAAAATATGATAAATTATTTAACAAACTATATAATCGAAAATTTTTGACAAGTTACAATAGAAATTCCGTTTAAAGGCTCAAATTACACAAACTTTTAACACTCGAAAGATTTCAAGGGAGTACAATACTATTCTTTAAAAAAAAATAAAAGGTTTAAAATACACATTCTTTTAAAAAAGATATGCTTACTTAATTGAAAGTCGAAACCGAGAAGGCTTTGGCGGGCTCACCACTCATTAGGACTCATTAAGAAATTTGCTCTTGATCTTGAACATCGTTCGATTATAATTATCAAAACTTTTTCACTTCACTGATTTCTCTTTTATGTTTTTTCTCTCTTACTTTCTTTGCTTCATACTTCTTACGTAACAATAGCCTCGTTCATCCACAAAATTACTTGTCCTTCTGATATCTTTATAACTTGTAATCTTTTTGTACCTTCTCTTTGCTGGTGCCTTCTGAAATTTCTTACTAACTCGTCTTTTATATAGCCACCAAATAGACTCCAGATATGCGTCATTTTTTGAAATTTGCGTAGGTGGAAGAAAAAAAAAATACAAAGCTGGATATCTTTTTGAAATTTGAAAACTAATCCACAAACCGCATTTGTCTAACTTATTTTAGTCAGCTCTTTTTCGAGCCATTATATTTTCAGAAAATTTAAAATACGAATTTTTCATATTAAATTATTACATTTTTTATTCACCGTTTGAGTTTCTTTTAACTCTAAAAACACACTTCTCCTAAAAGCAAGAATAATAAATATGATAATATGATATGATATATAATTATATTTATATATGATAATAAGAATAATAAATAATAAATAGACCTAAACTGTTATAATATTCATTTATCTATCTACACTTTTTTTTTTTACATTTTTGCTGTTTTTTATATTCTCCCTTCGTGGTTAGTAAATATATGTGTATATAATATCATACGTTCAGTAAATTGAGCTTTTGTGTGTCTGAATTTAACTGCACGGCGTGTGCATTGGTTAGAGAGATCAAGATATGAACAAGAACATCCCAACTATTCGTATCTTCTATCAGGACATAAGTTAGCGAAACAAGGTCAACCTGACTCTCAGAGGAACAGAACCAGCCGAAGGTTTTACAGCTGACAAGTCAGTTCACAGGATCAGAAACTGTTCTACCGCTTACTATTTTCTAATGTCCAATCTGTTAGGCCACTTCACTTGGAATAACATCACGCTATCTACTAGATGCACAAAATTTCCGTGCAAACACGTCTAAAACACGTTATCGCATCTTTTACTTATAGAATCCGACTACTCGATTGTGTCTCATCTGGGTCGATAAAATTTTGGTGACCGTAGGGATAGCTGAACAGCTGGATGCATAGGAATGAGATGATCGATATTTTTCGGATAGTTCTATATGCACGTCAGCTTCATTTGTTCTGGTTTTATTCAAAACACTGTTTTTTCAGGCGGAATCATACGTATCCGCAAGGTAATATCCATCCAAGTATTGGAAATTTTCCTCGCTAAATATTCTGCTACGATATTTCCTGTGTGCGCACAGATAGATAGATAGATAGATAGATAGATAGATAGATAGATAGATAGAAACTAGTAGACTGAAATAGATACCAATCGATAGACGGTTGCTTCACGTAATCAGAGAATGAAAGACAATCGGTACTGTTTATACACTTTTTTGGGACAACTACATAAAATGATTATGTACGCCTTTATTTTATTAAGTTAAGGTTATTTAACGGTATGATTTTATTAGTTGCGTCTGTGGATTGTAAAATAAGTCGTTCCGTTTTTCATAGATGCCCTTTATCAGAAGATACATTGCTTTAAGCAGCTTGAAGCTGAAATAAGCTATGCAAAACTATTACGCCAATGAAAGATCTGGGATGATAAAGTCATGATAATACGCAGATTTCTAAGTCGAAATTGCTTCATCTTTTTAATGTGAGTGTAAAAAAAGTGACTTAGCAAGACATTGTAGTTGAACATTATCTTGCTTTTTGCACTAAAATCATGGTTAAAATTTCTGCTGCAACAAAGATGAAGGTTGCGACTTTGAAGGAGTAAATAATTCAGCGCGAGATAGCCAGGTGGCTAGAAATTTCCAGAGATTGCGTTCAAACCACCAAAAAGATAGTTGCTATGACTGGAAGTGTTTTCAATGCAAAGAAACTAGAGAGACAAAAAAGATTTTGACAAGAAGAGATGAAAATAAAAATTGTGAGAGACTTTCATCATTCCTCTTAGTCTTGATAATATACAATTTTTGACAATAAAACTTTGTTTTTATTAACTTTGGGGCATTTTTCTTCATGCTATGCTGTTTTGGTTTTGTTTTCGTTTTTTTTTGTTTGTTGATTTTTTTGTTCTTGTTTTTTGATTTTTCAGCGAATTAGTAGCGGTACCAGTTTTGAAGTGATAGAAAAATAAAAAGTTCAATTTAATAAATAAAAAACTAAAAGTCGGCAAACCATTTTGGTTTATTATAAAGAAATAAAAACATATAAAAAATAAAGAAAAAAGAGGCCAAAAGGTCACCATTCCTAAATATCAGTAAGTTAAGTGCCATACGTGATACACGCTAGGCAGAAGATTATCCCGCAGTAGATGGCCATTGCTTTCTGCGGTAAACTAGTTGCTAGCAAAGGTTATAAAACCCAATATGTTCTGTTATTTAACCCATAACTGGAGGAAATAGACGAATTAATACCTTTCCCAAGGGAATTTGTGCGTAAGTGAATGCAAGGAATTCAACTGGAATTCGAACTCGGCTCCCCGATTCCTCGTTTCGAATCGATATCCACTGCATCACAACGCACATCCTAAATGTAGGTGAAGAAAAAGGGATTACCAAATGAGTCACATCTGTAAACTTCCTCCTGTTTCCTCAAATCAAATCTCACATGCGTGGTCGCCATTTTGGAAAAAATGATGAGATCATATTCTGTGGAGTTTTTGGATTACCAGACCACCACCCTCTTCCGTAGTGGGATTGCAATGCTTAAGCATATTTGAACCAAGTGCGTTGATGTCAAAGAAGACTGCACTGAAAAATAGTGAAAACTGTCTTGTTTCTCAAACTCCTTCTGGGTGAGGCTTAAAGCTTTTTGAACGACATTCATATACAATGAGCGAATTTGTGGATGTAGTCAAATGAGCTTCAAATAAACATCCTTCCTAGTTTCCTGGTGATATCACAGAAAGTTCATTTTATGTCAGTCTTCTAAACATTTAAGTAGGAAATGATAATAGAACTGTTCCATGGGATTGGTTCGTACAGAGCAAATGTAAGCAAGCATTGTTTTGATTTCCGTATCGGTCATTCCAACAAGGCGATATTTTATATTGTTGTTTTTATATAAACGAGTAAAAAGAGAGAAAAGACACTAGCATGATGATTTTCTAAGCGTAGCTTAAAAGTGGAAAAAGGCTGAAAGTATTGAGCACACAATGAGGATCGAACTTACTAGACAGTTCTAACGGGACAAACTTGCTAATTTGCGATACAAGGTGAATAAAGTTTGTACGTAGCCAACCTGAGTTCCGGTAGAAAGTCATTTTGTTAAACAAATGACGCAGCGATTGTCTTCCAACGGAAAAAATACAATTGCAAGATACAGAACACAAATTACTTGAAGCAATTTAAATCTAAGAGGACTGTACAGAGTTAATATATTACGAATTGCATGCCGAAGATTAAGAATTATTAATTTGACGAGTTATGTTACAAATATTGGCTAGTGGTGACATCACGGTTTACAGTATCAACGCCAGGTTAAAACAACAAAGTTTAATATTCATACCGGCAAAAATGGTGTGACAAAGTACGGTTATTCCTTTGACGCCGCTATTACTGTATACACTTTTGACTCCATCGACAATGTTTATTTAGATGATTATAATATTATGTGAATGAAGAAAATGCGATATTTATTAACCTTTTTATAAAGAAATAAATTTGAAAAGAAATCTTTTTATTACAAAATTATGAAAATATGTAAACCAACTACAGCTCAATGTTTATTATTTATCATTTCATAAATAACAATGAAAAAAAGTTTTTTTTATTCGTAATCTGTTATGATGCCCTCCTACGAGGAATGGACTTTTCCTCTTGTTATATGTAATATTCGAGACTTCCGAAGAGCAGTTAACAGAGGGCAGTTAACAAAAGCAGTAAACGAGAGTAGTTAGCAGGAGCAGTTAACGGCAGTTGACGACAGCTACTAGTCAGGCAACAAGCAACATAATAATACCTTCGGACTTGCTTATTTCTAGTTACTTATTATTAACACTTCCTTTGACTATCTTGTTTCTTGTTATACTAATATACTGTTTTGAACCTACCTCCTGTGTTCCGTGTCTTACTTCCGCGACAAACCGGTCATTACGACTTTGCAGCGAAGTTTCGCCACAACTCCATAACAAATTGGCGACGAAGATCCACAACATAATCTTAGTTGTGGGTCTTTAACCCACAGCATAAGATTATGTAATTTTAATAAACATATGATATTATCAAATTCGCGTTTTAACTAGTAAACATTACCAAAGGAGTTAAAAGTGCATACAATAATAACGGTGTCAAAGACATAATTATGTAATTTTAATAAACATATGATATTATCAAATTCGCGTTTTAACTAGTAAACATTACCAAAGGAGTTAAAAGTGCATACAATAATAACGGTGTCAAAGACATAACTGTCCTTTTGACACACTGTGGCCACGAAAGTTAAACATTGTAAAAGTTATTTTAATATTTTTGGAACAATACTAGAGAAGAAACAGTGTGGAATTCTTTTTCTGTCGAGGTTTTGAAACTTTTCAAATGGGATCTTTGCTATATGACTTTACCATGCTGGAGCACCACATTATTATAGTTGATCAAACTGGGCCTATTTTCCTTCAAACCGGCTGACAGTATATATCTGTTGAAATTGTTAAATTAATAGCACCCCAAAATGGACCACGCAAAATCAATGTTATCAAGCACTTACTAAACCTTTCCTTGAGGGGACTTTTATTTGGGGCTGTATTTTTGCATGCTCGCCGTCATTAAACCGCTGTCTACATCGCTCTATACTCTTCATTTCTTATTACCATGTACATTACAATCACTCACGAGTGCGTAGAGAAATTCAAATAACACTCTTATTTTACCGCTACTTTCCGTCAGATAATGGTGCCATTTTCAAAGTTTAGGCATTTTTTCAAGTTGTTGCAGATGTCAGTGAGCTACTTGAATTTTTATAATCATTTCACCTCAAGCCAAGCAGTACTGCCACTGGTGCACAAGGGGTTACATAAGAGGAAAGTGATGAGAAAGAGAAACAAGTTATAGGAGATGTCAGAGAATGGGTAAAATAAGGATAAGAACACAGGTGTGAAGAGAGCTGAAAGGAAAAAGAACATGATACAAGAGTTGTAAGGAAAAGGATGCGAGTCAAAGAGATAGAAGATGGCAATTGACCTAACATTTAAATTCTTGGAGATTGTAACTGTCAGGGAAGCAAGTACGCGGAAGGGAATTCCACAGGCAGGAAGTGCGAGAAAAAAAGCTAATAGGGTAGAAGTTGATTTTACATTTTATTGGTTTCACTGTCAAAGAGTGGCACCTAGTTGCTAGTCTAGTATCTCGAGTAAATCCATGCAGAGGGGGCACCGGGGGGGGGCTAAGATCGTCGAAGCAGAAGCTGTGAAAGTATTTGTAGAAGAGACAGAGGGAAGCCACGTTACGCCGATGAGAGCCTGGTGACTGCAGCTGAGCTACCAAGTCGGGATCGACTACATTGCAGATTCTCCGTTGAATTTCGTCAAGTACCCCGAAGTGAATAGCAGGGGCATCTGACTAGATGTGACAGTAGTATTCAATGCACGGGTGGATGGTAGATTTATATATGTGCAGGATGGATTCAGGTGAGAAAACTCCCTGGCCCTAAACAGTGAACCAAACTTCCTAGCAACAGATTTAGCTATGGATTCGATGTAGTCATTTCACTTGGGGTCGGCTGAGAGAGTTAGTCCGAGGAAGCGCAGTGGCTTGCCTTCAGAGAAACTGGCCTGATCCATGCTCATAGAGGGTAGGAGCAATTGTTTATGGTAGCTAACAGATAGCAGCTTCGTTTTGGAAGCATTAAAATTCACGAGCCATTTCTTACCAAGACAGATTAGATGTCCTTTTCAAGCTCAACAGTGAGGTTCGCTTTGTCAGCTTCAGCGGATTTCTGTTCGAAACGGGAATAAATGGTGATGTCGTCAGCATAAATGACTACTTGGAATCTGATTACATCAGGGAGATCGTTGATGAAGATTAGAAAAAGCGTAGGACCTAGAATAGAGCCTTGAGGTACACCCACGATCGTATGATAGTATCTGGAGGCATGTCCGTTCAATACTATCTTTATTAGGTGATTTGAAAGGAATGGCTGGATTAGATCAAACAATCGCTATGTTATACCGTAGCCCCGTAGCTTGCGTAGAAGGCCAGCATGCCAGACTGTCAAGTGCTTTGGAGATATCCAGGGCAACAGCTCAAGCCACGTCGTTCTTATCGAGAGCCTGGTATATGTACTCAGTGATGGTCGTTAGCATATCAGCAGTAGACCTGGTGAAGCGGAAACCATACTGCTTTGTCAAAGAAGAGGCTGTAGGCTGTGAGATGTTGAACCACTTTGGCATTGATAATAGCCCCGACCACTTTGCCAAAAATCGGTAGGAGGCTGACAGGGCGATAATTAGAGGAGTCCGAGAATTCTCCAAAATTCTTAAATACAGGAACCACAGAGGAGGACTTCCAGCAGGCGGAAAGCAAAAAGCAGAGAGGCAGTATTTATAGAGTTTGGAAAAGACAGAGGAAAGTTCAGGGGCACATTTCTTCAGGACACTGATTGGGATTCCGTCCCCTCCGCTCGCTTTATGGGTGTCGAACTTTGAAATTATGTTAGAGACAACTTGTACAGTGAAACTATTCTAAGGTCCCTAAATGTTATGCTTCATTGTGCTTCATTGTAAAGTTGTAGTTAAGAAGCTAGTCTACTAAAAAATTATTACTTAGTAGTGTGGGTGAGTTCAGTGACTAAAAGTTTAAAGTCTAAGATAAGCTTACTACCTGTAGTACACTCCACCCATAGTTACTACAGATGGAGTTCACTACTGAGTAATTCAGATTAGTGCTTTTGAAATTGCTTGCTGTTAGTGTCTCAATAAATCACCGTAAAGAAGACAACGAGATACCACTTCACTATCTATCTCACGCACAATCATGGCTTTTCAAAATAGATATATGAAATCCAACGGCGTGAAAAGGATTAATTCCAAAGGAAGTAACTCCTTGCTTGGTTAGGATCGACATGGTGCCACCTGGCCATCATCAAGCGACTGTTAGCACCAACGGCGTAAAAAGGACACATTTGTCTCTCGCGCGGGAAAGAACGACATGAACAACAGGTGCGACTGTGCGCAACAAAGAAAGAATTACCGAGGGGACATGAAACGTCAGAACGCTCAACAACCATGGTCAACTAGAGAATGTCAAGCGGGAGATGAACAGACTGAACATGAATATTCTGAGAAGCTGCAATGGCCAAACTGAATAGAAACAAAGCAGCTGGACCAGACTGGATTGTAATAGAGTTGCTGATAGCCCTGTAAGAATTCGGAGTAGAGAAAATTTCATAAATAATAAATTAAATTTATAATAGTAGTGCAATACCAGACAACCTAAGCAAGTCGATTTTCATAGCACGGCCTAAGAAGCCAAGTGCAAACGAGTGGGAGCTCCACCGAACAATTAGTTTAATGGGCCACATTACTAAACAGATGATCCGAATACTGATGAATAGAGCGAGAAGTAGAATCAGGCCAGAGATAGGACAAGAACTGTGCGAGTTCGTCAAAGGTACTGGAAAAGGAACGCCATATTTATGATTAGGATGCTCTCCGAAAGGGTAATACAAATGAAGAAGGACTTGTACCTATGTTTTATTGATTATGCAAAGGCGTTTGACAAAATACGCCACAAAGAATTCATGGAGATGCTCAGCAACCTCAACATATTTGCGAAAGACATAAGAGTAATCAAGAATCTTTACTGGCAGTAAACCACCTGCATACGGACAGGTAACAAATTCAGCAGATATACAAAGATAGAAAGAGGTGTAAGACAATAATGTGTCTTTTCACTGGATCTATTCAAATTGTACAGCGAAACTATTCTAAGGGCCCTAAATGTTATGCCAGGATTTGTTATCGGAGGCCACAATTTGAACAACATAAGGTACGCAGATGATACAGTGCTTATAGCAAACTCGGAGAGGAAACTACAAGACCTCCTACAGAAGGTAGCTGAAGAGAGTGACAAGAAAGGACTACAAATAAACTGCAAGAAAACCGAAATGCATGGCCATCAGCAAAAAGAGCAGCCCAAAATGCCAAATACAGGTTGGGGATGCTAAAATCAAGCAGGTACAAAAATCTAAATACCTGGGAAGTATTCTAACAGAAGACGGAAAGTGCGACACATAGATCCGAAGGCGAATTGGCATAGCCAAGGACGCATTCCAGAAGAGACAGGAAAATTTCGCTGGAAACAAATTAAAGAGTACTGGATTGCTATGTGATGTTAGTTCTTCAATATGGCAGCGAATGCTGGACAATATTATCGAAGATGAAGGAAAAACTTGAAGCAACTGAAATGTGGTTCTACAGAAGGATGCTGTGAATATCATGGGTCGAGCATGTGACAAATGATGAGGTTTTGGAAAGGATGGATACGGAAAGGAAATTAATACTAAGCATCAGGAAGAGACAGCTAAAGTTCCTGGGACATGCAATGAAGAAGGAGGGCTCGTCGAACCTGATACTAAAAGGCCAGATAGAGTGAAGGAGAGACAGGAGAAAGCAGTGTGTAACGTACTTGACTGGCCTGAGGAGGTGGGTGGCAGAACGGGGGTTGCGTGGTGTAACAGGAGAAAGCGTGCTAAGAGTCACCGGGGATAGGAAGACGTAGAAGAACATGATCGCCTACGTCCTGAAAGGACAAGGCACATAGAAGAAGAAGAAGAAGAAGAAGAAGAAGAAGAAGAAGAAGACTATCTAAATATTCATCTTTTATATTTTTCTTCATAAAAAAAATTTCAAATGAATTTGAATTAAAATAAATACGAACGGTAATTGTTGTCGGGAAACATTGACGGAAAACAAAAAAAGAAATTTTAACTGAAATTTCGAATGTGTTAGAAAGGATAATTTTTTTTTAAATAATGATTACAAAATTTGATCTTTCCTTTCAATAGCATAAACATTTTGATGATAAAATTTTGTTTCAGTTTGAGCTCTTTTAACATCATACTTGCTGTTTTTTTTTGTTTTGTTTTTTTTTTTGTTTTGTTTTTTTGGGGTTTTTTTTTCGGTAACTGCGTGGAGGTCAGTCAGTTAAAGTGCCATGCGTGATACACACTTTGGGCGATCATTTCTTGAAAGAGACATGATGACATACTGGGCAGAACATTATCCCGCAGTAGATTGCCATTGCTTTCTGCGGTCGACTGTTTGTCAGCCAAGGCTATAGAATCCAATCTGTCTTGTTATTTAACCCATAACTGGTGGGAACGATGATGGATTAATACTTTTCCCCAGGGTATATAATTTGCAGCAAATTCAACTGGAATTCGAACTCGACTTCCTACATTAAAAAATGAATAATCAAAACAAAACTGTAAAGAAATAAAAAAATATTATGCATTACTAAGAATTAAAAACAATAGTGCCAAAATAGAAATTTCAATTTGTGTCTGTTACAATTATTTCAATTTCAATTTATTTACCAAAGAAAAATTGATCTTTTTCGTACCTATTAATCAAATCCTGAATTTCATGAAAGGGAGGTAACTATGCATAGCTTCAAAACAGTTCTTCCACAGGCCAAGGTTCCCTACCTCATCGTGCTACAATACTGCATGTGATAAATGCATTCGTAGCAATAATAGTAGTTACGGCGTCTTGCTAACAGTTACTTGGCTGAAAGGCCGTTTTGTATAACGCCTCCACGTTTAACAAAAAACAACTGCGAGGAGAATTGTCGAAAGGCAATAATAGTTTTCTCACTTGCAAGAGAATTTATTTTAAAGGAATTTTTAAATTCTTATTCACAAAAAAATGCAAAGTATAGCAGGCTTTTTTTGTTACAGTCGTGTCGTTTCACCACGGCTATTGATCACAAACAACACAACCACGAAGTTCATAAATAATGTAGCCCCTGCTATGATTTACCGGGTTGGAACCTTTGGACAGCATCAACCACGACGAACGAAAGTTTTATCTGCTGCAACAGTGAACCCTTTTGTGAAAGGGATGGAGTATGCTGTTCGTGGACCCATTGTAACTAGAGCCGGAGAAATTGAAGCTGAATTAGCGCGCGTATGTCACCCTTCTCTTTTTCTTATGGTTTTTTAAAATTATTTTTAATCCGATAAAAATATCTAATCCCTCAATATTTGATTCATGTATGTTTATGTTCAAACCCTGTTTTTTTTTTTTTAAATAATTTCCTTAAAAAATCTCGTAACATTTTCGTCTTTCTTTTATAAGCTATCAACGAAACTTAATCGAAGTACTCTACTAAACTGCTTTTTTTGTCAATTATGTTGGGTTTTTTTTTCTGACTTAAACATTGATAGGGCAATATTGTTAATTTTTCAAGAAGCCTGCTCTCTATTTTTTTAACTTAATTTATTTGTTCAATTGAATTTTTGTGCTTCGCTCCTTTTTCTTCCTTACAAAGAAAATGATTTTTCTTTAAAAAAAAAAAATGTGTTATACGAGGTTTTGTATAGCCTGAATTTTTATAAGTCATTGTAACTTCTTACTTTTTGTGAGGGGGGTAGTAGATATCTATCTACTAATTTAAATTAACACAGCTTGTCTACTACTGCTACTCACTGCTATGCACGTCTTAAGTTTACTTGTAAAAAAAAAATGTCTGATGAGTGTTTACTGTTCTTCGTTTTCTTTTTTTTCTTTTACAGAAAATTAAAACCCTAAATTCTACTTACTTGTGAATAAGAACATTATTAACTTATTAACAAAAGTATACATATATAAATATTTTTTAACCTGTCTCATGACTGGCTCACAAGTGTAGAGAACGTAAGGTTTACTAATCACCATGTCTGGAGGGTGTGTACTTTTATGACCAATCATGATCGAGAAATGCTCTTAAATATCAACTAACAATACCACGTTGGTTGGTCACTGCAAAATCATTATGTGACATTTCTTTAGAACTGGTTTGAATTTATAAGTTTTTTTTAGTGCTATGTCATTGGAGTAGAATGATGAGAAAATGGGGTATGAATTATCAATGCGTCGTTTGTAGGTCAGAATTCGTTCGAACCAACAAGTAGTTTTTTACGTACTCTTTGTCAAAGAATTTTTTTAGTTATTTCTTCGCTAGGAAATTCAAGTTTGTTTACTAATACTAGTTAAAGAAATATTTTTGCTTTCAAAATTTCTTGACTTTTTTTTTTTTTTTTTTTTTTTTACTTAGATTATCTGAAAAACAGAATCATTCTGTCAGTAAAAAAAAAGTCTCTAGTAAGTGAAGTATTCTAAGGTAATGCTGCTTAAATTCTTCAAGCCAGAAATGTCTAAAAAATACAAATAACATGCAGTTCGTAAGAAAAAAAAAATAATTTCATAATGTAGGCTTCTAGTTAGGTTGTTAATTTTCAATGAAAATTTACGTTGCTAGCGAGTTGGATAACTCGTAAAAAAATATAGCCATAAAAAGTAAAAAAAACTAATGACCTTTTAACCAACAAAAGGTGAAAAAAGTGTGGGTAATGTTCTTATTAGAAACTTACAGAAAAACTGCTCTTTTTTTTTTTTTTTCCTTTCCTTTCCTTTCCTTTCTTTCTGTCTCGTGTTCCTTACGGGAAGTTGTCTGGGGTGATATGATTAAGAAAAAAAAATTCTGTCGGATAATTTTTTACTCAGATTCTTACTTTCTTTTTCTGTAACATCCATCCAGTTTAACCCACGTGTTAATCTTGTTAAATGGAATTATATTTTTAGTTGTACTAGGATTTTTTTCTTGATGTTTGTTTTTACAATTGATTGGTCAGTGATTGTGAATTAAATTATAAAATTATATTTTTTTTTTTTTTTTTTTTTTTTTTTGTAAATTCTCAACGAACGTGATGTTTTTTAGTACGTTTTTTTTATTAGTTCCTTTCTGTGTCAAGGTTAATGGATTTTTATTGCTTGATCATGCGTAACCCAAATGCTCTCCTAGCTCATTCTCAAATATCGTGATATTTTCGCGGTATCCGGCGACTGGACAGAAATGCAAGTAAATATCCTCAACCAGAACTGGAAACTTGTTTGCCGATTCCATCCATGTCAATAACCGTTTCGCCAGCTCGGTTGCGTTGTTTTTTCACATTAATGGAAAAAGAAATGTAAAAACTTAGTTTTTTTTAAAAGGTACCTCCACTCGCTAAACAGCATTTACTTATAGTTTGGCATAGTATCAAACTTAAACGAACATTTTCCATCAAAATTTTCATATTGTTAAGAAGAGGAAAGATCAAAGTAATTTTTAATTATTGTTTAAAAAATTTTAATCCCTTGTAACACGTTCGAAATTTTGGTAAAAAAAATTGTTTTGATTTTAGTTAGCGGGTAACCAAATCGTTACGAGAGTTTACAATGGAAAACAATGTTCCGGTGACAAACACATTAATTTGGAAATTCTTACAAAAATCAAATAATTGTCGGATTTTAATTAAACTTTAGGACTTATTCACAAATGAATGAAATTATTTTTAAAGCTATTTAAAAAACAAAAAAAAACTCTTGGTATTCTTTTTTCTTTTTTTTTTTTTTTTTTAACATCTGTTGCCCCCCTCCACGTAAATCCATGAAATTTTAAGAAATCAAAATTTGTTGCGATAGGTTTTGGCCTCCATATTTTGGGATGCACAAGGTATTTTGTTCATCGATTACCTCAGGAAAGGAAACATCAATGACAAATAGAGCATTATCAGTGTGTTTTGAAAGAAAAAATCACCAAAAATGGCCATAAATGAAGAAAAAAGACAACACATGGTGTCACAAGTTGATCACAACAATGGCAAAACTACACTTCGAATTGCTTCCGCATCCACCCTATCCTCCTGATCTGGCCCCGGCGACTTCTGGCTGTGTTTGCAGACTTCAAAGAATGCTCCAGGGAAAGAGATTTGGTTTCAATGAAGAGGTGATATTGGAAACTGAGGCGTATTTTGAGGCCAAAGACAAATCGTCGTACAAAAAAAGGCATAGAATTGTTAGAGAGAAGCATTGGAATCAATCGACGTATCACCCTAGAAGAAGACTGATGAATAAAGTTGAATTTTGCCTAAAAGTTCTTTTATTAATTAGGCCCAGGATTTATTGAGGGGTGTGTTATTAGGTGTTGGCAGTTCTATTGACAGCTAGTAATTTAATTGTTTTTATTTTTATTTTTTTCTCTCTTTCTAGTGGATATATCTGGAAATAATTACAAAATGAGAGCCTATATATATAAAATTCTTAACTACCCAGTAATCCTATATTTTAGTTAAATATTATCCATAATTTAATGCTTCATTGAATTTTAGATACTTTGGCTTTAAATTTACTATAGTTACTGCTCTTGTTTTCAGATGGATGTTCATATTTAGAAAAATCTGCACATTTATACACACAAAAAAACTCAAAATTCTTTTAAAAATGAGTTTTGGGGATCACTAAATTTTAGTAAGCTTTTCCATTTATGATTAGTAAATATAGTTTTTACTTAATAACAATATCACCTAACCCCTAGAAATTATCACTATTTTAAGATGTAAAATCTTATAAATTATAATGTCCATCTTATTCATGAAAGCAATTAAAAACTAGAAAATTAAATAATGACTTAGTTTAAATGCATCTTTTATTTTATGATTCAGAACAGAATTTTCAGTAACTGGGGTTTTACAAAAAAAAGAAAATTGATGATTTAAATTCAAGTCCTGCATATCTTCATCAATGATTTCCCTGATGTAACCAGATTCCAAGTAGGCATCGACACTAACAACACCACCATTTACTCATGCCTTGATAAGAAATCTGCCTAGGCTGACAAAGCAAACCTTGCTGCTGATCTTGAAAAAGACCGCCAATGTGTGGTGAATTGAAGTAAGAAATGTTTTTTTAAATTTTAATGCTTCCAAAACAAAGATGCTATCCTTTAACCCTCATAGACAATCTCTCCTACCTGCCATCAGTATGGATCATGCTAATCTCCCTCAAAACAATACACTGCACCTCCTCAGCTTAACTCAATCTCAAGTGGAACGACTACGCATGTCTAACCATAATAAGTGCCTTTTGCCTTTGCTTGTAATGAGTACAAGAGGATTCTAAAAGACGTTAAGCTGTTGTTTGCTGACAGAATGAAGCTGTGTATAGCATCTCACAAGTTCAGCTGCAAAAACTACTGACGGCTCTGCAAAAGTGTATTAAACAAGAGAAAACCTTCTATCGCTCCTTTAATCAATAAATTTGAGGTCCTCACAGCTTCAGCGGACAAGACTGAATGCTTTGCTCGCAGATTCTCCACCAACACCACATTTGATTTGTCTTGAGTATCTGTACCTGACTTTCCACCTAGAACTGAGGCTCAACTGAGTGACCTTTACATTACCCCCTCCCTGGTCTCAAACATAATTTCAAAGCTTGAACACCATAAGGCCAGTGGCAGTGAATCTCCAAGTCATCATTATGAAGAAATGTACCCCCCAGAACTCTCCTCTGTCCTCTACAACTATGACCTCTCAGCTTCTTGCTTTTCTGCCTGCTCTGTGGTTCCAGTTAAGAATTCCTCCAAAACTTCATGAAATTAAGTGAATGGATAAAAAAAGTCTTTACCAAGATTTTTATAAAAGGAAATATTTCTAAAATAATTTTATTAATTTTTACTAAGTCCTAAAAGTTTCATTAAAATCCAACAATTATTTGTTTTTTGCTAGAATTTCTAAATCTGAATTTTTTGCTGCAAAGACACTAACATTTCTTATAGTAAATTATGGTCAACCACTGACACAAGACAAAAAATTTTAACAAGGATGGAAAAATATAATTTAATCAAAAAATCCGTTTATTTTTTTTTTTCTTTCTTCTAATAATGAAGATTTTGATGATTAAATTTTTTTTTTAAAGTTTGGGTCATTTTATTCTGTATGATTATTTTGTAGCAAATGTTTGGGAGGTAAATATACTATGGTAATATTAGCGATTTCCCTACAAGGAAACATTTGGTATTCATTGACTGACAAGCCAAACCTGCTCCCTGCTTTCAGTTGAAATTTATAAAATCTTTCTCTAAAACACTTTTTCAGGAACTTAATTTTCCTAAGTCCAGTAGGTGTTGTTGCTCTTTCCAATATTGATCATTATTTTCTCTTTGAGTTACAAGTGCTCTCTCTTCTAGTTGTTGCTGATGTTGGTAGTCCTCAATTGATGTGGTTTGTGATATTTGGTACATTATGTGTGGATGGTGGCAATATCTCTTCATACTGAAGCTACTGGTTCAGCAGTTTTCTGGTTGCTGCTCCCAACTGGTAGTTAAGAGCCCAAACACTTATGTAGCATCTAGAAAGGCCACTCTGATCAGCAGTCACATTAGTAGTGCCATGTTGTGCATGGACGGGTGTCCCTGCTAGTGCCTCTAGTAGGCAATCTTGAGGACACACTATGCTTCAGTCTGTACCAGTTTCCTTCCCACACATGTTGCATTTGATGACCTACTGCTACTCTAGGCCTCTCCTTACCAAAGTAACTCTAAATCATGACAATACAAAAAAATATAAAACTAAACCAGCCAAACAAAAAACACTTAAACTCTTCATCTCTTTCTCTAACGTTCGTGGTATTCATACCAATTTTTGCAGTGTGGAATCATACCTCCAGGAAAAATCCCCTGACACCTTAGCTCTCTGAGAAACTAACCTCAACACTAAAGTTTCCTTTTTTCATTTCTTGATTCCTGGACTCCAATGTCTACTTGCATGGCTGGAAGTTTGTCAACAAACATCTCTATCTGGCTAGGGAGATCTCTCTTGAATCTCTTGTTCACTTTTACATCTCTCTCTCTATCTTTTTCTGTAAGCCATCTCATTTTCCTCTGCTGCTTCCTTTGATCTCCAGACTGTTGCATTCTAGTTAGTATTTCAGGCAATATAGACAAGGCCATTTCCTTTTACCTCTTCACTAATATGTTTGTGTTTGGTCACTTCAATACCCATCATGCCAAGTGGCTGGGAAACTCTGTTACTGATCTTGCTGGATTTCTCAATCACATGGTCTTTCATGCAAATTGTGTGTTTCTCCATCAACCCTATTAGACATACTTCTTTTCTAGATCTCTTCCTTACTTGTATCCCTGACTTTTCACATGCTATGCAGCTATGCAGCTCTTCCCTTTGGCAACTCTGATCATGCTGGTGTTACTATCTCTTTCTATTACCCCTCCATATATATATATATATATATATATATATATATATATATACACAATCTCTAACTTAATTTCTAAGCTTGACTCTCATAAGACAAGTGGTGATGGAATTCCCGTCATTGCCCTGAAGAAATGTGCCCCCTGAACAGGCTTCAGTCCTCTCCAAACTCTATAACTATTGCCTCACTGCTTCTTGCAAGTTCTCCTCTGTAGTTCCTGTTTTTAAGAACTCTGAGGAGCCCTCTAATTATAATCCTATTAACCACTTGCTGATTTTTGACAACTTGTTTGAGGCTTTTATCAATGCTAAAATAGGTATTTTACAAACTTCTCTCTGACATACAATATCTTCTGCTTCATCAGGTCTACTGCTGATGTACTATCAGTCATCACTGAATATATATACCAGGCTCTTGAACAGCAAAGCTTGAGCTGTTACTCTTGGTATCTCTGAATCATTTGACAGGGCTTGGCATGCTGGCCTTCTGTGCAAGCTCCAAAGCTATGATATTTTGTTTGATTTAATCCAATCATTTCTATCAAATCATAAAGTGAAGGTCATTTTGAATGGGCAAGCTTCCAGATCCTTTCTTACAAATGCGGACATCCTTCAAAGTTCTATCCTCAGTCCTATGCTTTTTTTTTTTTTATCTTCATCAATGATCTTCCTGATGTAATCAGTTCTCAAGTAGCTATCTATGCAGATGACACCACCATTTACTCTTGTCTCAATAGGAAATCTGCCATGGTTGACTGGTTGCTGTCCTTCAAAAGCGCCTTCAATCTGTCATTGAATGGAATAGGAAATGGTTCCAAAAAGCTTTTCTCCCCTAACTACCAAAGAGAAACTTTCCTACCTACCATCAGAATAGATGACAGTAGTTCCTAGAGAGCAGCACACTGCACCTCCTTGCCTCACTCTCTCAACTGACCTCAAATGGAATGACTACATCAAATCTATAACTGCATCTACTGCTAAGGTTTGGTCACTGAGTCAAGCCAAGAAATTTTCAAAATAGTTAAATGTAACTGCCTCTTCTACTCTAACAGTCTTATTCTCACACTTCCTGTTTGTGGAACGCCCTTCTGTTTGCTTGTTTCCCTGATAGCTACAATCTTCAAAAGTTTAAATGCAATGTCAACTGCCATCTCCTATCTCCTTGATTGCCATTCTTCCCTTATCCTTTCTTTGACATCCCCTGTACCTTTTTTTTTTCTTTCTTTCACTGTAAATCCCTGTACACTAGTGGCAGTCCTGTCTTGCTTGGGGTGAAATGATTATTAAAAAAAAAAAAATGGTTTATCTTGAGTCCTATTTTTTTTTTTTTTTTTTTTTTTTTTTTGGAACACTTGATAGAGAATGTTGGTTTCAAGATCATTCTTATCCCAACTCTGAATACCTGTATTATCAGCATAGTTCCCCCCCCCCGTCATCATCAGTACATTGACTGCTAAAAAGAAAGCATGATTGTTGTCTTCTATTGGTAAATTCATTTGGGATATGGTGTGGAATGTGTACATGTGCAGAGCATAGTCTAGGAAAATATTAAGTAGACTGGGACTCTGTCATACTGCTGTGGTTTGAAATGTTTGCATATTGGAATCCTTGTCAGATCTATAAGATTATGTAGATTGATACAGTTCCTCTATTAGCTTGATACATGAGGTGGATTCAACATTTGAAAGCAGCAGTTTCTTATAGATGCAAAGAGGATTTTTAAATCTTATATTTATCTTAGATATGTTTTGAAGTCATTTAGTAAATTTAAGGATTAATTGATTAAATTTTCTGAAAAATGTTTACTTTTTTCTTAAAACTTGAAAATTTTAACTTATATTGGATGTAGGAACAAAAGACCTGCAGGGTGTCTTAACATCACAGCAATAGATACAGCACCTCATCTGAACTCATTATGTCACACATTGAAAACTGGAGGACTGACAAAATATGGCATGTTCTGTTTAGTTTTGGGCTTCTGTTTGTTTGAAGTGGTGCAGACACGATAGGTCATGGATCCTAGTTGTCAACAAGCCATTGTGCTGGTTACTGGTGGTTTCATAGTGGTGGTCATGTATTCACACTGTGAGTTAGGTCCACTAGTCTATTGCACCTATTCAGGGACTCCATATAGTCTAACAATGGTTAGTTACTCCAGCAAGGATAATTCACTGTGTTATCAGGCTCAAGTTCTGAAAACTTCTATCATGTAATGTGGCCATAACATTTGTCTAATATGATCCCACTTAAGCATTTTTGGTACATAAAGGAGAGGTTTATTCAAATGCACAATTCTGCACCTACAAATATCAAGGGATTGTGGTCTATTAAAATGGCATGGTTGGACATTTTTCTGTCTTTTGATCATTTAGGGATTGCGATCACATCAAGTTGCTGTATTTTACTGGGCTGGAAGGAGTCCTACAAAATATTAAACAGTTCATCCCATAACTTCTGGAATGTCTGTATATCTGTCTCTAATATACATTCACACGTTGTCTATTTGGTCAGCAATTTGTTGGTTACACACTAATTGAAGGCCATAAGATTTTAATTTTTCTTTGGTTTAGACACTCTTCCTAGTATCTGGGTAGTTTTAACATAAATTGTTGAATTTTCTCACTACTTTCAACTTCCATGAGAATGTTTTTATGAGTTAATAAGGTTGTCTATAGATATATATTTTTGTTGGTTTTCAAGGATCATACCTTCATATGTCAAGTGGGGTGTCATGTAAGATTTTTCAAGTTATTTTTTGTGAAATATATCTACTTTCTAAATTTAATTGGATTTCATTGATGCTTGATTGTTGTTGTTTTCTTTTTCATGACTTAGGCTTCTATTATTTCTAGTCTTTTACAGTTTTATATAGTATATTTAAATATTGTTAATTGTCAGTTTTTTATATTTATGTTGCTTGTTAATATGAAATTTACTGGAGCTATTATAGGAATGGCAAGTTACTAGATAATGTAGTGATTGTGTAACTAATATATATGTTAGCATTTTTATTACAGAGAATCTTCTTCAAGTTGATAGCCCTGTCTACCTGATATTTAATCCATAACTGGGAGGCAGTAATGGATTCATGCCCTTTCCCAAGGGTATTTATGTGAAAGTGAATACAACAGATGAAACAAATATTTGAAGGTGGTTCACTAGTTTTATTTTTCATACTGATAACAGTTGCTCTACCTGCATATCTATATAATAAGGTTTCTTATACTTTTATTCTAGTTTTTCATTAATATATACACAAAAGTTAATTTGTTTATCATTTATCTAGGAAAATTAATGTTATATAATGTCTTTCTATATTTTTAAGATTGTTATAGAATATATGCATGTCAGTTGGTCAATTCCTATATATGATATAAGCTTGGGCAATCATGTCTCTATCGATGCATGACTTATCAAAAGATTTTCTTGCAGTAGACTGATTGCTAACCAAAGCTATAGAATCCAGTCCGTCCTACTGTTCAACCAATAGACGAATTAATGCCTTTCCCAAGGTTGTGTATAAGTGAATACAACAAATTCAACTGGAATTGTGCATATAGGGCACATTAAATGTGCTCTTTATTTATGATGGCTATTTTTAATAAAGATATTGGTTTAAACTAGATTTTCTTTTTTTTCTTTTTAATTCTTTCTAGACAGGTTTTAAAATTCTTATTCAAATCAATTAGTAGGCTTTAACTTCATATATGAAGTTAAGAATTGAGTTATTTTCAATATATAGTAATTCCTTGAATTTTTATTTTTCTCATAGATTTATTTGAATTTTCTTTTTCAGCTGAATGAGTCAAATAATAGTAGCAACACCTCGTTTTAAAAAATGAAGACAAAAATTAGTTATTCCATTTAATTTTTAGTAATCATTTTTCAAAGTTACTTATTTTTATATGGTTTATGAATTGAGTTACTTGGTTGGTCTAAGGTCTTTAAGTTGGTCTAAGACTGATGACATTCTCGTAATTAGAAATTTCTATTTTATTTTTCCTGCTCTTCAAAAATTAATAAACCAGTACAAAAAGGATTCAAGGTTGTTGGAAAATATTTTATTAAATTTTTGGCAGTGTTTCAGTGGTTATGATTATAATTGCTGGAACCTCCATTCAAGCAAAATTTAAAACAATATTTAAAAAATATTACTTTCAGAAAATAAGTAAACATGCCTGACAAATAATAGAAAATCTTTTATGATGTATTATTAACATCTCTCCTTCTGGTTTGGAAAGATACTAAAATTGTTCATTAGTGCCAACGGCATAAAGAGGACATGAATCTTCAGAGTTTGTCCCTTGCCCAGAAAGGAGCAACATGTGTCACTGGACCATTAGTCTGCGGCTGTGGGCAACAAACAAAACATTACCCTACGAACATGGAACACTGAACAACCATGGTTAACTAAAGAATGTCAAACAAGAGATGAGCAGATAGAACATCAATGTTCTGGGAATATGCAAAACTAAATAGCCCAACAATGGAGATTTGATCAGTGATAACCACAGGATCATGTATGCAAGCAGTAAAAATAGTGAAGTCGACTTCATAATGAATGAAGAAATAAAGAAATGCATTCTGGGATACTGCCAGCTATCCGAAAGAGTCCTCTTGATCATACTGAATGGGGAAACCCTTGACCATAGCTATTATAGTTATCTATACACCAATAACACAAAGCATGGAAGAAGAAATAGAATCTTCCTACTCCATATTGGACAATGCCAAGACTCAGTATAAAACCCAAGAAATTAGAATCATCATGGGAAATTTTGAATGCTAAGGTAGGTAAAGAGAGAGAAGGGGAGACAGCAACTTGAGGTTAGGAAACCACAATGACCGAGGAAAAAAATGGGTCTAATGGTACATGGAAAAGACAAGGTAATAACCAACACCTGGTTTCAAGAACACTCAAGATGCTTATGAGTATGGAGAAGCCCAGGAGCCGACAACAAAAAAAACAAATCAACTACATTACCATAAGCAGGAGATTCAGGAATGCAATTGTTCCAAGTGCTGACTATGGAAGATACCACCTCCCAGTCACTTGCAAACAAAGGATGAAACTTCAGAGACTGGAGAAGCCTACTGCTGTGCCCAGACTGTAGTACAACAAACTTGTGAATGACATCAACCTACAGGAAAAATACACAGTGTAGGGGGGGGATGCAAGGAACAAATTGGAAACAAACTCAAAATGGGACACACTAAAGGAAGCATTAGTGACATCAGCAAACAACATTGTTCCAAAGGAAATCAGATATAGAAGAAAAAAGGAGTGGATGGCCAAGGACATTTTTTACATGATGCAAAGAAGACAAAAAGATGCCAAGACATGGAATGGAATACAAAAAACTATCCAAGAAAATAAAGAGCAGATGGAAACAGGCTAAAGAGGAATGGCTTAACAAAAGTTCAGAAATAAATTGAGCACAAAAAAATAAAGAGGACATGCATAAAAATATCAGGGGACAAAGGACATGCTCCTCAACAGAATGTATAAAATTTAAGAATGGAATGCTCATATTAGAGAAAGGCGAAATACTCTAGCAATGGGAAGAATATATAAAAGACCTCTTCTTCAACAAAGAGCAACTGACAATACACAAAGATAGTGACTAGAAATATTAAAATTCAAGGTGATAGTTGCAATGGCTAAACTAAATAGAAACAAAGCTGCTGTACTAAAAGGCATTGTAATAAAGATGCTGACAGCCTTAGACGATTTTGGCATGGAGAAAGTTACAGTAATAATGAAATCAACAACAGTGGTGAGATACAGGAGGCTGATTGATTTTTGTAGCACTGCCTAAGAAGCCAGGTGCTAACAAATGTGAACTCCACAGAACAATCAATTCAATGAGCCATGGAACAAAAAATCATCATCTGACTCTGAGGAATAGAATGCACAGCAAAATCAGACAAGAGACAGGACAAGAACTGCAGTTTCGTCAATGATACTGCATATGGACAGGAAACATGTTTAGCAGATATACAATGATAGAAACGGGCATAAGACCAGGCTGTGTCTTTTTTCACTGGATCTATTTAACCTGTACAGCGAGACTATTCTGAGAGCCCTAGAAGTCATGCCAGGGTTCGTCATTGTAGGCCACAATGTGAACAATGTAAGATATGAAGAAAACTGAAGTGTTGGTCATTAGTAAAAAGAGAAGCCTCAAATGCTAATTACAGGTAGGGGATAAAAATCAAGCAGGTACAGAAATTTCAATACCTGGGAAGTATTCTAACAGAAGACGGAAAATGTGACACTGAGATTCAAAGGTGAATTGGCATGGCCAAGAGGCATTCCAGAGAGACAGAAAAATTTCACTGAAAATCAATAGAGTATTGAATTGTTAAGTGATGTTCGTTTTTCAATAAAGTTGTAAATGCTAGACGATCACATCAAAGATGAAGGAGAGACTTGAAGCAACCTAAATGTGATTCTACAGAAGGATGCTGCAGATACCATGAACACAGTATGTCAGCAATGATGTGGTTTTTAGAAACAAAAAGGAAACTAATACTAAACATAAGAAAAAGAGAACTAAAGTTTCTAGGAAAGAGAAAGAGGGCTTGGAGAATGTAATACTCACAGATCAGATAGATGGAAAGAGAGACAGAAGAAAGCAGTATGTAACATATGATAGGCTTGAGCAAGTGGATGGTGGAGCAAGGTTTGGGTAGAGTAACAGAAAGTATATTAAGAGCCACCAACAATAGGGAGATGTGGAGGGCTATGATTGTCTGTGTCCTGAAGGGACATGGCATATAGAACTATTTAAGGAAAATTATCCCAGATTTTACTTCATTTATTTTTAAATATCATCTCAAGAGGAGAATTAGTACTGCTAAAATGTTCAAAATATTTTCTACATTATAGATTTGCATGTTTATAGATATTTACAAAGTGATGGTTTGTACAGCATAAATGTCAAGGAAGTGGGGGGGAATTGTCATAGATTGTCATAATCTTTCACATGGGTGGGCTTGCTTTGTCTGCAATCTGTTTAACAGTTGAGCAATTGGAGGATGAAAAGATTTACATTATCTACTATGCAATATATTTATTTACACATGAGAATTTGACTTTATTTTATATTCTTTATATCTAAAGCTACTCTAAGATACACAAGTATCAGTACAATTCTTTCAATAGTCCACACTGGCACAGGGTTTTAGTACAGTTGGCTATTTTAAAATAATTTTCTCCGTGGTATGTTTTTGTTTATATGAACCAATTCTCTTTTCATAAGTTTATAAATTTCTGCTGGTCTGACTATTCCAGAGGGCACCTGTATTGGATACAAAAAATATACCCCCTGACATGCATGCACACACACACACTTACCAAAAAAGGCTCCTGGTTTCAGTTTGAATAACTTAGGAAAATCACTTATCTTTTCCTGTTCATTCTTCATAAAACTAAGTGTATCTTGAAATGAAGATTGCAAATAAATTAAACTTTAACTCACAAATCTACAACTACATATTTTGCTCTTATTATACAAATCTGTAATATACACCATTTGTATACCTACAAGCAAATTTATTCATACTTATTAGTTTCTATCGATATGGACTTTTGGAGAATAAACCATCTTTGCTGGTGACAATATTATGGATTCCAATTTCATAGTTTTGTATTATATTTATCATTCACACAAGTTTAAAAATATCTTTTTATACCATAAGTAAGATCTTTGATTTTTATTCCTTGTTACTTATTAGGACCTTGAATAAGTTATTGCTGATTTTTCATGAAAAGTAATGTTTTATTTATAAAAATTAATCACAAACATGTCACTGAAAGTATTGTTCATCACTAGAAACTACTTTTTCCCATCTTTCTGGCAATATTTGAATTCCACATTGGAAAAACATGTTTTGAGGTTAACCACAAGTCTACCTTTTTTTGCATTTTCATAAAAATGAAAGTGTTGCTCAGGTCATGTGCCATCAATCAGAATAACTGATAATTGGACATGGAAATATCTGGCGAGTACACCAGATGGAATAAAACTTTCTTTTTAAACGTTTCCAAGTAGGTCTTCACCTGTTTTGCAACATGTGGTCTAGAGTTATCATGTTGCAAAATCTCTTTGTCATGTCACTCTTTGTATAGTGGCTGTTTTTTCTTTAATACTCAGCTCAAACACATCAATTGTAGTCTATATCAATCTCCCGTGATGATTTTGGTCGGTTTGAGCAGCTCATAATAAACTACACATATCTGATCCCACCAAATGCAGAGCAGAAGCTTCAAACAATGAACATTTGGCTTTGCCACCAATGTTGATGCATGACTGGACTTACCCCACAATCTTCTACACTTACTGTTATTGTAGTGTATCCATTTTACATCGCTGGTAATTATGCAAAGAAACCTTTGCTTTTCTTCTGTTAAGGTAGCTGTTCATATGTGACAAGACAGTGTTTTGATGTCTCTCATTTTCAACTTGTACAACACTCAATGTTTTCGATTTTGAATTATTCCTAATGCTTTCAAACATTTCAAAATAATTGTGTGATCAACTCCTAATGATTCTGCAAATTCAACTTGTCTGACATGAGTCTTCATGAAGTAATGTCTCTAATTCTTCATCTTCAAGCTTTTTTTTTTTTTGTGTGTGTGCTAAAGCATTCTTTATCTTCAACATCAAAACCATCATTTTGAAACATCTAAACCAATTTCTGCATGTTGTTTATGATAGAGCATGGTTACCATAAATCTCAACAGGAATTCCATGTGCTTCAGCTGCAGCTTTCTTTGGAATAAAGTAGTGCAATAAAATTCTCTGCAAGTACATTTTGTCACAAAATCTGATATGTTTAATGCTATGAAAAACTAAGTTGTTTATACTTTGGCGAAATGACATACACTGAATTAAAAGCTTACTTGAAATACTTCTTTATATTCAGTTCACATCTTTTGGAAAACAGAACTTGTTCAAGGTCCTTTTATTTATGTGTGTGTGCTGAGGATGTGAGTTTAAACAAATTATTTAAGTTTTTTTTGTTTGATTTTAAAGCTTAATCATTCATTTACAGTCAAGGAGTTCAAGCAGCATGTTAGTTTCTTATTGATACATTACCATCTGAAATTTCATGCATGCAGTTCTGGGAATGTCATCTGTTAGAAAACAGTAAGAGCTTATTCAAGGTACTAATATTTCTGGATCTTAGAAGCACTTTAAATATAAAATTCAAAGTTTTTTGTGTCAACTCAAAACCTGGAAAATTAATTAAATATATTGGTTATTTACCTGTATGTATAAATATTGCATAAAACTGTAACCTCAAATACAATTGAGTGTTCAACTGTACAGCTGCTCACATTACTGTTTAAAGTGAAAATCTTAAAAATACATAGGATTGCTAGAGTTCCTTGATTCACTATTGAAACCCTCTAACCTCAGAGACTGATCCTGTTATTCTCCCTCTTAATGCAATAGAAGTGCTACCTGGAGGATAAATTACAATTATACAAATAATGCACATTATAACTGCATGTGTTTTATAGCATGCCCAACTTAATGGAGACTTCTAATCAGCATATACCTCTTAAGTTTTTTTTTTCTTCTTTTTCCTTTTCCTTAAGTTTCAATATCTTTTGTGATTATTTTTTTTTTTTTATTTTTTTTTTTTTTTTTTTTTTTTTTTTTTTTTTTTTTTTTTTTTTTTTTAAGTGAATTGTTGATGGTTTTTATAACTGAATTGTTCATATACCTTTTTATACCTTGAAAGTAGTAACCAACTTAGCATTGACATTGGTTTATGAGTGAAGGAATTATAAATCATATTATAAATCAATTACCAAAATGTTTGAACTGCATTTTGTTAATTTTTAATTTACATACACAAATCTCTCAAACATAAAAAATACCACAACAGAAAAGAAAAGGAACTTTGCCTTAGAACCTAATGAAGATCAAAATAGATTGAGAATAACATTTCTCTAAACAAAACACTGCAAGCAATTTAGGATGTGCATTCTGGTTGAACTGCCAATCTCAATTTTATTTTTTCACTTAGATAAAACATTTCAAATGTCATTTTAAATGTATTCATTCTCATACATGACAAATGTTAATTTATTTTCTTTCTTTCAAAATTTAATTTCTGTTTTTCTCATGCCTTTGAAATCAAGTTAAAGCTCTTATGCACTGTACAAAAAATTAATTAGTGACTATACTTACAATGTAATCTTTGACTTTGTAAATCCATTATAATAAGGATCAACCTGAAATTGATGTGAATAACACAAAACAATATTATTAGTAATTGGTGTTTCAATTATTTATATATATATATATATGAAGTGAAAGAACAGGTAGATTAAAACCCACTGTTCAAGCATTTACTTTTATAAAGAATGCTCTATACAAAGTAGAGCTTAATATTGTAATTTTATTACAATGGTTTATAGAAGCATTATATCATTACACAAAAATTTTCATGTTTCAGAACAATGCTGTTCTGAGATGGACTTAGGGACTTATATTATTCTTAGATGATTGACTTATTATAGTACAAAATTCCAAACATTTTAAAACCAATAGAATTAAAAAACTAATTCATAGAGAATTCAATAGTTTTAACCTAAAAGTAATAAACAACATTAATTTAAAAGTAGTAAACTTCTTTGATGTACACTATACTTAATAAATGATGATTATCAACCATACATAAAACCTAACAAATATCCATTATACATCCACCCAAAGTCTAATCACCCCTCTCCCAAGTATAATCAAACATGTGTACCCTCTTCTATAGAATATTGAATTAGTAAAAACTCATCTAGTGAAGAAGTATTTTATAAACAAATTTTTATAATGCCCTAAGGAATAATGAAAAATAAAAACCATGATATCAAATACATAAAACAATATGACTATAACAGGAAAAACAGAAATAGAAAAATCTTTTGGAATACACCCCCTTTTAACCAAATAGTTAGCACCAATTCAGGGTTGAAGTTCCTCAATTTAATTAAGAAACATTTCCAAAATAATAACCCTCTTAGTGAAATTTTTAATAAAAATCCCCTTAAATTAAGTTATAGTTGTACAAATAATCTAGAAAAAAATTATTAAAAATCATAAAACTGTAAATCGGCACATAAACCAAAGTAACAATAATTATCAAAATAATGAAAATTACAATAATTGTTGAAATCCTAACAATTGCCCACTAGAAAATAGGTGTCTAACAAATTCTTTTATATACCAAATGAAAACCCAACTATTGCAAAAAGTTTACATTGGATCTACTAAGAACACTTTTAAACAATATTGGTATTTGCATTTAACTTCCCTCAAAAATAACTTACCAAACCAAATATCCCTTTCTGCATATTTTTGAAAGTTAAGATACAAACAAAACCTCCAAAGTAAAATGGAAAATTCTGGTAAAAAAACAAGAATCTGGAAGGCATTTTACAATATCTACTCTCTATGCCTGAATGAAAAGATGCAGATTTTAAGGTTCCCTAAAAATAAAGTACTACTGAGTCATAGATTAATTAACAGTTTTATGTAAACATCAAAAATATTTTTCTTTAACATTTAATTACAATGTTTCATTTATAACTTATGTTCCAATATAACTTAAAAATTAAAAATTATTTTAGCAAAATAAATGATCTATGCAATACTTATTTGATTTTCTTAATTACAATATACCTTAGTTTACCATAATTATTGAATTCTGATTCTAACCTAAACATTCCAGCCCCTTTTCTCATGAGGTAGTACAAAATCAAATTAAAAAACAAACTAAAATCTAACCTGCTGTTAAAACTTATTGTCTACCCGTTTAAATAATGTATGGTCCTACTATATATCTTGCCCAGATAAAATTAAAGTGACATGCCTTGACACCAAGCTGATCTGCTTCCTTTCATGACCCAAATCCACAACTTCATAGTTCAACCTAATTCTCACCCTTGATTGAACAATATTGGCACACCTACAAGCATATTCTCCAAGTACCTTCCCTTCATTTTCTAAATAACCATGAATTCATCTTATATTTTCTTAAATCATTTTCCCCATTTTATTTTAAAATATCACCTGAAGAAGAACAGTATTCTTCTGAAATATGAAATTTTTTTGTGTATTGACATAATGCTTTTTATAGGTCATTATAATAACTAATATATATATATATATATATATATATATATATATATATGATTTCTTTCTCCCCGTCCTTGTGCGTACATTTTGATAGTATTCAAATGATATTTTTAAAACAAAAGTCATTTCTAATGCAATTAGAGAACAGTTAAAGGTTGAATTGCTTAAAAGTCAAGAGAAACTGTCTTGCTTTTTATACTTTGTGAGTCTAGGAAAAAGGTCAAAAGTATATCAAATCACATGTGGCTTAAAAGCAAACTCTTTGTTGTGCTATAAGCCATATTAGTAGCATCATCTTTTGAGACTTTCAAAGAATAGATGTATATAGTGAATATTGAAGTCAACATTCAGAGGCAACGGACTTTTTCATGCTGGGTGCAATCATCTGGCCACATGTTGGTTTTCCTTGGCTATTTATATGTATGGGTCAGTGGTGCATTGTAGTTAATCCTTCTAATGGTTATTTTAGTAGTGGTTTGTTTGTTTATTTTATTAATTTGGATAAATTTATTTTGCTTGTTTTTCTTTCTATACTTATTCTTCTTGGTTTTTTATTTATTTATTTGAATTTATTTATTTTATTTCATCTATTCTAATGGTGGCAGTGGTTTGTTAATTTATTTGCTTGGATTAAGTTATGATTTTCAGTTTTTGATTTTTAAGTAACATAGTAAAAAAAAAAAAAATTCTTTTAAAGTCTGTATTTTGAGATGAGTTCCAATTGTTTATCTAACAGTTTGTTTTGGTCTGGGAAGGCAATAATAGCTATTTTTCCCTCTGAACAAAGTTTGCCGGTTTTGGATTGGTGGTTGTTGGCTGATGTTCTTTTCAGTATTTTTCATGATATTTTTGGTGTGATTTGGGTTTCCTTTTTAATTTCCCAGATATACTTAGAAAGCATTGTTCTGTTTGTGTATTTACTATTTGTGAAGGATGTTTTGTGTGCATATTTTCTTTGTTTGGAGGGTCCTTCTGTTACTCCTATGTATACTTTTTCCTTATTATCTAATTTTTTTTTTTTTTTTTTTTTTAATCATATCACCCCAAGCAAGGCGATAATGCCACTGGTGCGCAGGGGGCTACGTAAGGGTAAAAAGAATTGAAAAAAATAAAGCTGGAAACCACATCCTAAACAGGGAACAAGGGATGAGCCTCTTCACCTGTTCAATAGATGTGGGTGGAGTGTGAACCGGGCGATAGTTTAGTCTATCTACTCCAATTTTACTGTCGCTTGGTATATTGTTTTGTAAACAATTACCGTATAAGGGACATTCATTTCTTATTCTGCAGTTATCTGTTGGTTTAATTTGTTCATCCTTAACACTTAGAGGAACTACACAAAACACTACAAATAAGAGGATACCCCACTCTACTAATAAACAAGGGTTTTGAACTGGCAGAAGAAATAACATCGAAATCTCTCCAGAATATTAAAAAAGGAAGAAAAACATGAAAAAGAAAATATTCTCGCATACAACTTCACACACAACAAAAGCAATCCAGAATTATTTACAAAGATAAAGACACCTAGAATTACTCAACAAAAATGATAAAATAAAAGAAATTCTAAAGACAAATAACACAATTAAAAGCAAGCACAACCCCAAAATTTTAAAACCATATTTCATTGAAATTCGAGGAACATGCAACACCGGGTGTCACAAAATGCAACAAAAAAGGGGTGGGGGTTCTGCAACATAGTAATAGACAACTACTTCAAATTCAAAAACACATTTACATTCAAAATAAAAACAAATCTGAGCTGCAACTCTAAAAATGTAATTTATACTCTATGATGAATGAACAAAAACATACATGTGGACAACACAAGAACTGAATAAAAGAGTAACCCAACACAGAAGTAACATTAAACTAACTAATAACAGGAAATTGTTAGTTTCCCAACACTTATACCAATGCCTATCTCCCAAAATGCAGACTGACACACTCATGATGAATGAAGAAATATTTATTAAAAAAAATTCAAGCCTTTCCTTAACAAAACACACACACACACACACACACACACACACACACACACACACACACAGTCTAAATTTTTAAAAAAATAATTTCTCAGGCCATTGTGAAAAATAGTAATTCTGCATTCAAATTTGACAGATCAAGTTCTGTTTGTTGTTTATGTCATCTATATATATATATATATATATATATATATATAACACTAAATTTAAAACTCCTAACCTCATCATCAAAAACAACTATTCACCCGCAATATCCGAACTACAATGTTACTAGTGCAAAAGTAGCTAATTTTTAAGGTTTTTCTATTAAGTATTTTAATTGGTGGTTTATTTTGGTTAAATTGTATGTCAACCAATTTCAGAAAGTATTCACCAATATTTATATATTGAAAGGAATTTGAACCATACAACTCTTTTTCTGTGTCTAATTTTATTTTAGTTTCTTTTGAGGATTCAAGGTAGACTTACTTTTTGTTTAAATCTTTTTTTTTTTTTTTTTTTATCATTATAAGGGATCTTACTTTCATCAATGATTTTATTATTGAAGGATAATGTGTTGATTTACAGTGGCAGAAATTTGTTTAATTATTTGGTGGAGGATGGCTGGAGTTAACATTCATATAGATTGGAGTTTCACTGTCTTTGCAATAAGTTTTAAATGTGTTATTTGAAAGGTTCAAAATAATATCTAAAAAATAACTATTTTAAAATTGGATTAAATTTCTGTTTTAAACCCAAGGAATTTGATAGCTCTGATATTTTTTTTTGTATCTAAGAGAATAGTGAAACATTACTATTAGGGATAACAATAATCCTACTAAGGATGTTCAAAATGTATATGTCCACTAACTCTGCAATCTGAGTGGAGTCAGGTGCACCCATAGAGATGTAAAAAAAAATATCACAGTGGTTTTTGATTAAAGTAAAATCAATATTGGTGTTTTGTAAAGGAGCTTGTGTTTTCTTTGACATCGCTCATACAACACTAAGTACTCTGGTTTCCAGTCTACTGTTCTTGAGTTCTCACACATGTCACCAACATAAAGATTTTTTTCTTTCCTTCTGCTTCAGCCCTCTTTTATCATACCAACACCAAAGCCAATTGACCAATTAGGGTTCTTCGCTTTTGTCCTCAGTTACCCAGGCAAATGGCATCCTCCAGTCTCACCAATCAGCACATAACTTGCTATTGGTTGAACCACACTAAGCTGTACAAAAACCACCATCACAGAATATACAATTTTTAACTAATCCAGTGTAAAGAGGGGAGATTGATGCCATTTTCAAGAAACAAAATGCTGCTACTACATTTCATGTATTGAGGTACGGAACTTATTTTTCTTTACACCAGATACAAGCCACTTTGACACTCTTGTTTCTATGTAATTGTTCGCCACAATTGATTAATAACTTTCTAGAGACTAATATAACCTTGGATTCATCATCATTAATTTCTACATAGTTTTGGGTGAAATTCAAGCTAACAGATCATTAGATATAGAGGAGAAGTCTATTATATCAAATTCAATAAAGGTGGCCTTTTCTTTGTTTTTAATATTATGGAACCATTTTATAGTATCAAAAGAATTTTTCCACAGATTAAGATGATTTTTGTATAGTGTCAATTTTTCTTTTTTTAGATTATATTTTGAAAAATAAGTCCTATCTCAGTTTCGAAGGGGTTGATTAATTTAGTTTGTAGTTTATCTTTGAAGAGTAAATATGCATTTTTTTCAAGTGGATTTTTCTTGTTCTGTCTTCAATATTAAATTTTTTGGCAAAATTAGCAGCATCTTAGTTAACTGTGAAAACGGTTACATGATCCTTGTCAAGTGTATAGGTGCTGGTAATTTTGTTAGAGAGAAGTTCCTAATTGCAGGAGGAATTGACTTTTGCTGGGAGAAGTTAACATTTTAGGTTGTAGTTTTCTTTTATATCAGATGGGGTTTCAGAAGGGTTTTTTAGTGCTGTCGTTTTAAGAAGTCAATTTTTTCCATGGGTAAACAAGAGCTCAAGTTATATATGAGGAAAAATATCTGTAATGATGTCAAATTCTTAAATGGAGAGAATAATCCAAATAGATGTATTTGATGGAGCTTAATGGTTACTATCTGCTGCAAGATGGTATACATAAAGAAAAAACTCAACACATCATGTAAGGCGGTTACAAACTATAATTTATTTCAACGAGTAAGTTTTTGGTACCCATCTCATCAGATTGCAAATTACAAGTGATTTAATTTTATCAGAAAATTAAAAAAAACAGTAGAGCAGCATGGCTCAGAATTTTTTTTTTTCTGGGTGTTATAATGTTGATGTCATAAATTGTGGAGGAGGAAAGGTTAACGCTTTACCAGTCAAGTGTATTAATTGGAGGAACATGTCAATGACAAAATCAAGATACACACACACACACACACACACACACGAGTGTGCGTGTGTGTTGAGTGAATAATTTACATATCAATAGCAGGAAAAATCCCAGCCCTAATGAGTGGAAACATCATAACAGTGTGCTCATGAACCTGCTCAGTTAAAGTGACCAATTCTTTGCACTAAAATTAAAAACCAATATTGAGCACTTTGCAGTGTCATTTATCAGTAAAACTACCGAAAATGAAAAAGCAAGAATCTTGACGTAAAAAATTCATCACAACTAACATATATAGTAATTTCATAATATTGCTGCAGATCACAAAAATTAAATGAGCTATTATGTATATTCAGAAATAGAATGCTTATGTGACATACATATTGATAGCACCTGTTGTACTCATGAATATAACAATGGCAATTTCGATTTAGCAATATTAATTTGCTTTGCAGAAACTATTATTATATACTGAACCACTTTGTAAATCACCTGAGTATCATTCTCTCTCTCTTCCTCCGAAATTACAGAGTTTAATACAAATATATTTCCTTGTAGGAAAAGACACTTACACATGATTCCATACTTTTCATTATCTGTTATTAATCAACCCATGGCTCCTGATTGAGTCTGTTGTATGCAAGTATCTTTTAATCAGTAATACCATACATACCTTAACAACCATGTCCCATTTTAATTTATGTTCTGATCGTTAACTGTAGACATAAGTTAACATCAACTGGTATTGTCATCAGTGTCTGATTAGTATAATAGTTTTGCATGAAAAAAAAGTCGAATTGGCATACTATATTTAAATTTCTGTCTAATCTGTTCCCTTCTTTTTAGTTTTGTACTTTCATACCCTTGGGAAAGGCATGAAATTTTTTTTCCATAGCAGAGTAGAATTGATTCTTGGATGGATGGCAATCTACTACTCAATTCAAAACTGGGGAGAGGGCAATGTGAATCAATTGGTTCAATACAGTATACATGTGTGTTTTTCGGGGGGGGGGGGGGGGGGTTTCAGTTTGTTTTTTCTGTGGGTGGGATTTGTTTAGAATATTAATATGCATTTACACTTGATTTGTTAGAATATTACTGAAGGATAAATTTGGTCATACTAGACTAAATGTAAATTTAGCCACGTGGATGTTGTGTATATGCTGTTTTTTTTTGTTTTGTTTTTTTTTTTTTTTTTTTCAAATTTACTTGCTCCAGTTCCACATGTAAAACACATATTTACCTCCTCCTTCCAGCTGGCCATCATTATTAGACTTGTTCATTGAAGCTTTTACTTGAACCTTTACAGTAAGAACTAATGAAGTAAATACATTGAGATTTTCATTCACTTTAATGCTTGCATATGAGTATAAGAAGCAGGAAATACATTAGTCTTGTTGGAAATGCGAAATAACACTTGGAGCTTAGGACATGGATTTGAACACAGTATGTACTGATAACGCTTCAGCTTTTCTTATTGTCCCCCACTGACTTAACCATTACTTCACCATTCCAGTCTAATTTAGCTGTAGCTTAAATTAACAAGTTCAGAAAATATTATGAAACACTGTGTGTGTGTATGTATGTGTGTATATGTATATATATATATATATATATATATATATATAATATATTTTTTTTTTTTTTTTTTTTTTTGTCATACTTCCACTAATTCTCTGTTTAATCAGTAATAAGGGAGTGTTCATAATTAGAAATGAAAGTGAACAATACTGATAAAATATGGCTATTAATTTCATATTAACTTACAATAATATACAACTTTTTAGTTCTGAATTCTTAGAATTCAATTGGGCCTTATAATTCTTTTGCTATGAATTTTAATTACCTTTATGATTTTTAAGAAATGTTGAAAATTTCTTTTACTATTTTCTTTTCCAGTTAAGAATTTTTGGCCCATCCTAATACTGATTTCAGTGTATCAATAAAATTATATATTGTATTAAAAATAAAACATTTATCAATATAATAGCAGTTATTAAATTTTCTTCATGAACTGTACATTTGTTTTATAACAAATTACTTAAACTAAATAAATTTGTATGATTTGGTTTTATTGCTTCAATAATTACTTTTTTTGAAGTATTAAGTTCTGAGAGTTAATCAGTTTTGGTTCATGCACAGTCTTTTTTTTTAAGTTCACAAGCAATAATATCTCAAAATATGGACAAAAGAACTTCCAGAAATCCATATTTAATTAATCTTTTAGTTTCACATCTTAAGAATATTGTTAAAAATAACTCTGAACACTTGTTCATATTTGTTTATACATAACATGTTCCTATAAATAAACCACAAGAATTGAGTTTATTTAAAACCTGAAGAAAATCTCTTTTTATATAATAATAAAAAATGAGGTGTGTGTATGTGAAAAAGAATCTTAAATTGTTTTAATCCACCTTAAGAAACTGAAGGAACTTGAGAGAGAGGGGAAATAAAAAAGATTTGGAAATGGCTATCAGCCAATCTGTCAACCTGTTAACACCTTTCTGTTAAAAAAATGCATTTTTGCAATATTTAAAATAAAATTGTTCTACTCCTTTCAAATCAGTTCTTCAAATAAAGTTTCAGAAAAGTGTTTTATTTTTTAAATATTTTTTAACCTTAACTGAACACCTCTTGTGCTTACCTTTTTAATCTCTCTTGCGCATTAAGGGTATTATTCAGTTAATACTCAGTTTTCTCTGCTATCCTGGATGAATTAAATTTATGAATTGATTCAGAGTTCACTCACTTTTGAATGCAGTGGAAAGGTAAATGATTTTTTTTTTTTTTTTTTTTTTTTAAGTGGGTGATGTTGAACCAAATAGACTACATAACTATAAACGAGATTCAGGAACGCAGTGGTCCAATGCAAAACATACCCAGGTGCCAACTGCGGAAGTAACTGTCCCAGTCATCTGCAAACTAAGGATGAAACTCTGGAGAATGAAGAAGCCCAGCACATCACCAAGGCTGCAATACAACATGCTTGTGAATGACCTCACCCTGCAGACAGAATACACTAACAGCGTGAAAAAGAAATATGAACAACAAATTGGAAAAGGACACTCAAAATAGGACTCACTAAGGGAAGTGATGGTGACCTCAGCAAACAACATTGTCCCAAAGGAAATCAGATGCAGAAGGAAAAATGAGTGGATGACTGAAGAGATTCTCCACATGATGCAAAGGAGACAAAAAAATAATGACAAGACATGGAGGAGAGCACAAGAAACTACACAGGGAAATAAAGAACAAATGCAGACAGGCTAAAGAGGAATGGCTCGACAACAAATGCGCAGAAGTAGAGGGACTGAGCAGGACAAATAAAGCAGAGATGCATAAAGAGATAAGAGAACTGACAGGACAAAAAACCTGTTCCTCAACAGGATGCATAAAATCCAAGGATGGAACAATCATATTAGAGAAAGAGGAAATACCTCAGCAATGGGAAAGTATATAAAGGATCTTTTTTGTGACAGGAGAGAACAACCGAGAATACACAAGGCGGAGGATGGACCAGAAATATTAAAATCCAAAGTGAAAGCTGCAATGGCCAAACTGAACAGAAACAAAGCAGCTGGTCCAGACGGCATCATAATAGAGCTGCTGATAGCCTTATAAGAATATGGCATAGAAAAAATTACCGACATAATAAACAAAATTTATAATAGTGGAATAATACCAGATGACCTATGCAAGTCGATATTTATAGCATTATCAAAGAAACCAGGTGCAAACGAGTGCAAACTACACAGAACTATCAGCTTAATGAGTCGCATTACAAAACTGATTGTCAGAATCCTGATGAATAGAGCGAGAAGCAGAATCAGGCCAGAGATAGGACAGGAACAGTGCAGGTTCGTCAAAGACACTGGAACAAGGAACGCCATATTTATGATTAGGATGCTCTTCGAAAGGGCAATATAAATGAAGAAAGACTTGTATCTATGTTTTATTGATTATGCGAAGGCATTCGACAAGGTACAACACAAAGAATTGGAGATGCTCGGCAGCCTCTTTCTTTTTGGGAAAGACATCAGAGTAATCAAGAATCTCTACTGGCAGCAAACGGCCTGCATACGGACAGGTAATGATTTCAGCAGATTTACACAGAAAGAGGCATAAGACAAAACTGGCTTTTCACCGGATCTGTTCAACTTGTACAGCAAGAATATTTTGAGGACCCTAGATGACACGCCAGGATTGTTGGAGGCTACAGCTTGAACAACATAAGGTATGCAGTTGATACAGTGCTGATTGCAGACACGGAAAGGAAACTACAAGACCTCCTACAAAAGGTATTAGTGGAGAGTGACAAAAAAGAACTACAAATGAACTTTAAGAAAACTGAATGCATGGTCATCAGCAAAAGGTGCAACCCAAAATGCCAAATACAGGTGGGGGATACCAGAATCAAACAAGTACAAAAATTGAAATACTTAGGAAGTGTTCTAACAGGAGATGGAAAGTGCAACACAGAGATCCAAAGGCGAATTGGCATGGCAAAGGACACGTTCCAGAAGCTGAGTAAAGTACTAACACACAGGAAAATTTCACTAGAAACAAAGAAATGAGTGCTGGATTGCTATGTGATGTCAGTTCTTCAATACGGCAGTGAATGCTGGACAATATCATCGAAAATGAGGACAAAACTTGAAGCAGCGGAAATGTGGTTCTACAGAAGGTTGCTGTGGATATCGTGGACTGAGCATGCAAGCAACAATGAGGTGTTGGAAAGAATGGCAACCAAAAGGAAATTAATACTGAGCATCAGGAAGAGACAACTGAAGTTCCTGGGACATGCAATAAGGAAGGAGAGCTTGGAGAACCTGATACTGACTAGCCAGATAGAAGGAAAGAGACAGAGGAAGGCAGCGGATAACATATTTGCAGGGACTGATCAGATGGATGGTGGAACGGGGGTTGCAAAGTGTAACAGGAGCAAACATACTAAGAGCCACAAGGGATTGGGAGATGTGGAGAACCATGATCGCCTACGTCCTGAAGGGACAGGGCACATAGAAGATGTTGAAGGAGAAGAATTACCCAATGAGATCAAGAGATATCCCTCAATTCTGCAATGTGAATTGGACAACAGGAACGGAAAAAAGTGAGCTTAAAAACAACCCATGATTTTTAATTTTTGGGAATCATTTAGCTACCTACACTTTTGCATGTATTGCTTACTACACTAGTGACTGTTACAAGTGCCAAAAGTTTAAAAAAAAACTAAAACTTTGAAAAAAAATGATCTGCAACTGAAAATGAGATATGAAAGGTTATTGGGTTAACAATAATTTCAGTTGAATATAAATGTGTTTGATCCCTCGACATTGATAAAGTTCTGGATACATTTGCACATGCTAAATCTTTAAAAAAAAAAAAAACTCTATATAAAATTATATACAAGTCAACATTGCATGATGAATGTCTGTTTCAGACCATGATGTGGCTTGGTGACTACCTAAGCTAGCATTTGATTTCTATATTCATGCTGTTTATATCTATGAATGCTGCATTCTCAATACTGGGCATTCTTTCCCTAATAAACTTTTTTCATTTGGAAAGTATAAACCCCATTGAAGTGTAACTAAAACTCATTACTTGAAGTTATGAATTATGAGTTTTACTATTTCATTTTTTTATTGCATTTGTTTTTGTGTACAATTAAATGTATCCAACTAAAATGGCCTCCTATAACTAAATTGCTACATTCAAATAATTCCATTAGTCAATAGTCTCTGCTTTTGTCCATCTAATAGGAATAATTTTTTTTTTTTTTTTTTTTGCATCAAATTTCAAAAGATCTTATTAGAAACCTAATGATAAAATGTCTATTTGTATATTGGTGTCTTGTGAAAATATCTAGTCAACAAATACCTGATTTATTTTGATAATATTTCAACTATTGTATACTCTGGACTATTTCAGATGATTGTTATAGTTAGTAATCTTCCAGTAATTTTGAGCCATACCATTCATTCAATCTGTGATAGTTCAGCTCAAAATTCTCTGAAGGAATGATAATTTTAATACACACTTAAAGCCAGAGATTCAAAACATTGACTATTTCTTAGATGAAAATGACTTGCAAACAAAATATCAAAGATAGGAGGCTGTAAATTATGATTCTAATTGGAATTTTCTTATGAAAATACACATAGCAAAAGTAACAAGGCAGTATTTACAATTGGTTCAATTTTTGTCCAAAATTGTTTTATATTGGGTAAATTTGCTCACCATTCATCTGGCCTCTTTTAGAAAATACACCTAACAAACAATCCCATTACTTTGTTTCTTATCTGTTCTATTGGTTCTTCAGTTATGTTCAACACAATGCATCTATCAGCTCTCTCTCTCTCTCTCACAGGATGATATTAATAAAACAAGCCCACCAAAAGTTCCTTGGGCAATGTGATCTTGACTAAATTATAAGGAAAACAAATCTAGTAAGAAAACTCATCCCTTATTTACTTATCCTATTTATCACATCAATTGATATGCTAATTTTTCTCCCATCTATAAAGAGATAAATTCTCTATAGGACAGCAATAAGTATGTAAATAACTTATCAGTGCTTGACAGGTGTTAAAAGATATCTAAATCCCTATTACTGTTCATATTAAAATCCGTTTTTGTTTTTTTGTTTTTTACCCAAAGTAAATAACGCTTATACTTTTCAATCAGTTAATATTCCTCAAAGTTTCACAAAAGTATATTTTATTTTTGGAAATTTTTTTGCAATAAAGAAAGTTACATTGAGATGAAAGACAGTTAAAAACAGTGCTAATCAGCTATTTTAGAAAAAATAAAAATTGATTCCAATCAATATTTCTTCAAAGCATTTTGCTTAATGGAAACTGTAAATATAATCATTTAGATTTGAATGAAGGCTTTATTCATAAAAAAATAATTTTAAAACTTAGGTTTACGACAAAAGTGGAGGTACCTACTTTTAGACCATTTGAATGTTTCATGAGTGACCATGCCATGTAAACTAGAGATCACAACATAAATTTAATATGAAAACTTTGTAGCCAACTGGAGCCAAAAACCAACTGCTAGGAACAGGTTATTGGCAAAGCATTTCAACCTCCACTGACATAAACATTCTCTTCTGACCAACATACATGATTATGCTCAAATTTAATAAAATCTTAACTCAAAAAAACAATTTAAAGGAAACAAAAATTATTACTAAATGTTATTTTATATTGTATTCAAGAATTCAATTTTAGTTATATTGAAATGTCTTCTTTTTTTTCTTTTTTTTTGAGCTTGTTTTTAATAAATAGAAAACAACATTAGTACTAATTTTTTGTTAAAAAAATTAAGCAACCTGTGTACTAGTCAAAATCCTGATTAGCTTGAAAAAAGTGAAATAAAATTTTATTTTATTTTTACTTTTCAGAACAATCCAGTGTACTTTATTTTATTAACTGTTATTTACTTTAAGCCTCAAGTGTTCACTTAATAATTGACAAATAATATGCAGTGTTGACCTAAATATTACTTTTGTACAGTGTGAATAATAAATTGATATTACAAGTTTAGGCATATTATACTACTAATGTTTTTTTTTTTATGCCTGCCTATTATGACCTGGGAATTTGTTACTGCTGTTTTGTAACTTTATATTCCCTGGAATCTTTACTAAATTCAAGTTAAGGAAAAAGTTTCATATTTTGCTTCATAATCAGTGTTTTTCACATTTTAAATTTTCCTTTTATTAAAATATTTATAATATTCTCTGAAATAGTGTTCTATTCATTTTTTTTTTATGTTCATACTGTGTTTTAATTCAATCATTTGATGCTAACCCAGGTTTTTTGTCTGTGTTAAATTCAGAAAAATGTTTTAAAAAATTGAATGTTGTCTCTTGTTGATCATTAAAAAAAATACATGTATCCTTAAAAATTAAACACTTGAAAAAAATTTGCAGAATAAGTTGGTTGAAACATTATGGTAACCTCAATAACAAAGGAATTCCATTGTCTGAACAAAGTTTGGAATAAGAGGTTTAATTCAAAATTTCTGGAACTATGACAGCAGCCACCTGAAGAAGGTTGGTGGTTAGAACAATTGTTGAAACAATACAAAACTGAGAACACTTGTCCAGGGAATATAAAGATAATTAATCTCTTAAAACAAAAATTACTTGATAAGCGTAAATTTGTTTAAGGAAGTCATTTTTAAATTTTCAGACATGCTAACCAATTTCCTGTTACTGTTTTTCAAGTAAACTGAACACTGATTTTGGACAAATGTATTTAGGTAGCAGATCTGTTGTACAAGTTAAAATAAATCTTATTTGTTGAATTCTGTTATCCAGTTTCTTGTAATTTCTTCAGCCTTTATTTCCTCTCATTCAAAAATCAACACAAAAAAATTGTAGCTTATATTCTGTCACTTGACCAATGCAAGCTGCATTAACTATAGGTTCTAAAAGAAAGTTGATTTCATGACCACATAATAAAACCTTTTTGTTATTTTTGAAGGTTCTTCATGTTGCTCTTATGAAAATCTGTTCATTTGTGTTAGTGTTGTCATGGTGGCTTTGTATATTATTTTTTGGTTAGACATTATTTAGTGAACAGTTGTCTTTCAGCAGTTGCATTTGTTATATTGTGTTGTTGGTTTTTATATATACGACACACTTTGAAAGTGATGTCTCATATTTATTTCTATGGAAATTACAATAGATACAGGGGTGTAGAATAAATAGTACAAGTTTATAGCTAAAAAACTTTTTTTTCTCAGTCACCATCACTGTTTCTGCGTTCTGTGTCAGAGGTTGACAGTTGTGCAAGGCCACCTGAAACGTGACTTGTCACAACTGTTGAAATGCACTATCATCTAACTGTGCTTATATTCACTGTTTGGTCTTTATAAATGTTCAGCAAGTATTGATAGCTGCATTTTTTTTCTGCATCAGCCTTTTAATTACTTTCATGCTGGTATGGTATGTCATTTTTCCAAACTGCTGTCTGTTACAAAGCTAAAGGATTATGGATTATTGGCAGAAAAGTTCAACCTCGACTGTTATACCACTATGTGGGCCAAAATAATAAAATAAAAATAATACTATCTGCAATTTCTGACATCTGCTGAAGGTCTGAGAACATTTGTTTTTTTTTGTTTTTTCTATTAAGCAAATTTTTTTTAATTCTTAAATGTAAACTGTCCATGCCTTCTCAAGTATAAAGTTTTGTTGGATTGTCTCCCTTTTAAGTAGTAGAAATGCATATTAATACTAAAGTAGACCAACGCTCTCACTAGGAGAGTTCATAGTAAAAGCTAAGCTCTGATTGTAGAAGCTTCATATAATGAAATTGACAAATAGATCTAATGAAACAGTTTTAGTTGAGCCAAAATTAGTAGCACTCCTTTCTCACAATCTCACACAGTCTGGCAAATTGTCCAAATAGCATTTTCATTTTGTGCTGCCATTCAGAAAATGGTAACTAATTTTTACAATAAATCTCTAGTTTCAAATGTAACAATTTTGATTCAGGTTTCACTGTCTAGATGATAAAGCTTTTGTCAGAAATATGCAAAAAGGCTTGTAACAGAACAGATGGTAGCATTCAAGAGAGTGATTACTGATATTGCTTGCAAGTTATTTCAAATTTTATCCTCAGCAGCATGTTTTTGGCACTTGTTAACCACTTTCTTTTTTTAAATAGGAGGGCACTTTTAAAATTACATGGAATATCAGATGTTTTTCATGGACATTGTAATTGCATTCTCTCAATAGCAGAGAGATGCAAAGTTAAGGTGATGATAGGGGATACAAAATGTAAAAACCATGACAATGGTAACTAAAACAAAAAAACAAAAAATTGTGTTCTTTTCCTGTCTACTCTTTATTTTTCCATCACAGGAAGAATGCCCAATACCTACTTGCATTAAAATAATTTTAAAAATAATTTTAGTGAATGAGTGAGCAGCATACCAACAAAATGACACTTTCATACAAATATAACAGTTTAAATATTAAATGCAGTGGATTTGAAAAGAGAAAAAAAATTGAAGTTATGGAAAATTAAAGGAAGTCAAAAAGTGAATACATTTTTGGAGTTAGCTGTACAAATCTAAATATATTCTTCATACCTTTACATGTTTACATAAGGTTCTGATTATTATTGCTGAAGATAAAGTGATAGTAAGTCTCAGCTCAAATTTGATACTTTCTTCAGCATTCTTGCTAACCAGAATACTGCTATTGTCTGGACAGTCTTGAGTCAGCAACACATAAAAATACAATTTTAGTTTGAATATTGCTGAAGAGAGTGAATTAAACTATAATGCAAGATAATTTTATACACAAAGGAAATTTATTATAACACAAAAATATTCAGCAAAACACAGGAATAATGTGACAGAACTATAATGGGTTCAACTTCATACTTTTCTTGAGAAGGGTAGAACCCTGACCAAATGACCTAATTCATACTACTCTCTTTTCTGGAGTGGTAGAACACTGATCAAATGACTACTACTGTTACTAAGGTGACTATTTTAGTCATGACCCAAGGCTTTTGGGGGGCGAAAAAATGCTTCTAACTTCCTCATTACAGTCTAAATTTTTCCTTAATTCTTGGTAAAATTGCTAGTACTTCAATTGTTATAAGCATGACTGATCCTAATGTTCCATGGCACCTTTAGGTTCTAGGTTTTTGCCAATTTTATAATGTTTTTATTTCTTTTATGCTTCATTTTGGTCTGTTAGCAAAGCCACATCTATGAGATAGCAATCTTTGTTTTACATGTGTAGATAAACACACCTCTCCAGAATATGACTTGGCCTCATCCAAATAGCACGTATACTGACATCAAGAATCATCAGGAGCGAGCCTTATATCCTTACTACAGAATTCAGTAAGACTGGTGACTACAGGCAATATTTTCCAAGTTTATTTTCATTCTCTCTCACTTTTTTTTTTTTTTTTTTTGCTTGCTTCACATAAAGAGTTGACAAAGAAAATTCAAAATTCACAGAAAAAAGAATTTTGTGGAATTTGTCTATATTCATAGGATGATGCAGAAATCTATACATTCCAAGGGTGTATTACATACTGCTATTAGGAAAAATGAATGTATTCCTAGTTAAGGACGACCTGTATGAAAATACACTATAGAAGAACTGGAGATAATTATTCAACAACAAATGCAGTGGGAGCAGACTGAATGTAGAGAACAGTTGAAAGCAATCCTAAAAAAGCAAGCAACATGTAATCTGTTATTTCATTTTTGCTGGAATTGGTCGCTAACTCAATTAGTGAATTTAATTGCATTCCAGAAGAAAACATTATATTCTTATCATACTTCAGAAGGTACAAGGCCATTTTCAGGGAATAATGTTGAGGATGTTTGGATGAAAAGAATGTATGTCTTCTCTTTCGAAAATTGTGTCCTGATGAACATGAAAAATATCTGAATTTCATTTTACTGAATAGTCCAGAAAAAGTGTCATTTAATGAAACTCAGAAGATATAAAAATTTTTGGTTAAAGAATTCATTTTTATGTTGGCAGTGCATGTATCTTACTAAAAAAGAAATTGATTTTGTCCCATATGCCAGTTAAGTCAGCCACAAGTGAAATTTCAACTGGATGATTAAAGATGAAGACATATGCAAGTTGAAAAGCAAATAAAATACACAAATGAACTTGCTGAAAGTAGTGCTACCATCAAAAAAAAAAAAGTCCAAATAGAAAAGTTGTGACAATAAAAATGAATAATGCTATAGTGAGATTACAGTTGGATACTAGTAATGATTAATGATATTACAATTATTAATGAACAAACTTAGAAAGCCTAACTTAAAACAGTTGTGAGAGGAATATCTGACAGGAAATTAATTTTTTCTTCAGGAAATTACATGTAACATCACCCTGGGGTGGGGGGGCTTAAAAAAAAAATAAAAAGCAGATGTTTACCTATTAAAAAAATCCCAACTCAAAATTACTAGGTGTTGATTGGCTAGAATTATTTGAACTATGGAATTGGCTGATTCATTGATTCATAAAATTAGTCATCAGAGAAAAATATTGCAGCTAAAACACTGAGTAAACTAAAAAAAAAAACTTCATGGATGTTTTCTCAGAGGAGTTGGGAAAATATATAAAGTCCAAAGCATTTTTCAAATTAAAAGAAAATGTGATACCAGTTTTTAAACCTAAAAGAAATATACCTTTCACTGCATTAGTGTCTATTAACATTGAACTTGATAGGTTAGAAAATTGTGGAGTTAGTGAAAAAATAGATTATTCAGAATGGACCACATCAGCACTTTATATTAGAAAGAAAAATCTGATTCCTTTCTGTGCAGATTTTTTGACTGAGTTGAATGACTGCCTATATATACGCTATCAATCCCAGAGGATATATTTACCAAATTAAATGATGTATTTTTTTCTCTCTCTCACATCTTTTCAAATTGAAGAAGAATGCCAGAAGTATTTGATTATTAATATACATAAATGACTATACAAATTTAGAGTATTACCCTTCTCCAGTGTAAACGTAGTCCCAGGTATTTTCCAGCAAATAATGGATATGATGTTGGTTAGACTAGATGGTGCCGTCACTTCGATGATATATTTATTAAGAGTGCTACAAAAATATACCACATAAAACTGATTCAGTGAAAGTATTTAAGAGACTGCATGATTATGATTTCAAACTTTGTGAACAGTAATGTCAGTTTTTTATGGATGAGAATAAATATTTAGGTAAGATAAACAAAAAAGACCAAATCCTGCTAGAGCAAGAGCTATTAAAGGAAAGCTTTCCTCTGACAAGTTTGGTGACTTTACAATCATTTCTCGGGTTAACAAATTATAATTATGGGCCAGGGATGTACAAATTGCAACCACTGCTTAATAATTTACTTAAGGGTATAAAATGGAATTGGTCAGTGGAATGTCAAAGCTTTTGAAGGAATTAAAAAACAAATAAGATAACCACTAACTTAAGAGTTATTGTTGACATGTTACAACCTACAGCGACAGATAATAATAGCATCAAACACAAGTGAATATAGCATAGGAGCAGTACTAGGCCATAGATGTGAAGACAATACAGTGAAGAGCAGTTGTCCATACTTTAAGAAGTTCAACAAATACGGAAAAATGCTAGTCAAATTGAAAAGAAAGCACTTAAAATGTTTGCTGTAAAGCAATTTTCTAGAATGATATTAGGAAAGAAAATTCAGTTTTAAGAAAGGGATTCTCATGCACAAACAGACTACAATGTTAAGCTACAATTTTATTAAACTGTCATTTCGAGATGGGATTTCTCCAATCAAAAAAATTGGAACATAAAAATGGCATTGATATCAAAATGTAAAGATTTTGAAAATGTTGTGGTTAACAGTTTCATAAAATAGTTGAAGACCTACTACTGCAATAACGATTAAATTATTATGTCAAGGTTTGGAGTACCTGACAGTGTGGAATCTGATAATGGAACTTGATTTACTTCGAGTGAGTTTTAAAATTTCTGCAAAAACTATGCAGTTGAACATTTGACAATGCTGATTTATCCTCCGAGGTCAAATGGTCAAGCTGAGTAGTTTGTTGACATCTTCAAAAGGACAAAAAAGAAAAGCTAAAGGCTTGGAAACTGAAAAACTGCACTACAATAATAATAATGAGCATATATTAAATGACAACAAATGCAAATGTCACCAGCAGTGTTCATGTTTGTTAGGAAAGTTTTCCATTTTTGCTAAATTACTGCCAAGGAACAAAAGAAAGTAGACAATTTAAAACTACAAGATCATTTAAGATTAGGAAAATTGGTAGGAAGGAAAAGTATTTGATATCTTCATAGTAAAATGTACATTGTCGAAGGTATAGAATTTCAACATAGAAGACATAAATCAATTGAGGTCTAGATTTGCACAGAATAAGTAACCAGTACAATTTACTTCAGTAATGGACATACTATGATGAAAGTGCATATCTACAAAAAGAGGTGTTGTGGAGATAAATGCACTTCTCCAGAATATAACTTGATTTTGTCCAAGTGGCATATACACTGATGCCGAGAATTGTCAAGAGAGAGCAAATCAGAAATGAGCCTTATATTCTTACTACAGAATTCAGTAAGACTATGTAGACTCCAAGCAACATTTTGTCTCGTGATTCAATGGAATGAAAACAACTTAACAATACAGTCTTTCTTTAAAGTGGTACGCTTAAGTTCTGAAAGTCTCAGTAGTTAATTTCTCTTTATTTTCACAATTTATTTTTTGTTTGCATCATAGAAACTAAGATATTTAGCAAATTACTCCCCACACCCATGCATATCTGCCTATTATGTCTGTTTTTATATTTCATTTGAGTCAGCTTGCTTTATTCACTTGTATAGTTTTGATTTTTCTTACTCTAAAAAGCCGACATTTGAAGCTATTGCTTTATTTCTGCTCTTGCATCATCTGTTCTTATGCATTTGTTCTGAGCTGTAATGATAGATTCTGTTTCTTTTTTGTGCTATAATAATTACTATTATTTCTGGTCTCTGACTTAGTCACAGATGTCTCTCCACTATAAGCTTTAGTTATTTTTTGATTAAGTCTCATGTCATTTAAACTGTTTTGCAATGATATCTTTCATTAGTCACATACTTAGGTTTTTCTCTTTCTCTCACACACATATACACATATAGGCTTTAAGAAAACAAAAATTATACCAAAACTTCTCAAAAGAAATAATTCCATAGTCTTCAAATAGGACACACACACACACACATATCTATATATATATATATATATATATATATATATATATATATATATATATAGCAATGATAGGATAAGGAACAAATAGAAAATGTTTATAAATCTAACAAGTTTTGCTTTTGTTTAAGCTTTATTGGAGAATGAAATATGGAGGAGCAAAAAATTCTGGTATTTTTAATTTTGTGTTTGTTTTGTATTGGTTAAGCAGACTTCACAAGCATCATTATCAAGGAGTATTTGTGTATAATTCATGTGCGTATCATAATTCTGTTTTGTGTACTTGAGATTATAATGTACACGGTGCAATGAATGGTCATTTAAATTACGCAAAATGAAGATAACACTGACATCTCATTTTAACATATTGTTCTGGAGAGATATTGTTGTAGATGAATATCCTGGTCCTACCCCACAATGGGTATGGCCCGGGTCATAAAAGACTGATGGGAACGAATTATAGGAGAACGTGAGAGAGCGTTAGAGAGACATAGTGTGTTTATGACTATACTAGAGTCTACGTCATTACATGGGAGTGACAGAAGCTTTCTTCTCAAGGCGGACGCATACGTCCTATATAGAGATGTTGCTTTCATAAGTGTTATTCGTGTTATCTGTTCATTGGTGTACTTGTATTTGGTTTATTGTACTAACGTATAATAAATCTCTTATATATACTCAGTGTTAAGAGTTATTTCTTACACTATTCTTTCCTCTGTTTATCCCCCCCTCCGGGATACAACACATATATTTACCAAAATTACACAAAAATATTTTTTATTCAATAAGATTGCTATTAGTTTCAACTATGGCCTCTAAACCCCTTTGAAATCTCCTGCAACTCATCTGTATGGTATTAAGTTGGTGAATGCAGCCATAATTCTTCCCTTCGGTTCTCCTTTTGTGTTAAAGGAGTGTTGTGGATCTGTAGCTCAACTATGCCCCACACATAATAATCAATGGTGTTGCATTCGGGGGAGTTAGATAGCCAATTGTGGTTGCAGAAATTGTCTAACACCTATGACTGGGTTCTCCTGCTTGTGTGGCACGTTGCAGAGCCCTGTTGCCAAACATAGGGTCTTCCAGCGGCCACGCTTTTGATCCAGGGCAGCGTTACCTCCTCAAGTCACTTGAAATAGGCCAGTGTTGAGTCTGAGGCCCTGTCGAAAGATGAATGAAGATATAACATTACCATCACTAGTGATCACTGAAAACACCATGTTTACTGGATATTTGGTTTTCATCAATTTTGGTACATCTTTTGGGGGACACAGTAAGCCAATGGTTCTTCTGTGTTCACCATTTTATTCTGGCAGAAATTTTCCTGTCTGAAAAAAGACTAAAGCCTGTTTGGTCGGAGGGAATGTTTGAGTTGGTTCAAAGGCTTCATAATATGATCATCCCTCTTGTCCTTCATGGCTTAAGATAAAATTGGCCCTTTCTCATCTTGTATGAGAAAAAACAAATGTTTTCATTCACTGTCTGAAAAGAAACTCGGACACTCCTGTGTCCCTGGCTATGAACCTGATTAACTTTGAGAAATCGTTTTCAATCATGGCCTGGAACTCACCAACAAATTCAGCACAAAATTAAAACTATAAATTGTCTGTCTGTGTAGTAGGTGTTTTTATCCATGTTCAGTATTTCTCCTGTTGATTTGAAAATGTTTTATGTGTGGGTGAAAGAATTTAAGTTACATGGGTTGTGATATATTAAGTAAATATATCCTACACACTTAAAATATGAATTTATAAAAGTTAGCCATTAAAGTGCTTGACATGTGTTCATAAATGGAAAAATATTTATCAAAACTCCTCAAAGTATTTCCTGCATAAAAAATTATTTTCTAATTATGGTGGCATTTATAAAATTGAAGTTATGGCTTGTGTTGTTTCTGTATATTATGAGTGAGTTTAAATTTTTTATCCTAACATAGGTCTCTTATTTCTAAAATTTGTTGATAGTGTTAGTGTGTGTAATTATGAATCTTGTTTCTGTTCTTGGAAGTATATTTTTCACAGTGATACCTACTTTTTAAAATTCTTTATCCTCTCTCTCTCTCTCTCTCTCTCACACACACACATTGAGAATATGGTATCTGAATTTCTCTCTATAAATTGGTTAATTATAAACAGTTTTTATTTGTATTTTCCGACCTTCTCCTCTCTCTCTGTCTCACTCACACACACACACAAATTTCATCTGTAAGAACATTTTAGTTTGAAGTCTTTTCAAAAGAAAAAAACGTATTTTAAGATCATTTTAAAACGATAAATGCAGATACTCTAAAGTAAATCTTTTTTGTTTTGTTTGTTTAACACTTCTGGCTTTGAGTACTTGTTTTCATTTTTATTTATGATGGAAGAATGCTTTATGTAGGGGATAGGGTGTGTGGATATAGACATTAACATTGTATCAGATCATATACTGTAATGATCAATTAAATTTTGAAACTGCTAGTCATCATGCAGTGTTGATTTGTATGTCCATATACATGTGTGTGTGTGCGTGAATAGAATAAGTAAAGAGCAGATAGGAAAAAGTGTCTTTAATCTAACATGTTTCACTTTAATAAGCTTCTTCAGAGATTTAAGATGAGTAATTTAAATACTTTAAAAAATCGAAAGACTGTTAAATGAGATTTGATTTCATTGGTCAGATGTATGCCATGTGTAATAAAGCAATATATGACCATTTCTCAATGTAAGAAAAACTTAGGCCTGTTTATGTGTGCATGCCATGTGTAATAAAAGCAACAGATGCTCATTTTAAATGTATGTATGCGAAAATAATGCATGTGTCCAGAGTATTTAAACTATAGACAAATTAAGTGTTTATAGTAATAATGTTAATGTGCTTGAATGACAATACAAAATACATTTCCTTTCAAAATTGTAGTGAAAAATGTATACACTTTTTCCTATCTGTTCTTTACTTATTCTATTCACGCACACACACACACACACACACACACACACATGTATATGGACATACAAATCAAGTGATGGAAGTTTTTTTTTTTTTAATAAAATGTATGTGAGAATCATGGGCAAATGTATAAATGTGTGTGTGTTTGAAACTCAGTAACATCAGTATGTGTGTGAATGATAAAATGATTTCCATTTAAAATTGTAACAAAATGTATAAAAGTATCAAGCAAACTTTATAAATAAATTTTGAAATTAAGTTAATGGTTAGAATCTTTGTATGAAATCAAGATTAAAACAGTAAAAATCTATGTATCAAAATTATTACAATATAAGTAATATTTAGAAATATTATACACCTATATTAAAGTATCAGGTATAATAAAAATTTAAATGTTGGAAACTTATTGAAATTTATAGAAATATAGAGAACTGAAAAAAAATTTAGAATATTACAAAAAAGACATACATACATACACACATGATATATAAATGTATATATTTGGAGCTGACAATGAATTAACTAATTTAAAAGTAATACCTAGGACATTATTTAAATATACAAAGGTCATTCAATAAATAAGGTGAATTTTTCAGTATAAGGACTTCTAATACAGATAGAAGCTTACTTTTATTTTTCAACGTAGTCTCCCAGCAGTGTTACACACTTTTCCCATCTATGCACAAGCTTCTGTATTCCCTCAGCATAAAAATCTTTGGACTGATGTCTCAGTCAATCACTCACAGCACTTTTGACTTCATCGTCACTTTCAAACTTTGTGCTTCTCGTGAACACTTTTAAGGGACCAAACAGGTGAAAGTCTGAAGGGGCAAGGTCTAGGCTGTAAGGGTGATGAGGGAGCAGATCCCAGCCCGGCTCATTGTTGGTAAGGCCTTGCATTATCTTCAAGTTGGCAAGGTCATCATGGACACTTTTGTGTGCTACACCAACAGATAGGCTCAAAGTCCTTGCAGTGTCATCTACTGTCACCCTTCTGTCAGACTAAGGTCATTGACTGATTCGATCACCTCAGGAGACCTCACTTCTGTAGGCCTCCCAGGCTTATCTTCATTCTCGACACTGCTCCATCCTTCTTTAAACAATTTAGCCCACTTGTAGATATTTTTTTGGCTGAAACATTTGGCACTATACACAGTTGACATTCTCCTATGAATTTCAACTGGTTTTCACCCTTCAGCAACCGAAAACTTGATAACTGACGTCTGTTCAACCTTTCAGCGTGCTTCTTGGTCAGCCATCTTTGTTAATCTTCAAAACTCTCAAAGTTTTGTTTTTGTTTTGTTTTTTTTTTTCAATCTGCAAAAAAAATTAAATCCCTTTGAAAAAGTACAGGAAAAAAAAAATAAAAGTAAGCTTCTATCTGTATTAGAAGTCCTTATACCAAAAAAATTCACCTTGTATGAACCTTGTATAATAAGGAAATAGAGATAAGACATAATTATATGCGGTTTCTGATTTTCTCTTTTCCAATCTTCTCACTTTCTTTTTTTTTTTTTTTTCAATTGGAGTAGATAGACTAAACTATCACCCGGTTCACACTCCACCCATGTCTATTGAACAGGTGAAGAGGCTCATCCCTTGTTTCCTGTTTAGGATGCGGTTTCCGGTTTTCTCTTTTCCAATCTTTTCACTCCTATGTAGCCCCCTGCACATCAGTGGCATTACCGCCTTGCTCGGGGTGATATGATTTTAAAAAAAAGATTATAAAATAAAATTAGAATGTAGTGCATGTAGAGAAAACAATATTATAATGTTATGAATTATATAGAATAATATATGAAGGTATCATTAAATTATTTAATATTGTCTATTGGTAGGCACACATTGGTTTCATGGATCATAGATTTGTAGAAAGATTCAGAAGTGATGTAATGTTTTAAATGGTTGTTTATAGTTGGTAGTAATGCTCTTGATGTTTTCAAGTACTTTCTCCTTAAAAGGTTATGTTCTTAATTAAACTAGAAAAATCAAAATTGTGTCTTACATTGTTTTGATGTAATACAAGAGTTGGAATGTAAAACCTTTTTGTGTTCATACTTATATATTTACAAGTAAAACAAAATTCCTTCTTAATAATGAGCCAAAGTGCTCAAATATAAAACCTTTGACCAATTCTTATATAATTTTGAGTTCTGAAAAGAAAAAAAAAATAAGACATGAAAAAAAAAATATATAAAAAAAAAATTAATGATAATACCTTGTCTTGTTTTCAATGAAACCTGCATAAAAGAGAAATTGTTACCCAAATACACTATATATATATATATATATATATATATATATATATAGCTGGCTGAATTGTACCATAGATACCATGGCTGATACTCAAACTCCAAGCGATAGTATTTCAAATGTTTATTTACAAGGGAGGTGAATGTGAATCTCCACCACAAACACATAGGTTTGTTCAATGTCACCTTACATAATCTGTTTTATTTCTCATCTAACCATGTGTCAGACTAATCTGAGTTTTGCATAGTCTAATTTCTTCTTCTTGTATTCACATTAGATACCTGGTGATTATTAGTGGAAATTGAGTGAGAAAAGGCCACTTGCAATTTCAACTTAATCCAATCTCAATTGTAATGTTTTTTGCCATTGTTCTAAGTATGCCAGTTATTTAATAGGCATCATGTTCCTCAGATTCTTATCTTATCAGATATGCCATTTTTCTTATCATTGCTTTGTTTTAACACTTGCTCTTTAGTTTAAGAAAGTTATAATCTTTCAGACTTTCTTTCCTTTGTTCATACTTATGATCTATTCTTAAGCTCGGTATATTTTTTGTTTAAATTTGAGGACATCCTGTCAATATTATCATTCTTAAATACCAGCACATATTTTGGATTCACTCAACTATCTACACCTACATTCATTTTTACAACTTTACCCTATCTTACAAAACCTCTTATACCTCTATTTAAAATTAATTTCCTTTTTTTTTCTTTTTTCTTTTTTTTTTCCTAAATTGTTTGTTTTATTGAATATTCTTATTGAGTGTTACTATTTCCATTTGTTTGCTATCCTTATGACTTCTATTCTATCCCTCTCAGCTAACAAGCAGACAATATAGTTCTGGTGATTAAGAAACTTGTTTGTCTTGAAAACAAACAAAAGGCCCATTGAAGAAAGAGTTGATTTTCATTGTTGTTTTTATTAGTGGCTTAACTTGTTGCTCTTATGCTAAGAATAGGACCTTGGATATCACTCTGAACCTGTCAGTGCATAACTTCCCAGTGATAAAGAAAGGTGAGAATATCATTTGACATCTGGTTTGAAGGACATAGATTTTAATAAGATTTTTTGTTCTAATTTTTTTGTGTGTGAAAAATATCAAATGTTATTACCATTTTAAGTGATTAAGTAAAAAAAATAAATAAATAAATAAAAAAAATAAAGTGTACGTGTAACAGGACAGTGGCTCTTAATTCTTAAATATCTCAATACTTCAAGTCACTAACCCTTTTTCATATACTAGTATGACTGAACCAAGTCATACTAGTATATGAAAAAGGGTTAGTGACTTGAAGTATTGAGATATTTAAGAATTCTGAGTGCAGGAGTAGAGATATAAGAATGGTTAATCCTATTGGAGTCTGATGAAAAAAAAGTTTGATTTTAAAAATATTAATTTAAATCCATAAAATATAGTGGGGAAAGGGCTCTGAAAGGCTGAACTTAAATTAAACTAAGTAAGATTTAATGATTCAGCATAACTGATATCCCTAACCCAACTCTATAACCTCAAGGATTTGGTATGTTGTAACAAAAGTTTAGAGGATTTTTGATAACTTTATTTTCTTAGCAACCCATCAAGCATATTCACATTGAAATCAATGTAAATTTTGTGAATTTAGAAATCTACAGCAAAATTGTAAAGTATATCATAGTATGACCATCTGGGTTATATAACGAATTATATTAGTTTCTGGATAAGTGCATCTATATAAATGGCATACACATGCATAGAAATGAGTAGAATTCAAGAGTTACCCAAAGATCTTCAGAGTGCATGCTTCAGAGAAAACTGGTAGCCTCACCCTTCATTGAGAAAATTTTCCATAGAAGTTATTCACTGCCAAGGAGTTATCACTACCAGCATTACTAAAGAGATGACTGCCGTTGTCTCAACAGTAGAAAGGGAGTGATCTTCCTGATGTAATCAGTTCCAAAGTAAGCATCTAGGCAGATGACACCACCATTCCGCCAAGGCTGACAAAGTAAACTTGGCTGCTGCTCTCCTTTTAATTACCATATAAAAAGCTTGCTTAATACTTGTATACATTTTGTTACAATTGCCTACCATCAGAATGAATGATGCTAGTCTCCTAGAGAACAACACACTTCACCTCCTTGGCCTTATTCTCTCAAACAGAATGACAACTTCATATCCATAGCTGCGTCTACTGCTAGGAAGGTTGGATCATGTGTGGGGCCAGAAAATTTTCCTTATCAGAATCCATTTTGCACATTTATAAATCTACCATTTGTCTGTGCATTAAACACTGTTGCCATGTCTCGGGTGCACCTGCTATTCATTTTGAGGTTCTCATCAAAATCTAAAGGAAGAGCTGCAATAAACCCAATCCTGGCTTAGCAGCTCACCTTCAGTCACTTTCTCATCAATGTGATGTGGCTTCCCTATGTCTTTTCTACAAGTAATTTAATGGCAACTACTCTGACAAACTTTTTTCTCTTGTTTCCCAACCACATGTATTTACTTGTGATTGGCATCAAGTACTTACCCTTTTTAACATCAAAATAGTTAAATATAACAGCTTTTTCTATTCTAACAGTTTCTTTTCTTACACTTCCTGTTTGTAGAACTGCCTTCCATTTGCTTACTTCTCTGATAGTTACATTCTCCAAAAGTTAGATGGCACTTGACACTGCATTTTATCTCCTTAATTCCCATCCATCTCTTATCATTTTTTCGACATCCCCTCTACCTTAATTTTTTTTTTTCTCCTCACTGTTAACCCCCTGTGCACCAGTGGTGGTCCTGCTTTGCTTGAGGTGAAATGATTATAAAAGAAGATTGGAACAAAAAAGCCCATAGCTGTTGGGCAATTTTTACATCTCACCTTTTAATTAAACTTTTCATAATTTTTCTATGCAGTATCGCTTCTCCATTGGAATGTTTATACTGTTTTCAGCAAGATTATAAGTTGAAGAAATTGTATGATAATCCAATCTCACCCAGATCATCAAAACCACAGCCTGTCATGGGCAGATGAAAGGCTGTGCTGAACATCAATTTTGCCAAGTTCATGACAAACAAAATTCACCAGACAACACATTTTGATTGAGGAAATGAACCAGTAAAATTACTTACACTAAACATAAGCTGTCTCATCTGTCATTGGTATAATATTAAAAACCTAGTTTAGTGCATTGTGTTCGCACAAGTATGGGTTCTGTCTAGTGTTTACTGTTATACAGATGAATTTTCAAAGTAGTTACTTCCTCACATAAGGCATTCTATGTGCTTTACAATTTTTATTTAAGTTTTTAAAACTAAGTTTCACTAAATAAAAGGCTTGAGAGTCGCTTACAATAGAGGATACAGTTGAAATGATAATGACGAAAAACATGAAAAAAAGATAAAGTGGTAGTAATTTAAGATTATGTGGATAAAGGATAGATGATTGACACTTAAGTAAAAAGGTCAAGATTAAAGTTGAAAAAAAATATCTATTTTGGCAAGACTTATCTATTATCTAAACTTTTATTTGAACTGCAGATTTAAAGTTTTAAATTTCAGTTAAGTTTTCTATAACTCACTTTGCTTACTCTATAAGATGCAATTTCCAAATATTAGATTAGTCAAAATATGAAATTTATCATATTCTATTATTTTCTGCAAAATTCTTGCTTTAAAAAATTCTAATGAATAAATTAATTTTTGCAGAGATGAAATGGAGTTGAAAACTGAAGGTTAACATCCAGAAGGTAAATTTTAGAGATAAACTTTGGTATGAGGAAGATGTTATGAAGACTGGAAAAGGCTTTAATAATCACAAAATAGAAAATATTCAAGTAGAAAAAATTCCAGAAATAGAATTTTCATTGTATCTTGTCTGGCACATGTCTTTTAAAGGCTGATTTGAATTGCCAACCAACACTTGAATACAGTGTCTATGAAAGCCAAAATTGTTAAACAAAATTAGTTTAAGCCCAAGTCTTTTCTTACATCTTTAAAATAAAATGTTGCAAAGAACAATTGAGAATTTAGTGAAGGTAAAAATAAATTGCCTAAATAAACCAAACCTGATGAACTTACCTTGAATGCAATTATCTTGTTACATGAAGTAAATTTGAATCAACTTTGTATTTATTATTACTTTATCCTTATAAATTAAAAAAAATATTGTTCGTTCAAAAATGTCTATCATCCAATTCTGTAGATAATGAATAACTTCAACAAAATGTTTGCAATAATCACACACATTGTGACAAATGTTGATTTGCCATCTTTCCTTTTTAGTCTTGATAAAATTAAAATATAACTACTTTTGTGGCAGACAATGATGAGCTTTTAATGTTATGTTTAGGTTTTTCTGCATGTAGCTTTTTGAAAGGACTGCAAGTATCGACTGAAACCAATTCCATACAAATCCAAGCAAATGTTCATCTGTTAAAAAAAAAAAAATGAAATTGTCTTTAATGATATTGGAATTCTAGTCAATTCAATAAGTGAAGAAATATAAGAAAAACCTGAGTGGGAGGGTAGGGCTACAGAAAATTAGATACAGTCAAATGATATCTTATTGGATTAGGATTAACCAGATTTATGTGATCTAACAAAAATGTTCATTCAGCAAAAGACTTGAATTTTTGTGTGTTGTACCTGTCTGTTTTATGTGCCCAAGAGATATAATCTAATGGACATGTAAGTTTTCAAAGAGAATTGATATAGTTCTGCACAGTCCATGATGTGCATTCATGGTCAGTTTACTTTTTTAGAACCTGCAATACAAGATGGCTTTCTGTGTCTCTATATTGCACCAACCAATTCCAGATAGCTATATAACCCAACACCCAGGCGTGGCTTGACCAATCCTTCCCACTCCTTAACCAGTTTGCCCACATTATGCTTGATTTGATCTCAGACCAGTCAAAGTAGAATAGCTTGTTATCACCTGGCTAGATTAGTACTGACACACAAGGGGCTGAGTATATTATTAAGATCGGATATATGCAATCCTCAATACGGAGTATAATCAGTAGACCACTGCAACACCACAGGCACCAGAAATAACACAACTTATAATCTGGAGTTTTTTTTGTTTTTTTTTTTGTTTTGTTTTTTTTAAATATATCGATTATATACAAAGATATAATAAGCAAGTCAAAGCTGGTAACACTCAGCAGTTGGCTGGTATCTTAAAAATACTTCAGTAACAATGTTCTGAGTTGGGGTTTACTCAATTGTCTTTTAGCAGCATGTCCATTTCAGTCCAACCATATTATTCAAATGACTAGTCCCAACTTATCTCTTCTAACAGCAGGCCCCCAACTAATTTCATCCTGCACCCTGGTTTTATTAAAGAAGCACAAAAACTGGTAGTAAAGGGTAGTTAGGAAAGTGGGGGTTCAATTCTCCCTCACTGCATAACTTTTACCAGTTTGAAATGAAAACAACAAGCTATCCATTTCAACTGAGTTTCTGGGCCTTGTACTAATGAGTGAACTCACTCTGTTATCAATAGCCTGTCCGTTTTCAACATCCAACAGCTAGAGAAAGGAAATTCTCACAGTTCAATTTTGACTTAGGGTCACACTTTGTCAAAACAAGATGACAATATTTTGATTAGAATCATTTTACTTTGATTCAATCAATTCAGTTACTCTTCCCTACAGAAATAATTGTATTTTACCCTTTTTTTATCACTTCAGTTATTTTTCCCAACAAAATTGTATTCTCCCATTTAAGACTAATCTCTTATCTTTAAAATTAATAAAAAAAATTAATACCAGCCATCTAGAAATAGGGTTACAATTATACTAAAAGTAAACCAGATTCTAAAAACATTTTAGCTGATCGCTAATCATTTACAATGAGCTTTTCTTCTGTTTAGTTACATGCTTAAATTGAAACCTCAAAGTTTTTACTGTATAGTTTTTACTTGTACTAATATCGTAACTGTTTTATGCTTATTCTACTTCAAAAACACACATCTACCATATTAATGTGGTTAAAGTAATGTCTTTATCTAACTCATGAAATTGATATTTATTTATTATTAAGGTTTATATATATATATATATACACACACACACACACTTCATTTTGGCATTCTACTCCTTGTTATGAAAATATAACCTTTTATTAAATGTTATATAAACCTTTTTTTAAAAATATCTCCTTTTCCTCCCTTTTTTATTACTCTGAAGCCAAAATTATAGGTATTATTGCCTTGCTCTGAAGAAATACATAAAGGAGAGAAACTTCCTCATTTTGACTATTTTTACAACTTCTGAGCTTAATAGTATTTTTCTAAGTCAATGTTGTTCTTTATGGCTTATGATAGAATTTTTTTCTATACACTGTGGACAATCATGGTTCTCCATAATTTCTTGTCCTTTGTAGCTCTTAAAATGAGTAAAATTGTTTGTTTTCCTGATTTTACTCAAAATCTTTGCTGCATATCAAAAATAAACTTGAAAATAGGCATTTATTTGTCTAAAAAAAAAGGCTCCATAAGTTTATAATAAATGTACCTTAAGTATTAACTGCATAGTATTTTATATTTATTTAATAATTCCTTGAAGAAATTGTTTTATTTATACACTCTAATGATGAGCATAGTTTTTGTTTGTTTTCCACAGTTTATCAATCAACCTTTCTGCAAGGCGTTTAGAGCTAGAAAATATTTTCTAACATAATAATTTTATAGAGATAATTACTTTTTACTGATACAAGTCTTATTAATTAACCCATAGCTGGGTGCAAGAAGTGTATTTACATCTTGCCCATGGGTATTCATGCAAAAGTGACTATAACTAGCCCAACTGTAATTGGAACTCTGATTTCCAATTCTGAGCCATTATCCATTACACCAGCCATGCATCCAAGCTTACAGCACCTTTCATTCACAAGCAGTCACCTCTCTTGATGCTGACTAGGTTCAACATTTCTTAACTTTAGTGGCTGTACAAGAACTAGTGTTTCAACATAAGGCTGTAAGTCTTAATCATGTGTAATATTTACAGTTGCACCAATGTGATTAAAATATTAAAAGCAAAATTATATATTGGTTATCTTACTTTCCTCCAATTTTTCATTTGCATTTTGTTGAGACTCTTAGACTTTAAATATTGATATTTTTTTATTATTTATATATATATATATATATATATATATATATATATATATATATATATGTGTGTGTGTGGTCTTGCTATACATTTATTTTTAAAAAAGCTTATTTTCATAATCCTCACCATACAGGGTTCATGTTAAAAAATATGTATTCAATCAGTGGGTATATTGAGGCTACAAAGGATCAGTGTCCATTGTTTTTGGGGCTTTTTTTTTATTTTATTTTCTTTGCACACATCCTGAAGGGACACAAAACATTCCTGACCATTACACTACAAATTGATTAGAATTTGAAGTGTCAACTTCTTTACCTCTACCATGACATGACTTCCAAGGGGTAATTAGTTTTATGTTTATTATATTTAAAAATTCTAATAAATAATGAAAGAGAATGTAGCAAATAATAATCAGTCATGCAGTTCTTTACTGAGATGAGATTTGGTCTGGTACAAATTAATCCACATTTACTAACCATCTCACCATGTTAGAATCCTAATTTACCCAGTCATGTATCTAATGAACAATTGAATTTTTATATTTAATGATGATAAACATTAAAAAATGTGAGATGTTTAAGTCACTGCATCATGTTAACAGATCAATTCTTATGCCTCAACTAGCAGAAATCTCACAATTTCATATTCTACTTTGTTATACAATCACCCTGTTGTTTCTCTTGTTTAATAGAAAACTATAGAATCTCCTTAAAGGTGTTGAAAGTTGTGTGTTATTATTGACAGTATGATAATCCATCTTGCAGCAGATGTTTCTAGAGATGTATTTGAACTGCTTGGCTTTTCTCACATCACTATAGTAACAGCAGCTATTAATGCCTGGTTAGATTTTCAGGCTTAGTGGATTGCTGAAGAAAATGATTAATCAATTACATTTTTTTCTTTCTTTTTAACCTGTGGCATTTACGGTTTTTACATGTAATATTATGATTTCTTCTCATATATCATTAAATCAATTGGCTATGTGAAGTCAATATTAGGAAGAAATTGACAATCCTTGAAAATATTATGAATTAAACAATCTTTCTGGAATCCATTTTTCATTGATAATATTTTTCTTTACAGCATTTGTTAAATTTTAAAAATCTGAATTCAAAGTTGATACATGATAGAAAATTTCACTTGGAAAGTAGTGAAATGTTTGAGGGGAAACAATTTTTTATATATATATATATATATATATATATATATATACACACAATGATCTGACATGAATAAATAACCTAGTTTCATAAGTACATCACAAAGAACTGTTGGAGCTGCTAGGTAACATTGATATATTTGGGAAGGATATTAGAATAATCTAGAACCTATACTGGCAGCAAACAACTTGCATAGCAAATAGAAAATGAGTTCAATAAATATACAAAAATCGGAAGGAGTGTAAGACAAGGATGTCTATTTACACTGTTCAGACCGTTGTCCTCATCTTTATCGCAATATTCAAGACATTTCAGCCTTCTTCAGATGATTGGAATTTCAAACTGAACCCTTAATTTTGTTCTCAGGAGTAGATCTAGTTCCACGAGCTCTGTCACTTCCAGCTCTCTCAGTATCAGTTATCTCCCCTTAATTCAATTCTTTAAGTTTTTGTTCACTTCTGCTGTAGGCAGGCATATATTGATTCACAAATCTTTGGACCAAGTCACTGGATTCAATCAATGCTTTTATCCACTGGGCCATGTAACCTTGAGGACATCAGTGTATGAATTTTTGGATCATACAAACTTAATGTCTCTGTAAATTTTTTTTTTTTTTTATTAGAGCTCATATTGCAATTTTGTTTGTAATTGTTTTTATCTAGCACTCAGTATTACTGGTCCCCATATTGTATTCATTTCTATGCTTGGCTGATTTTTTGTGGCCTACCATATGCACTAATTCCTTAAATTTTCATATTTTCCAGTGGTGTTCTCATTTATTATTTCACCTTCATCTTACAGGGAGCAGTGATCCTCCTTTTCCCTTCATAAGTGATCAGCTATATCTGATTTTTCTGTTTCCCTTTGCATCATTCTTACAACCTTATCTTATCTCATTGTGATTGGTTTCTAATGCCATCTCCCCATTATTGCCAACAATGGCTAATATATACATGGAATACTTCAGAGATGGCATTTAAAATACACATCACTAAAGCCAATTCTATGGCTGAGATACATAGATGACACTTTCATACTCTGGTCACACAAGAAAGAGGTCCAGATACTAGTGGACCATGTGATCATTGATACAGTTCACAATGGAGAAAGAAAACAACTAGCATTCCTGGATGTACTAATATCTTGAACAGAGCATGGGTTCAAGCAATCTGTATACCACAAGCCAACATTCATCAGACAATACCTCAACTTTCAGTCCCACCATTCATACAGAGTAAAGAAAAGGATTGTCTGCTGCTTACAACATCAAGCAAAGTCATAATTGGTGACCCAGAGATATGAGCAAGAAATGGTCAGTATAAGCAGTATCTTAAGACATAACTACCCCAGGTATGATAGCAGCTCCAATAAAATGGAATAGAAGGGTGCAAGAGGATAACAACACTCAGAAAACAACCTTGGTCTGCCTACCCTAATTCTGAAGGAATTATCAGAAAAATACAAAAGATCTGTTGTCCTTATAACATAAGGACGAACTTCAAAAGTGATTCAACACTTTGCAGACACCTCTTTCTAGTAAGACCTCCCATAGAGCAGAACATAATTAGGGACAGTGTATACACCATCTCATGCAGCTGCAGGGAGAAAGAAGCTGCCTCTTAAGATAAAAATGCAAGAATACAGCAAAGCCATAACACAAGGGAAAATAGAAAAATCAGTCATTAATCAGAGCTTTCTAAAAATATAAACTTATCACCCTGTGGAATGCCTTGCTTGGGGTGACCTGATTTTAAAAAAAACATATGGGGTAGATATACAAATATTAGCATATAGTGGCAAATAGCAAAATCTGCAAATTTTCATATCAGTAAAACCCTTGTAACTCAGACCAGTCAAGTCCATCACAAAATTTTGTACATATCTTGCAATAAGGCAGACAAATTAGTTGTTTGAATTTTTTTTTTTTTTTTTTTTAAATTAAAGATACTCCTTTTGAGAAATTTAAGGTTTAAACCAAGGTCTGATTCTTATTTGACCTTTAAACAAAACTATAAATATATCACTTTTTAGATCTATCCAGCTACTGTAAAATGATATCTAATTTAGTTTTATGGATGGAAAAGGAACTGATATTGACATTTAAACTTTGACTATTTTCCAAAACTCACCCTTTTGGCAAGGGTCAAAGAATCATCTCCTGAACACTTTAACCTAGAGATTTAAAATAGGAACTGTTTAATTTCTAAAATGAAGCTTTATAAGTGTACCAAATTTGAAACAAAAAATATTTGTTGGTGATGGTTAGACCCTTGTTGATTTAAGATTAATTCCTTTCCTTTTTTTTTTTTTTTTTTTTTTTTTTTTTAATCATATCACCCCGAGCAAGGCGGTAACGCCACTGATGTGCAGGGGCTATGTAATAGTGAAAAGATTGGAAAAGAGAAAGCCGGAAACCACATCCTAAACAGGGAACAAGGGATGAGCCTCTTAACCTGTTCACTAGATCTGGGAATTGTTTTAACAGAGTACAGAAAATGCTACATTGAAATCTGAAGGTGCATTGGGATAGCAAAAGATGCCTTCTAAAACTAAGCAAAATATTAAGAAACAGCAATATCTTTTTAGAAACAAAGAAAAATGTAGTGAACTGCTCCATAATATCAGTACTATATAGCAGTGAATGTTCAATGACCTCCTAGATGAAGAAGAGACTTGAAGCAACAGAAATGTGGTTCTACAGAAGAATGCTGAGAATACCAGGGACTGATCATGTGAGCAACTACAAAGTTTTAGAGGAAATGGAAACAAAAAGAACACATATGATTTTGATGTTACGACATCCAAGAAGAGACAGTTGAAATTTCTACCTCACATAATGAGGAAAGAGGGCTGGGAAAATTTAAGTCATGGGTCATTCCATGGCAATTCACCAGGGCATTACACCCACCAACACCAAATTACTTGAAATTTGGCACAAATATTTCCCTTCATGAGTTAGGAAAAAGTGCCAAATTATTTTGTGCTAGGCCATACCGTTCTGATTTTAGGGGGGTGTAAAATTTTCATATTTTGCTTCTAAATTAAGGCCACGAAACATCACACAGAAATTCAGCATTTTTTTAAAAACATACAAAAAAATACTTCCACATATTCAATATTTCTGAAATTTGGTAGGAAGGACTGCAGAATTCAAATATTTAATTATTTTAATCCTATACCTGATAGAAAATATAATTTTGATCACCCAAAAGCATGCCCCCCAAATCATCAATTTTTCACCTATGTAGCTTCGGGCCAGTCTGTAGAAAATGTGTCCTCTTCAATTTTCATAATACTTTTTCCCTAGCATCTACTATGACTGCTCAAGTTCTCCAAAGAATTTTGTGAGGGTTTCACGTCTACTTTAAAAGATATGACCCTGCCAAATTTAGTTTTTTTTCCTATGTACATATGGGATTCAGTGAAAGATTGATAAAGACAATCATCCTAATGATCCAGGACTTCTCAAATGTTCATATTGTGCTAAGTGAGTTCTCAAACTATTCAATAAGATTGTCTTTATTAATTTAAAAAGAAAATAATTTAAATATATTTTGCAGATATTGTGTTTTGTATGGTACAAATAGATTGTCTTTAACAAGTGATAAATATTGACTCATGCATGATGATCAACATGATAGAATATTTGTAGATGCCATTAAACATGAAATTAAAAGAAAATTTTGAAAAATTTTATTTTGAATTATTTTCATGAAACAAAATACATTTGATTTTTTTTTTTTTTTTTTTTCCAAAAAAAGAATGATTTTTTTTAAAACCTAGAATATTTGTAGTTGGCACTAAACATATATATATATATATATATATATATATATATATATATATATATATGGTAAGGTCTAGCACAAAATAATTTGGCACTTTTTCCTAACTCATAAAGGGGAATATTTGTGCCAAATTTCAAGTAATTTGGTGTCGGTGGGTGGAGATTTCAATTTTTTGCTGGTGGGATAACCCTAATGGGGCAGAGGTAAACAATGCATAATCTACCGAGAGCTTCAGTAAATGTATGGTAGAGCAAGGTTTAGGAGAGATAAGTCAAAATTTATTAAGAGCTACAAAAGACAGGAAATTGTGAAGAGCCATGATTCCTAATGTCCTAAAGAGCTACAGCACATAGATGGTTCACCTATCATCCAGTCCACACACCACCTCAGTTTGAACAGTTTCTCCTGTTTATAATTTCCAGTTTCTTCTAAATTCTTCTTCTTCACTCCCAATAACCCTTTGCATCTTAGTGGCATTATTGCCTTGCTTGGAGTGAATTGTTTAAAAAATATATATTTGTTTCATGTATATATCAAATCAAAATTTACTAATCAATAAAGGTTACATTATTATCAAAATTTCCTTCTAATGATTCACATGCTTCAATATACTATTTGAGTTGGAGTGGAAGTAGGGATAGTTGATTTCATGACATATCAAAATAATATCAAAGACTAATATGTCATGAAATCAATCATCCCCACTTCCACCCCAACTTAAATAGTATAAGAAAGTATGTGAATCATTGGAAGTTGTTTTGATAATAATGTAACCTGATATTTTGGGCCTTGCTTACAAAGATATTTCTCATGGAAATTTTATAAAAATAAACAAAACAAGATATACATAAAACAAAAAATTACCAGATTTTTCTAAAAGTAAGTTTCTAAAACAATTCATTTGCAAATAGATCCTAAAAGTTTCATTAAAATCCAACAATTATCTGGTTTTTGCAAGAATTACCAAATGTATGTTTTTCACTATAAAAGACACTAAAATTTCAACAAATTGATGCAAGAAAAACAATATTTTTAAGTGTCTAAATTTTCTTCTAAATAAGATTTTGATAATAATTGTGGCTTTTAAGTTTTTTTTTTTTTTTTATGTAAGCTCATGAAGCAAATTTGGAGGTACCTTTTTATTTGGTTTTGAGATAGTTAATAGGTCATTTAACACATCACTCAATAAGTCCCAGGCCTGACACATAGATGGCGCCACTAATAAAAAAAAAAATCTATATGATTTTTATGAAGTACTAAGCTTCAAATGCCACATGACAAAATTTGGCTCAATCAGATTATTAGTTTAAAAATTAGTTATTTTAGTGAAGCTACTGTTGCAAATTTTCAAAACAATGTAAAAATCTCAATTTCTTGTGTTGATAAAGCATTGCTTTCTGATGGGGGGAAAAATACTGTTCAAGCAAAGCAAAAGCTTGATAAGTGTTATTTGGACTCTGTTCTGTTGGAAACAATGGATAAGAGGTGAAAATATTTTTTTCTGCACACTAATTGACTTAGGTTTTATTACATAAAATTGTATTACACATTGCTTGTTTCACACTCCTAATATTACTAGGATGCTAAGAAATGTCCTGTTAGGGTAATTACATCTTGTTTGCATATTGCATTTTTCAAAGTTGATAATAACCTTGAACTTCTGACATCCTAAGATAGGAATCACAAAAAATGTGTTATATGGAGATGGGTTTTAAATAATCTATGCTAATTTTTCTTTTAGTTTTGCTTCCTTATTTTGATTCATTCTCTTACATTATTTTCTATTGATCATTTCTGTTCCTTTCTCAAATCTTCATTACCTTTCTTCCACATCATACAGTTTGTTTTCTGATTTTCTTTTCTTTTCACTTCACTTGACTTCATTGAACTGAAATGTTACAATATGTAATCTCATCTGCATATCTTTTCCTTTCTAAAAAAAATACAAACATTTACATGCATACTTGATTCTATGCTATAATGTACACATTTCTGAATATATATATATATATATATATATATATCTACACACACACTCACTTTCTCTCTCATGTATGTGCATGTCTCCCTTTTTTCCCTTTTAAGAAATCCACTTGTGATTTTCTAAATATAGTAAAAAGGTTATTACTTTAGGTTATAAAATCTGCTCATTCTATAAATTCCTGCTTTGTATAATTTTTTCAAATTCAGTCAGGTTTTTATTTTCAAATATTTCTTTTATTCAAAACCAAAATATTTGTAAAAGATTTTAGAAAGGCAGGTTAAAGAATGACATTTTTATTCAGTATTTGTGTGGAAAAAGTGTGCCGCTTCTTTACCATATGACAGTTTTAAGTGGGACGAAGAAAAATTGTTCCATATAGGCTATGTATCTGTCATATTCTCTTTGTCTCTCTATCTCATGTATATATGAGAGAGTATGCGAAGTTTTTAATGTTTTCAGTTTTTACATGTAAATAAAGCAAGAAAAAGTAAACAGTTAATTTTTTATTTTTAGCATTTTTTTGATTTATCATTTTGTTTGTAGATATCCCTGCTGATATGAATTGAACTTTGTGACCCTGTTTTGTCCATTTGTCATAGAAAACCAAACTTCACATAATGTTTGAATCTTTGTTTCTACATTGATGTAGAATATTATAAATTATAATCACCTGCTTACAAAGGTGTTGGTACTTCATATACTCACAAAACAGCTTATGCTCAATCATTCATGAGTTCTGCAGACCTTTAAAGATTTCTTCTGAAATTTTCTGCCAAAACATTAACAGAATATCTCTTTGATTTCTGCAATGTTAACAGAATATCTCTTTGATTTCTGCAATGTTAATGAATATCCTCTTTGATTTCTGCAATGTTAACAGAATATCTCTTGATTTCTGCATGTTAACAGAATATCTCTTTGATTTCTGCAATGTTAACAGAATATCTTCTTGATTTCTGCAATGTTAAGAATATCTCTTTTGATTTCTGCAATGTTAACAGAATATCTCTTTGATTTCTGCAATGTTAACAGAATATCTTTGATTTCTGCAATGTTAACAGAATATTCGGATTTAATGTTAACAGAATATCTCTTTGATTTCTGCAATGTTAACAGAATATCTTTGATTTCTGCAATGTTAACAGAATATCTCTTTGATTTCCTGCACAGCATAATATCTCTTTGATTTCTAGTAATGTTAACAGAATATCTTTGATTTCTGCAATGTTAACAGAATATCTCTTTGATTTCTGCAATGTTAACAGAATATCTCTCTTTGATTTCTGCAATGTTAACAGAATATCTTTGATTTCTGCAATGTTAACAGAATATCTCTTTGATTTCTGCAATGTTAACAGAATATCTCTTTGATTTCTGCAATGTTAACAGAATATCTCTTTGATTTCTGCAATGTTAACAGAATATCTTTGATTGCAATGTTAACAGAATAACTTCTTTGATTTCTGCAATGTTAACAGAATATCTCTTTGATTTCTGCAATGTTAATTAATATCTCTTGATTTCTGCAATGGTTAGCGAATATCTCGATTTCTGCAATGTTAACAGAATATCTCTTTGATTTCTGCAATGTTAACAGAATATCTCTCTTTGATTTCTGCAATGTTAACAGAATATCTCTTTGATTTCTGCAATAACAGAATATCTCTTGATTTCTGGCAATGTTAACAGAATATCTCTTTGATTTCTGCAATGTTAACAGAATACCTTTGATTTCTGCAATGTTAACAGAATATCTCTTGATTTCTGCAATGGTTAACAGAATATCTCTTGATTTCTGCATCAACAGAATATCTCTTTGATTTCGCAATGTTAACAGAATATCTCTTTGATTTCTGCAATGTTAATGTAATATCTCTTGATTTCTGCAATGTTACAGGAATATCTCTCGATTTCGTACGTTAACAGAATATCTCTTGATTTCTGCAATGTTAACAGAATATCTCTTTGATTTGCAATGTTGGTCATAATTGATCTTTGATTTCTGTACGTTAAATAATATCTCTTTGATTTCTGCAATGTTAACAGAATATCTCTTTGATTTCTGCAATGTTAACAGAATATCTCTTTTGATTTCCTGCAATGTTAACAGAATATCTCTTTTACTATGTAATGTTAACAGAATATTCCCTTTATTTTGCAATGTTAACAAGATTTCGATTTCTGCAATGTTAACAGAATATCTCTTTGATTGCAATGTTAACAGAATGTCTCTCTTTGATTTCTGCAATGTTAATAAGAATATCTCTTTGATTTCTGCAATGTTAACAGAATATCTCTTTGATTTCTGCAATGTTAATACATACCTTTGATTTCTGCAATGTTAACAGAATATCTTCTTGATTTCTGCAATGTTAACAGAATATCTCTTGATTTCTGCAACAAACAATTAATATCTCTTGATTTCTGCAATGTTAATAAATGATCTTCTTTGATTTCTGCAATGTTAACAGAATATCTCTTTGATTTCTGCAATGTTACCACTTATCTCTTGATTTCTGCAATGTTAACAGAATATCTCTTTGATTTCTGCAATGTTAACAGAATATCTTTGATTTCTGCAATGTTAACAGAATATCTTCTTTGATTTCTGCAATGTTAACAGAATATTCTTTGATTTCTGTGAAATGTTAACAGAATATCTCTTTGATTTAAAATGTTAACAGAATATCTTTGATTTCTGCAATGTGTAATTGTGAATATCTCTTTGATTTCTGCAATGTTAACAGAATAGCCTTTGGATGTAAATGTTAAATAGAATATCTCTTTGATTTCTGCAAATGTTAACAGAATATCTCTTTAGCATTCGCAATGTTAACAAATATCTCTTTGATTTCGCGCAATGTTAACAGAATATCTCTTTGATTTCTGCAACGCTAACAGAATATCTCTTTTGATTTCTGCACAAAGAACAGAATATCTTCGATTTCTGCAATAATAATGAATATCTTTGATTTCTGCAATGTTAACAGAATATCTTTGATTTCTTGCAACGTTAAGAATATCTTTGATTTTCAGGGTCACACAGAATATCTCTTTGATTTCTGCAATGTTAACAGAATATCTCTTGATTTCTGCAATGTTAACAGAATATCTTTGATTTCAAAATGTTAACAGAATATCTCTGATTTCTGCAATGTTAACAGAATATCTCTTGATTTCTGCAATGTTAACAGAATATCTTTGATTTCTGCAATGCTTAACAGAATATTCCTTTGATTTCTGCAATGTTAACAGAATATCTCCTTTTGATTTCTGCAATGTTAACAGAATATCTTCTTGATTTCTGCAATGTTAATAGAATATCTTTGATTTCTGCAATGTTAACAGCGTTTCTGATTTGCAATGTTTAACAGAAATATCCCTTTGATTTGCAATGTTAACAGAATATACATCTTTGATTTCTGCACGTTAAATAGAATATCTCTTGATTTCTGCAATAACAGAATATCTTTGATTTCTGCAATGTTAACAGAATATCTCTTGATTTCTGCAATGTTAACAGAATACTTCTTGATTTCTGCAATGTTTAACAGAATATCTCTTTGATTTCAAATGTTAATAAATATCTTTGATTTCTAGTAATAAAAGCAATTGGAATATCTCTTTGATTTCATGTTAAATAATATCTTTGATTTCTGCAATGTTAACAGAATATCTTCTTTGATTTCGCAATGTTAACAGAATATCTTTTGATTTCTCGCATGTTAACAGAATATCTTTTGATTTCTGCACGTTAACAGAATATCTCTTTGATTTCTGCAATGTTAACAGAATATCTTTGATTTCTGCAATGTTAACAGAATATCTTTGATTTCTGCAATGTTAACAGAATATCTCTTTGATTTCTGTACGTTAACAGAATCTCTTTGATTTCTGCAATGTTAACAGAATATCTTTTGATTTCTGCAATGTTACACAGAATATCTCTTTGATTTCTGCAATGTTAACAGAATATCTTCTAGATTTCAATGTTTTAATGAATATCTTCTATTTCCTGCAATGTTAACAGAATATCTCTTGATTTCTGCAATGTTGAATATCTCTTTATTTCTGTGAATGTTAACAGAATATTCCCTTGATTTCTGCAATGTTAACAGAATATCTCTTTGATTTCTGCAGTGTTAATAATATCTCTTTGATTTCTGCAATGTTAACAGAATATCTCTTTGATTTTTGCAATGTTAACAGAATATCTCTTTGATTTCTGCAATGTTAACAATATCTTTGATTTCTGCAATGTTAATGAATATCCCTCTGATTCTGCAATGTTAATGCAGAATATTTCTTGATTTCTGTAATGTTAACAGTAATATCTTTTGATTTCTGTAATGTTAACAGAATATCTCTTTGATTTCTGCAATGTTAACAGAATATCTCTTTGATTTCTGCAATGTTAACAGAATATCTTCTTTGATTTCTAAATGTTAACAGAATATCTCTTGATTTCTGCAATGTTAACAGAATATCTTTGATTTCTGCAATGTTAACAGAATATCTCTCTTGATTTCTGCAATGTTAACAGAATATTCCCTTCGATTTCTGCAATGTTAACAGAATATCTTTGATTTCTGCAATGTTAACAGAATATCTCTTTGATTTTGCAATGTTAACAGAATATCTCTTTGATTTCTGTAAATGTTAACAGAATATCTCTTGGATTTCTGCAATGTTAACAGAATATCTCTTGATTTCTGCAATGTTACCAGAATATCTCTTGATTTCTGCAATGTTAACAGAATATTCTTTGATTTCTGCAATGTTAACAGAATATCTCTTTGATTGCTCTTAAAATAACACTAATCTTATACAGTTCATGCTTTGTTCTGTAGAAAGAAGAAATAATGCCAATAGGTACTCTTCACAACTGAACATGAATACCACAGAAACAAAGCAATTTTGGAAATGCTTTGACTTGGTTTTCTGGCCAGAAAAATGTTGAAGTCACTGAAATCTTTTTGCTCATAATTGTGGCATTCAAGACATTAAAATTAAATTCTTTTTGTCAGCTTACTTGTTTATATATTGCGAACCCTGTTCTAAGACAATAGCTATCATTTTTACTATTTGTTGCTGTTTATAGTTTTTTCGGCATCTCAATGTATTTTTTAATTTGTTATCAGGGAAATGTCCTGTTGGAGTCAGTTCCACAGGACAGTCATTTGAGAGGAAGAAGCTTTTTGAGTGGAATTTAATTCTCACTAATGGAATACGAAGAGAGTGTGAATGGTTTGCTTCTATGAAAGTGGCATGCCATTCTTGCCATGAAGGTTTCACTTGGCGAGACTAAGGAATGTAGTTCATCCAAGCACTTTCTGTGAAAGTAGTGGTAGAGCGACGAGAAGCTTGCTACATCCCATCTGTAGGAGAGAGATTGGAGGGTAGGGAATAATTTGTCAACCATAACAGCTCCTACAGTTTTGGAATCTATCAAGGTGAGGTCTGATAGCTCTCCTTCAAATATGCCAACAGTACTTCATCTTTGGCCTGATCTGACTCTTGTAGAGGATAGTAAGAACTGGGTACTTACTGAAGCAATACAGGGATCCAACCATTTTACTGTATCCTTAGCAATGGATCATTGAGGCCAAATAGTCTTTTAAGGCATGGTGCCTCCCCGAAAGGACAGCTGTTCATCCTTATTGGTGGCAGTTCAGGATCAGATTAGAAATGACTTGGTTTTTAAGGCACTGAATATAACCAGCAAGTTTTTACCCTACTGGGTAGTTTGTACAAGATCAGAGGAGAGATCAGTAACCAATTTCTGACCCTGAACAGTATTAACGGTGCAGCTGTACATAATCATAATCATCAGCACGGATGTTTACAAATGATCTGAGTATATAATTAGGTAGATCATTTATGTAAATCAAAAAGAGGGTTAGTCCAAAGAGTAAACCCTGTGGGACACCTGTAGTGGGCACTACCTTCAGAAACCTACCTGTTAGAAAGGATTTTATGATTGAGAAGACCCTTCTAATGATTCCCTAACTGGAGAGCTTGTATAATAAACCTTTGTGTCACACCTTGTCAAAGGCCTTTGAGATATCTAATGCTATAGAATCAAGGTGTATTTATCATCAAGAGCTTCACTGATTCTGTGAGTGATGGTAATTAGGATATTGGCAGTAGATTGGGCCAATCGAAACCCATACTGTTTGTCGTAGAAGAGGTTGTTCTTTTCTAGATGCTCAATGAAATTATTGATTATGGCTTCAAAAAGCTTACAGAGAAGATGGATGGGCCTTTACTGGGAAGATCATATGCCTGTGTTCTTGAAAATTGGGCATACACTTGATATCTTTCACGGGCTTTGGAAGGATTTCTCCTTCCACAAGTAGTTGAATAGCTTCGCTTGGATTGGAGATAATTCTGGGTTGACAATTGATTTATAGGTATTTATTATTTAATATAATGGGTTTATTGGTGACATGGAAACATCACATCAAGTTTTGTTATGAAGTTTTGTAAATATATAAATTGATGAATGTAATTTCAGGATTTATTAACAGTTGAGAATGTTACTTTAGCTTACATATTTTGGAAGTTAAAAGGGCTGACAGAAAATATTATATGCCTCATTGCACTCCATTTTCTTAAGATTTTATTGTGGTTATTCAATTGTTGACCTCTAAAAGATGAGGTTTTTCACTTTTAAATGATATTTATAGCCACTATCAAGATATGCATTGATTATGATGACAGAAATGATTGTAAAGTTTTGGTTGTTATCAAAAACTCACAATTTTTTGTATCTATTGTTTTTCTGTTACCGTTGAAGAAATTAAATCCACTTGAATTCGAAAATATCTTAATGAAGGAAGTAAAACTCGTCTCTTTAATGGACAGATTAAAAAAAAAAAAGCAATGTTTCTAAGTCCCCATATCTAAGCATCAGAGGGAACATGAAGGTTTTTTACTTTTATAGAAATAAAGCTAACAAGTTCTTGATGTGATGAAATTAGTCAAATTGTTATATTCTTTTTCAGTAGAAAAAGAATATCTATTTTACCAGATGTTATTCAGCAGTTTTGTCTCTTTTTCTGTACACGGCCAATTATATAGAAACTGACTGCACAGGATATTGTCAATCATCTTCAGAGAGTTTCTTTATTGTTACTGCTAACTGAACAAATGGTTGCATCATTGTTTAAGCTTTTTCACAAACAAGAAATAATTCTTGTAAAACATTTATCTGGAAACCAACTGACCTAGGTCCTCATGATTTAATTTCCGCTACACATTCTCTGTTTAAAATTCCAGTCTGAAGTTGCTTGGGTGCTAAGAAATGGTCAGTTAACAACTGAGTCCTGATGGCAGATTGCATTTCTCAAAGTTGATAACAACCTTGTATCTTAGGCTGTCCTAATTCTAAGTTTTAAACAAAAATTATATGGTAGTTAAAATATTTACATTCTGACCATAAGGCCCAACTGCAAAAATAGGTATACAGTAAGTATTATAATAGCGGTTCTAGTATTTATTTAATACTAGAATTCATTAAAATTTTTTTTTTTTGTAACTTTTATTATAAAAATTATAATAAATGTGTTATATTTTTCATAAATGTTTTACAGGTAGTGTGAGAATAAGGGCAAACAGTTTGAAAATTTGAGATTGATACGTTTGTATTATCAATACAATACATTTTGTGTGCACATCTTAATTTTTCATTACTGTATATTTTTTCATCCCTCTGTACAATAAAAAGTGAGTTATATACAAATCCCCACAAAATTTGAAACTTTACACACCTTTAAAATTTTTGTAGGATCTTTCAAAATTTTGATATCACAGTCCTTTGATTTACTCAAAGGGCAATTATCATGACTGCAACAAAATCCCAATTTATCTATGGCTTGTCTGCAGGCAGAAACAAGGATGTTAGTTCAAGTAGAAACTCAAAGACAATTGAATTAGGATTCAAGGACCAAAAGAGATTGTGTATCATTTTATGGGCTAAATGCTGCTAAAAACAATTTCTTGAAGCAATCAGGTTAGAATAGTACAATAATTGAAAAATGTTGATCAAGATGAAAGTTTTGTGGTGCAGTAGAAAAATGCATTTCTCATAAATTTGCCATTCTTTTTTTTCAGGGTGTTACCAAGGATTTTGCTGAAGTCATCCGAGCCAACATTGGTGACTGCCATGCAACTGGACAACAACCACTTACATTTCTACGTCAGGTCAGTGATGACTCTCACCCATTCATTCTGTAGGAGTTCCTCATTTATGACAAACAATTTTTAATATTTGGGAGCCAAGTAAAATGAGATTTGGATCATGGTCAAGACTTTATAGTTGTCAAAGATGCAAGTCAATATAAATATTGGTAAATTCTACTATTCACCTGAACTTTGTTACTTGAAATTCTACATCTCTTTTACCATGCTTGTTTTTTCTAAAGTAAGTTTTGTATGCTTATATGAATACATTTGGGTGAATTTTTGGTTTTCATTTAATGTGATTTTACTCAATGTTTGTTTTTAATCTTTGGGAAACAGCTCCTTCTTTCATGACTTAACTTTTTTTTAACCTCTCTCTCTCTCTCTTTCTCTCTCTCTCAGATCTTGTTTCCATCTCATAATTTCATTCTGTTGAAATTTTATTTTTTATGATTTCATTCATTTTCTTCAACTAAACCTTGGTTCTTTACTTGTTTCTCTTCTATGCATTTTACATAAAAAAAAAAAAGAAAGTTTGTGACCTTATTGGCATATTTCTCTTCTTTTATTGTCAGTCTTAATTATATCTGACATTTGCCTTCCTGCTGTCACAGAAATTTCAACTTCTACTTACCCAAATTTATAATGACACTCATAAAGAAGAGGTTAAATCTTTGACAGAGCTGAACAAAAACAAAATAATTTTATGAAATGATTGGTTTTAGACTAAACAATCATTTTAAAGTCATTTTAAAGTTGACCTTTTCAAGTTTGAACTGTAAGGTCATAGTGTCCAAAATACAATAGGAGTTATACACTTTAAACTCGGTTAAACATGTTTTGAATAATTTCTTATATAAAATATCAGGTAATTCAAATTTATTATTAGCATTTTTCTTTTTTACTATCCTACCCATTAAGATACAAGGTCAATCTCTCAAGACCACTAGTGTCAAACTGACTTCTTCATAATCTTTATTTTATTTGTTGTTGTGGTTATATCAGAAAAAAATCTACTAAATACTTAAATGTGGCTTAGGGGAGTTTGTCATTGCAGTTTTGTTTCAAATGATGGAAATTTCTGTCACAGTTAATTTATTTATATCTTCATTGTTCTGAGCAGTCTGGAAAACCTGGTATTGTTGGATTTTCTCTGGAGCCATAATTTATTTGCAATATGTTGTCTTCATGTAATGAGATCACACACACACACACACACACACACACACACATAAGTGAAATATGTAAAAGATATAATCTACTATAATTAAAAGTAGGTACTTTGCCTTTTTTCCTTCCCCTTTGATTATAAGTTTCAGAAAAAGCAGAATACAAGAAATCCAGTCAGTATACTACAGGCTCTCCAGATGACATTCATTACTTCCAGTACAAAATTTGTAAGAATAATCAGTTCAGTAAAATTTCATGCAATATGCTAAGGTGAGGAATTGAATGATTTTAAGGTAGTCCATAAATAATTTGATACAATTATCTATGAATAATCAGCTAGGCCTTCAATGAAGAACTTCACTTTGTCGGCAGGGCTCTAGAATACACTGACTGCACCTCTGCAGGGTGTAAAATGTCTCCCAAGAGACTGATTGCCATGTACCAGTCATGTAGCCCTGGAGGAATGAAGTGAATGGGTGTTCCCCTCTCCAATCATCTCCACCATATAGGGCTTTGAAGTGAGTGGGGAGCACAACTCGTGAATAATAAAGTATAAGTACAAAACAAAAGACAAGAGAGTACACATTAATAAAATAGTTTTAAAAAAAAAAAAGACATGTACAAATAATACGTTACTGATAGAATGGTAAGGGTCTACCCACACCAATTTTTAATTTCTCTAAAGACATGGCAAGAAGTACTGAACCCTTACTGTGTACAGTAGAGGAAATTAAAAACAATAAATGTATCCCCCAAAAAAAAAAAATTATAGACACTAACACTTACATCATTAATTTTGATACACCTGAACCACTACATGAAATAAAAATTGGAAATACAGTTTTCAAAGGATAAATTCCAAATCCATTAAGATGCTTCAAATGCATATAGTACTGTAAAGTTTGGTTTGACAAACAGATCAGTCCTTTACTGTATGTAGATAGGCTTTACACCATTATTTATTATACAAAAAGTATAAATTATTAGCATTTTTTATTATCGCAATTTAAAACATAATATATTGCCTTAGGAGGCAACAGTTGGAGATTAGAGGAGGCTAGCCATCATTTGTCATATCATAATGCCACATTCACTCTAGGTGATCCTACTTAATCCCATTATGTACAATGTTTTGTGGAGGGCAGGGTTGATCTAAAGTTAAAATACTCCAATGTTCTTGATATTTAAAAGATATATTTACAAAACTAAACAAAACTGGTGTTAGTATGTCATTCCCCCCCCCCCCCCCAGCTTAAACATGGCAGAAATTGCAGTTAACTGGATGAAAATACTGTTGGATTAGTAAAATAAATACCATTTATACAATCTACAATCATTTAGACACGATAACAAATCCGAAATCTCGCACCCAAAATGAAAGGAATCCCAGAGTTATGGGAGAACTACCATCACTTAAATGTGGGGAAGGATGGGAGAATAAACCAACGATAAATGGAAGAAAAACAAAAGGGGGTAATGACCATTCATACCCTAGCTAAGTTAAATTTAGTTGTTCAAAACAAAATGGAAAAATGTCTACAAAATGGAAAAATGTCTAACCCTAATCTAACACTGGGCTGGGTTGGCAATGTTTAAATCAGGTGCCCAATATTCTTAAACTTAGGTCACCTCCAAATGCCACTCTATATTAGCCTATCATGCGAACCAAACAGGAAATAGTTACCCACCTTTCCCAAAATTTTAATGCAGACAGGCGCATTCTTAGGTTTGATTTTAAGCTGCACACCGCTGCACAGTTTCTTGTCAATCCAGAGAGCTTTCCGCAACAGTGAGTGATGCCTTGTTATTGAGACATCTCCATCCAGACACTCAAGACCACAGAGCTAAACTCCTTATCAACAAACCTTTTGCAGCTCCACTCCTGCACTAAAATATAATATATTGCCTTAGGAGACAACAGTCAGGTGTCAGAGAGGCCTTCCTTAACGCGTATGAATACTTTCAGAGTAAGTCTACACTCATAATAGAAGGAGCACTTGCCTCAAGGATTCCACTGAGCCTCCTCCTCACTATCATGCAAACTTCTCAAAGTTGGAAAAGCTTTCTTAGTATCTTCCTTCCAGAAGAGGCCATCACCCACTTTTTGCAAGCACATTTAATCTAGGAATTTAAGTCGCTGCATCTGTTGACGAATCTCAATGTTGGGCATCCCTAAACTGCCCTCAGCCAGATGGAGGCAACAGATCTATGCACCACAAGAAGTGGAACAAAACTAACGAGTAACATTAGTTCAATGCACAGGAGGGGAAGTACCAAGAGCCGGTAAAGTAGGATGGAGTAGATATGCAAACTTTTCTCTCTCTCTCCCCCCCCCCACCCCCACATCAAGGAAACATTCCTTCAAAACCACAGGCAAACTGCTGCCTCAGCCTTTTTTCGGACCTCCATCCAATTCTTCTCCAACTGAGTGTTGGGCCAAACAAAATACAGAGTATTGTGACATGCTCGTCTGTCTACCTGAAGGTTCCAGGAAGAGCCCACAGATGTCACGGTTGATCTTGGCTCCTGTTACCATATCATACCTGCTAATTTCCTTTCCGACTTTGTGAATCTTGGCATTGCTTCTCACAAAAGCAGTTACATCATCGGCATAGGCAGAATAACTGGCTGTGGTCTTCGTACCAGGGAGATTAATTCTTTGTATGATGGTGTTTGCCTTTAACTTGCAAAGGAAGGGCTCCGACACAAGAGTGTACAGCTTTGGCGAAAGCGGGCAACCCTGACAAGTAGATCTGGACAACATGAAAGTTTTCAACCTTACACCATTCACTTCCACCACCACACCGGGAGACCGATACAAGAGATGTATCCAGGACTGAAAATATGACCTGAAACCAGCTGCCTCGAAAACAACCCCAAAAAATTGATGGTCAACTCTATCAAATGCTTTCGACTGATCCAAATTGATCCTGCCCTGTCGGTGGGGCTTCAGAATACGTCGACTGCACCTCTGCAGGGGGTAAAAGTCCCCCAAGGGGGCTACCTGTTGGCCGTGGGTGGTGACCCGTAATGCCTGGGGACGGAATCTTGGTGGTTGAGAAGTTCATGACCCGGGTGCAAAGAGGTCATGTTCCTTCAACACACCACTTTGGCCCTTACCTGGGCTAGATAGGCAGTCGGAGAGGCCCAATCCAATCAATGCCCTAGCTCACATATATCTCTTTCTATCTCAGAAGTATTATTGAAATATATTAGTGGAACATCTCACATCCCTTTATCTTACATAAGCTAGAAGGTGGGGGCTGAGGGTCAACCGTGTTGAGAGCAAAAGACTCTTTCATCACTGCTAAATTAAAGAGTTATACAACCAAAATTTTTCAGAGGCTCCAGACTTGCTCTCAATATGAGTATACTGGTCGTGTATCCCCCGTCTCATTCCCTTCTCAAGTTGGACTCCGTGGTGGGTGGTGGAGCACAGGGCCAGTGAAAATCAAAACATGGCATCTTTAAATAAAAAATCTAAAAGAAATTTATCGGAATTGGACTTTGAAGGTGAAACAGCAGACTTCCCCAGATTCATTATCATTGAATCCCTGGAAGAGGTTTGCCTTGCTAAATTCTCCCCATTCTTGATCGAAAGAGTTATCTCTATACGAGCAACCCCCAAAAAATGTAAAAAAAAATTGAGAAATGGAAATTTACTGATTGAAGTGGATAACAGGAGACAAGCAGAAAATCTCCTAAAAATGAAAAAAATTTCATGACACCAAATGCAAAGCCTATCCACATGAGAAGCTAAACACTTCCAAAGGTGTAATCAGAAGCCAGGAGTTGGCTTTAGCTTCAGAAGAAGAAACAAGAGAGGCCCTGGGAAAACAGGGTGTGATAGATATAAAAAGAATAAACATAAGGGTGACAAAAAACTGATACAAATACCTATATATTGACTTTCAATCAGGCCCAAATCCCTAGAACAAAATAGGATACTATCTGGAGAAAGTGGATCAGTATATTCCAGCTCTCCTGAGGTGCTTCAAATGTCAGAAATTTGGACACCACAGGGACGCTTGCAGAGGATGACAGACATGTGCCAAATGTGGAGAGAAAGAACCAAACCATAAAGAGGAATGTTTGAAACCACCAAGATGTCCAAATTGTCAACACGATCATCCAGTATATGCAAGATCTTGTGAAGTCTACAGGAAAGAAAAAGAAATCATTGCAGTAAAACATAAGAAAAATGTATCTTTCCTGGAGGCCAGGAAAATTGTAGAGGTCTATATGAGTGAGATTAGCTATGTTTCTGTTACACGGTGAGCTGACTCTGAAAATAAAAAAATATAGAACACTAATTGAAAAACTCATAAAATTAGATTCAAGCGAGTGGACAAAATTCCAGGCAGAACTAAAAAAAGAATACACCAATAGTATTCAACAAACATTTCAATTGGAAGTCCTTGCTCAGAATAATAAAACCCATGATAAAATAAAGAATGAAAAAGAAATAGGAAAAAAAAATGTCACAGACCACTCTTACCAAAAAACAGAATTTGCAACAATCACCAATCTGTCCTTCAACTTCCAAAAGTGATAACAATGGGAAAAACAAGAACAAAGAAAAATGCCTATCACAATCCAAGAAAGACTATACTCCATCTTCCTCACGGGAACGTCCAAAGGTATCAAACTTAACAAACCAACCTACAGAACCATCAACTTCGAAGATTGACACAGAAAACAGGTTTAGTTTTCTGGAAAGGATGGAAACCGATGAGCTAAGTATTAAAAGCAAATCCAAAAAGAGTAATAATACTAATTCAAAGTTCACACCAAACAATGAAATTACAAAGTAATACAATCTTACTGTGGAATTGCAGAGGAATTCAGGCTAATTATGAGGAACTTCACCAACTACTGGCCAATCATAAACCCAAAATAAAGAAACCTTCTTAAAAGAAACAACCTTTATTAAATTTAAACAATACCACATGTATAACTATTTTAACAAAGATGGAAATAGAGCCTCTGGCGGAGTGTCAATCATACTTAGGAAAGATATACCCCAAAGTCAAATTCAGATTGATACTGACCTCCAAGCAATTGTTATTAAAGCTACCCTGCATAAACCAATACACATCTGCTCCATCTACATCCCTCTACATGACCCTATCAGTGACTCTAAAATGAATAAACTACTTGAGCAAATACCAAAACCTTATTTATTGCTGGGTGACTTAAACAGCCACAGCACTGTCTGGGGGTGCCAGAAAACCAATAGAAAAGGTAAAAACCTAGAAAAAAAAATCATTGAATCAAATAACCTTTAAATCAAAAACATACCTCAACCAGTTCACAGGTTCTTACTCAGCCATTGACCTCACTCTATGCGATCCCATGAGCTATATGGACTATGGGTGGAAAGTTCATGATCTATGTGGTAGTGACCACTTCCCCATATTTCTTGAAACTCTACAACCATCTAAAGATGAAAAACTCCCTCATTGGAAACTTAACAAGGCAAACTAGGAAGTTTTTGAAACCCTCTGTGAGCAAAAACTTTTTCCAGACTCTAAAATTATAGACCACACAAAATATTTTACCGAAACTCTACTCTCCATAGTCAATGAATCCATCGGAAAAACCTCAAGCTCAGACAAACATAGAACTCCCTGGTTCAATGATGAATGCAAGACAGCTATCCTCCTTCATAAGGCTGCCTTACGGAAATTTCATAAACAACCTACCACCATTAATCTCAACGCCTTCAAACTGCTCAGGGCAAAAACCCGAAAAATCATTAAAGAATCAAAAAAGGAAAGTTGGCAAAACTATGTCAATCAAATTGGCTCCTCCACTAAAACAATATTTGGAGGATAATAAGGAAGATATCTGGAAAACCACAACCAATCACTCTCAGACATCTTAGAAAAGATCAGACAGAAGCAACTACAAAGGAAGATATAGCAGATATACTAGGCAAGACATTCTCACAAAATTCCTCACTTAACACCTCTAACCCACAATTCATTACTTATAAGAACCTCGTTGAAAAACAAAAACCTAATTTTAAGACAAATAATCTTGAAAAATATAATCTTCCGTTTACATTAGCGGAACTGAAAGAAGCAATCAAAGCATCATACAATACAGCAGTTGGCCCTGATGAAATTCATTATGAATTTCTAAAATATCTACCAAACAAATCACTGACCTACCTTCTCAAAATATTTAATGATATCTGGACACATGGGACAGTCCCAGAAACATGGAAAATAGCAACTGTCATTCCTATACCTAAACCTGGAAAAGACCACACAAACCCATCTAACTACTGTCCAATAGCTCTCACAAGTTGCCTCTGTAAAACAATGAAGCGCATGATTAACAAAAGATTGATCTGGTACCTTGAATCCAATAAACTTATCACCAGATCTCAATGTGGTTTTAGAAAACAGAGATCAACAATGGATCATTTGGTTAAATTGGAAACCTCCATAAGAGAGGCCAATATCCAAAAACATCTTATAGCAATTTTCTTTGACCTGGAGAAAGCTTATGAAACCACCTGGAAGTTTGGAATAATGAAAGATCTCCATAAACTTGGACTGCGAGGTAGATTGCCAAACTTTAAGTTTTCTGTCGAATAGGGAGTTCTGAGTTCAAATTGGATCTACACTTTCAAACCTTCGCAAGCAAGAAGAGGGAGTCCCACAAGGGAGTATCCTATCGGTGACACTTTTCAATATAAAAATTAACAGTATAACAAAGTGCCTCACTACTGGAATTGATGACTATCTTTACGTTGACGACTTTTGCATCACTTCAAGATCAAAATATGAGGTCTGCAGAACGCCAAGTGAAACAATGCATCAATAAAATAATACATTGGGTACATAGAAACGGATACAAGATATCTAAAAGCAAAACAAAATATGTGCATTTTTGTCAACTGAAGAAAATGCACAATGACCCAGTCATAAAGCTGGAAGACACGAAAATACCGGTCATTAATGAGTATAAATTCTTGTCGAGTTATATTCGACAAGAAATTCTTTCATACCTCATATAAGACATTTAAAATCTAAAACGAACCGTGCTCAACAACTCTTACAAGTAGTCGCCCATACAAGATGGGGAGATGATCGTCAAGCCCTCATCAAGTTATACAGAGCCCTAATCCAATCCCAATTAGATTACGGTATATTTATTTACAGATCTGCCAGAAAATCTTACCTTAAGAAGCTTGACCCAATTCATCATGAAGGACTAAGACAGGTCCTAGGAGCCTTCAGAACTTCTCCAGCTGAAAGTTTATACACTGAAACCCATGAAGCTCCTCTACAACTTAGATGTATAAAGCTGGCTCTCCAATATTACTTAAAATTGAAGTTGTGTCCAACCAGCCCAGCTTATGACTGCATTTTCAATTCTAAACATAAGCAACAGTTTCAACAAAAAGAAAATGCAATCAAACCGTTTGGCCTTCGAATGGAGACTATTCTCCATAAATCCAAAATTCCTATTTAAAGGATACATAAAAGTACACTCACACAAGTTCCACCTTGGACCATCAAAGAACCTCAAGTAATCCTTCAATTAAACAAACTACCAAAACCAAAAACACACCCCAGTACCTTTCTGGAAAAATTTCATGCTATTCTCTTAAACCATCCGGATCACCAATATATATTTATGGATGGATCCAAGGATGGCAATAGATCAGCATGTGCTTCTGTACTTAAGAAAATTGTATACCAAAAAGCCCTTCCTATAGAAAGTTCCATTTTTACAGCAGAAGTCTGTGCAATTGATCTTGCTCTCAACATAATTTCCAACGACAAACACAACAAATTTATCATATTTTCAGATTCACTCTCAGTATTAACATAAGTGAAAAACAAACGTCTAGAAAACCCGTTAATAGTTAAATTGCTGAATAGACTAGACTCTGTCTAGTCACAAAGATATAATTATGTGCAGGATACCTAGCTACATTGGAGTGCATGGAAATGAAAGACCTGATTCAGTCGCAAAATTAGCCTTAGAGCTCAGCTCGGACAATATCAGTATTCCATATACGGACTTGAAACCTCACATATATGAATTCTTTTAGACAAAATGGCAACAACGTTGGAATGGCAGCACTAACAACAAACTCTACCAAATAAAGCCTACACTGGGAGAATGGAGGTTAGGCTTCAGAAAATCAAGGAAAGAACAAGTCATTATATCACACTTGCATACTGGCCACTCAAAATCCACTCATTCTTTTATACTCACACAGGAACAATCACCACAGTGTTTGACATGTCAAACACCTTATACAATCAAACATGTTCTAATGGAATGTGGCGCACTAGCTAGAACCAGAGAGCAGTATTTTAAAACAGATAATGAGAAATTTGTTTGAGAAGGTGGAAATGGGTAATGTTCTCTCTCTCTTTCTTGAGAGAGAGAGAGACAGGGTTATATCCAAAAATATATCTCGTCATAACCCAGAATACTAAACCGATCAAGGTTGATATACCATAAAAAAACTAAACAACCAAATCACTGTTGGATAAACAACACTGGCCCATTACCCACTGTAAATAAACTGGTAGTGGAAAACTGCATCAATTGACCATACAAACAAATCAAACTGCTTGATATAAATAACTAACGCATACTAGATAGAAACATTTGAAATCATTTACTGGAGTAAGAATAAACACGCTGTGGCTCAAGGACATTATCCCTAAATTGTGTATACAAAGTGTATATATTTTTAATATATATGCGCAGGCTGGATTTGGCATTAAGTGACCCATAGTGGTTGATATGCCATAAAATTCCAAACAACCAACCAAACCAAATTGATCAACGTGGCTTCACTGTCAACTTTTTGAAGATCAAGCGTGCTGTATGAAGGTTGTCCTGTATAGTCCATCCTTCACAGCACAAGTCTGCTTGGGGCCAATCAGACTAGGAAGGACAGCCTTCTTTAAATCTGTATTTAACGTAGTTAAGGGCTGGAAATTACTAATCCCATCCCTTTGGTGTTTGTCATTATGAAGTAGTTTGATCACACCTCTGAAATGATTGGGAATACTCCTATTCTTCATCCATTGTTTAAGAATCAGTGCTAGCAGAGGCACAAACATGTGCGACTGCTTCAAGTACAACCCATATGGAAGGCCATCAACACCGGGAGTCTTGTTTCAGCTGACAAGCTTCAGCACATCCCAGATTTCCACCTCTGTTATTGGACCCTCGCACCCAGCCACTTCAGTCACCTTGAGGTAAGGAAAGTCAGCTAAATAGGCGTCAAACTGAGCTGGTCTCAAACTGTGCACCCTGGTGAAAAGATTCCGAAAATAAGATTGGAACGCCTAACATATGCCATCTTTGGCGGATAGGCATACCATAAACACAAATGTGACACTAGCGATGTATTCATTTGCAATACTCCAAACTTCTTCAACTTGTAGTTCAGTGGCCATATTTGTCACCTCCGAAAACATCCTTTTTAATCTAGCCCTAACTACCAGAGCTTGATCCTTCTTGGTAAGCAAATAGGCCAGTTCTGCTCTAGCTGCAGCTATTTTCCTACTATCTCCTGATTTGATGGTCCTTTCTACTCTAGTTTCTTGTGCCATTTGCACTGCTAATCCATCTCGAGTTGCTTACTATAATCAGCAGCAAACAACCTAATCATTGACTTAAGGTGAGCCCACCACTTATTCCCAACCACAGCCCCCCATTAACTCCCACTTTAGAGTTAGTAGCAGCTGGTCTTGAAAATCCTTCTCATCAAACAATGATGTGTTGAAATTCCAGTAGCTGGCCATTCTAATTCTTGGCTTATCTAAGTTTATACAGACCTGGACGAGCCCATGGTCCGAATAAACTATACAATGAAAACTTGAACAGCCTAAGAGCCTTAAGTCGACTCTCCTAAGATTGTCAATGTAGCTTGTACACAACCCTGAAGCTGAGCTGCTTCTATGAGTCCAAGTCTAAACTACTTTCCGAGTAAGATCATTCCAGAACTTTACATCTGGATTGTACCCAATCTAGTACACATGCAATCTATATCAGGATTGAGGACAGCATTCCATCTACCCACTAAGACCACCCAACAAGATGTTATCAGAAAGGAATCAATCCACCAAAGAAAGGACACCCACTCCCCAGCTGCATTGAGTGCATAAATCCTAATCAAGCGAAAAGCCTTCTCATTTATGGTAACATCTAGTACACAAAGCCTACCCACCAGATCTGGGAAAACAAGCACACACACACAGCATCCACAGAAGGTTTAACCAGCCAAGAGACCCCCACCAGAGCAGCCATCATAACATTTTTAATCATTTCACCCTGAGCAAGGCGGAAATGCCACTGATGTGCAGGGGTCTATATAACTGTAAAAAGATTAATTAGAAAAGAGTGAGGAGTACAAACTAGTTAGAAAGGAGCAATAGAAAGCTGAGAAAGCAGGTGCGATGACAGATACATAGGTGGAGAGAAAGGGAAGGTTATACGGGGGTGGGGAGAGAGAGCTAGAGTCCAGTGGTTAGTAGATGAGTATTGACTTTGCATTTAAACTTCTGGAGGTTGTAGCCGTCAGGAAAGCAAGAATATGGGAGCGAGTTCCACAGACGGGAAGTGCGAGAGAAGAAGCTGAAGGAGTAGAATTGTCGTCTGCATTTGGCTAACCTGACTGTGAATGGGTGGGACCCAGTTGCCAGTCTGGTTGCACAAGTAAACACCTGTTGAGGAGGCACCAGTGACTTAAGTTCGTTCGAGCAGAAGCCAGAAAAGTATTTATAGAAGAGACAAAGAGAGGCCACATTTCGACGGTGGGGAAGTGGCTGCAGTTGAGCCGCCAGATCAGTACCTATCACATTACAGACTCTCCTTTGGAGCCTGTCAAGAACACTGAGGAGAATGGCAGGGGCTCCTGACCATAAATGGCAGTAGTACTCCATGCACAGACGGATGGTTGACTTGTATATATGCAGGATAGATTCAGGCGGAAAAAACATCCTGGATCGACATAGTGACCCAACCTTCTTGGCAGTAGATTTTGCTATGGATTCAATATAGTGGTTCCATTTGAGGTCTGAGGACAGGGTAAGTCCGAGGAGGCGTAGTGTGTTGCTCTCCGGGAGAATCGCTTGGTTCATGCTTATGGGAGGCAGGAGAGGTTGCCTGTAATGGTTGACAGACAACAGCTTGGTCTTAGACGAAGTGAAGTTGACAAGCCACTTCTTGCCCCAGTTCACCACAAAGTGTAGATCCCGTTCAAGGTCAGCAGTGAGATTATATCTGTCCGCCACGACAGGTTTCTTACTGGTGCGGGAGTATATTGTAGTGTCATCTGCGTAGATGCCTACTTGGGACTTGATCTCATCTGGGAGGTCGTTGATGAAAATAAGAGCTTCGGGCCCAGGATAGACCCCTGTGGGACACCAGCTTTCGTGCTGTAGGACGAAGAGGCATGCCCATTCAAAACGACCTTCATTTTGCGGTTATTTAAGAAAGATTGGATTAGGTCAAGCAGGCGACCGGTAATACCGTAACCCCATAGTTTGCATAGGAGGCCAGAGTGCCAAACCCTGTCGAAAGCCTTGGAGATGTCCAGAGCAACCGCAGAGCCTCGTCAGACTCATCAAGGGCCTGTAGCATGTACTCCATTACAGTTGTAGGCAGGTCGGCCGTGGACCTGGCAAAGCGGAATCCATATTGCCTGTTAGAGAAGAGTTTGTGGGCAGTGAGATGAACTATTTCAGCATTGATTATGGTCTCGAATACTTTCCCGAATATCGGTAGAAGACTGATATTCTGATAGTTGGATGGGTCCGAGGGTTCACCACAATTCTTAAATACAGGAACGACTGAAGAGAACTTGCAGAAAGGCAGTAGTTAAATAGTTTAGAGAGGACAGGGGAAAGTTCAGGAGCACACCTCTTAAAGACTATCACCAGGATTCCATCGTCTCCACACGCCTTATGGGGGTCGAGTTTTGAAATTACTCAGGATACTACTGTCGGGGTAATATATACGTCGTGCAGTTTGGCCTCAGTTCTAATAGGGAAGTCAGGGGGGTGTACTCTGGACGAGTCAAATGTGGAGTTGGATGAGAATCTGTGGGCAAAGCACTCAGAAATGGAAAATAAGTCTCTTGTAGTGCATATATCCACCCCCAGATGCTGAAAGTCACAAACGAGTTTCACCCTATGCCCAGGACATTTGAACTAGCTAAAAAGAGTACTATCGTTAATTCTGCTAGGGTTGGGCACCTGCTTTAAATGTTGTCAGGGATAGGATATCAACAGCTTTACTCATTGATCCATGGCCCATTTCATTGTTAATGTTGCCACCAGAGGTGAGACCACCGATATCCAACAGGAACGTTAGTTTGAGTGCTTGATATAGAGTGGGATGAACAAAAACCTGAACCTTCCCTGAGCAAAATTGCTTTAGCTTCCTTGATTTTTACGGATTTGCCTAGACTGCCAAGCCAAATCTGATTCCCATGTTGCATGGCCATTTTGATCTGTCCTGGACATTTATAGCAGACGTCTTTGCCAGTGTTGAATGGAAGCATTTTTTACTGTCAACAGAAGGGCTTTGCTGCCTCTTGTGGTTTTGTGTTTGTCTGTTTGTGTGTGAGATTTAGCTGGAGAAGGGACAGAAGATTATTGTGATATAGAGGGAGTGGGAAACTTTAATGGGGCCTGCCTGTAGCTGGCAGTTCAACAGTGTTGTGATTATGGATTTTGAGACTGATATGCTGATTTGTTTGTGAAGGTGAGAAAGGCTGTTTTGGGACATTTTTGGGAGACAGTGTGTAATGGGAAAAACTGATGATGATGGTCGGGTGAAGGCTAATGGACGGGGGTTGGCACATTTTTACTTTTACTCTTTCTGGAGTTCCTTAATCTTTTTTTTGCTCCCAGATCATATTTTCTGCATTGTTGGTCTAGTTTCTCAGTGTAGCTAACCGGGGACTCATCCTTAGGACTGTTAGTGTCTTTATCCTTGAGGGCTTTGGGGAACCTAGATTCCACAGTTTGAAGCTTCCCTCTTACTCTGTCCACGACTTGCCATTTCTATTCATTGTTTGCCTTCTTTTGCACAGGCAGTGTGGGCTCAGAATGAGACCCAACCGAAGCTTTTTGGCTACCGGTGCCAGCTACAGGCAGGCCCCATTAGAGGTGCTGTAGAACAAGATGATTTAGTTCAAGGAGGATTGGAATACAGGCAAGACTCAAGAGGCCTTCTCTGGACAGGAATTTCACCACATTTCTATCACGTTAGCTTCCTTCCTGCCGATCTCCAAGCTGTTGGGAATAGGTGAAGGCTTCTCACTATCGTCAATTCAAACCTCCACTCACCCACTTCACTCTGAGAATGAGGAATCGCATGAACTGTCACCTTGGTTTGACACCATCTTTTATGATTTGTTGGGGTTTGACTCCGAAGGAAATCTTTTTTTATCACTGTGGCTTTTGTGCATTGACAAATTTTTCACATTGGCTTGTTGAGCATATCAACCAATAGCCTGTCATCGCTTGGATCCCTTAATGAACTCTGCCACATTGACAATGCATTTTGGAAGGGAATTCCAAATAGAGGATAATTCCCCAGTTGTCTTCATTCACCTTCTCAGTTTCTTTCTATTTCAATAACAGGGGAGAGATAATTCATTTTGCCTTTGTACGCCCCCCCAATGATTTTTCTTTTTCAACCTCATTCTTGTCGGGGAGGGGGGTAGGAAACAGCTTTTTAATGGTGGACTAACTTTGGTCAGCCATTTTGTGTTTTTTTTTTTTAAAAGTAGAGTGGTTGCAGTGCAGAATCAAAACAAAATAAACAATGAAAGCAAAAGTAAGTTTAACTTAAAAACGGTCTGTAGCAAAAACAATGAAAAATTACAAAAACAAAATTAAAAGCAAAAACTGCCAAAGCTGGAAAAGAAAACTGAAAACAAAAATAAATTCAACAACAGAAAATACTGAAATAAAAACGTTTCAAAAATGATCTGGTAAAAAGTCCTTTAACTGGTCAAATATCTTGCCCAAAATGTACAACAGTGGACAACCCTGTCAAATAGACTTTACAACTTTGTTGACCAGTTGGTGAGTGGTTTATATAACATATTGAAGTGTTCCATTCTGTTACTTGGCCAAACCTATTCTCTGGGTTCTGATTGGTGTGGATGCTGTGATAAATAAATGTCCCTTTATTCAGCCATAAACCTTCCAAGTATGAGATCTGTAATTAAATTACAGCTTGAACTCCTGTCTGCCAACTGGATGCTAGTTGGAAATTCCTTGCAGGTGTGAGTATTATGTTTTTGATTCTACAAGTACATGGTAAGAATCGATGCACAAGGAAGCCAATATGTGAGGAGAATTACCCTAATCACACAGATCACATGTACAAATCAAACACCCTAATTGTAGACAAAAATCATAGGGCAGCTTCTAGGGTCTGCAAAACCTGGTTGGGAAAAAAGAAAATATATTAAAAAATTACACACACAAAATATATCATATGCAAAAATTATCCAAGCAACATAAAGTTATACCCATAAAAATCTAATATCAAACAAATTACATGAAAAATGAGAACTGACATTCTTCATTCAAGATTTGACACATGTTGAAAAATGGTAAACTTGGAAACGACCCATGCTACTGAACCAAAATTATTCTCAATGTAAATGTTTACATGAACCTCTCAACTACAAGAAACCAAATTTGAAGCAAATAAACAAGACAACAACCCACATAAAGATAACCAGGGAAAATAATCAATAACATACAAATACTTGGCAAAGAACAAGTTCACAAACAGTATGAAATATATGGAAATAACCCAAAACAGTCATTCTTAAGATCCACTGGCTAAAATAAAAATAATTACCAGTCAAATGGACAAACTGAACACAAGCTTCATACAATGGAACTGTAAATGTGTTAAACCAAAATATGAAGAAATCAAACAACTCCTTACAGAAGACTTTTCTCAAAGAAACTGACATCTCTTTTAAAGGAAATGAAACTCATCATGAAATAAATGTATTAACAATTGAGTATAGGTCAAGTGGGGGAGGGTACTTCAGTACTTTTTAAAAAAATCAACACCCGATGAAAAACTACAATTGAATACAAATCTACAGACCATCACAGTGAAGGCTTCAATTCATTGAACAAAAACTATATGTTAAATTTATATTCCTCCAAAGCACAGACTGAATAAGGCTTAAATAGAAAGGCTAATTGGCCAACTTCCAACTCCCTTATTACTAGTAAAGATTTTAATGTACCCAGCAAAATGTGGGGCTGTAGGAACCCTAATTAAAATAGTAAAATTATAGAATCTACTAGAATCATCTGATCTATGTATCCTTAATATCTAAATGTATATGTACCTACATTCAGGTACTGGATTGACCTAACCATATGCTCCACATCCATTTTTAAGATTTTAAATGGAATGTTCATTCACCTGTTTTCCTAAATATAAGCAAGCCTATGATATGATAAAGGAATCCAATAAGGCATCTACTCAAAGCTAACTGGATAAAATTCAATGAACTCTGCTAATCTCAAATGGAAATTCTCAATGAGCCAGAATCAAGTCTCCTTTACAAACATACTAACAAAAATAGCAAAACAAACAATACCCAAATTTTCCTTTTAAATCACATACTAAATCAAAACCTTCATTTACAACAGAATGCAGAGAAGCAGTTAAAATCAGGAAAAAATGTTCGATATTCTTACACATACCAATCATAATCAACCTACTAAACTACAATCAAGTGCAAGCAAAAGAATGCTGTATAATTAAAGAATCGAAAAAAGAAAGTTGGTAAAACTACATCTCCAAACTAATTTGAAGCCAAGTATTACACAGAGAAGCACGGCATCTAAAGTTTTTCAAGCATATTGAGTTTACATTGTAAGAAAAGATCTGGGGTGTTTTCTTACATTGTTTCAGAAAAACTAAAATAACAAGCAGTAGTTTGTCAAACCTTATATCTTGAAACATTCAACAGCATTTCAGTTAAGGAATTTGAATTTTAAAAATCAAAATAATCTTGCTTGCCATTGACACGAAAATCAACATTAAATTTGTTCTGCGGAAGTTGAAAACAGCAAAAATACCGGTAAGAGAATTTCTGAAGGCGACAAGTGTGTTTTTGATTCATCTTATTGAGAAATTAGAGAAGTTCCCACTTAAATACAGAAAAGTTGTAAGTCTTTCTTTGTCACCTACTCACCTGAGTAAGCAAAGAAAAGGTTACTTGAGGGCTTTCGAGAGTTGGGTCATATTACAACATCTTTTGCAAACCCTGAAACAATACTAAAGTATTGTAACTAATAAGAACTTACCATCAGAATGCATCTTATTCTTATGGAAAGAATCTGGCATCTCTATAGATGAACTTTCAGTTAACATGAAAGAATCTGTCATAATGGTTGATATATAAGGGCTTTCATCATGCAGGTAGAATACGAAAAGTTCCTATAACCTTGAAAATGGAAAAAATTATTGGAAGCTCCTGCAGGAATTACCAAACAGCTCATGAAAAAAAAACAAAAAGAGAAACCTTAAACAACCTTCGAAATAGTGTAGCATAGAAAAAAAAATATTTAGTTGACTAGATGTAGAATAAAATATTGAAGTTTGGTACAGAGATTGATATCGTTTCTGAAAGGCCTTCTTTTTTTTTTTTCTTTTCTTTTTTTTTTTTTTTTTACTTCTAATTCAGTGAGATCATGTTATTCTGTTTGTTTGTTATATATCTTTTTTCAGACTAGTTGAAATGGCTTATAAGTCAGCCAAACAGTGTTGAGTCTTCAAAAGATAACTTTTCAAGGTACAACTGAATGAGAAAAGTAAAGAATGAATCATAGATGAAAAACAGGTTACATGATTAAAGACAAGAGAATGTTTCTAAACAAATTAAACCATTATATCAACCATTCACATTTTAGATAATTCAAAAGCTACATTCTATACATTTCATTTAGGTTTTGTTCATTTGAAATATTTATCTTCTCAGCTCTGGGGAAGTTATGGAAAAGATAATTGTAATTTGAATTATTGTGACATAAATAAAATGGAATCTTGTCAGTCATTTACTAACCATTACTATCAAATTATTTTTTTAATTTGTTTTGACAAAATCATTCTCCATATTAAACTATTATTTTATCTAAAGCAGTGCAAGATGACTTTTTATTCAAAATGAATTACTTGAATTAGAGTAATTAGTTTTTCTGTATAAAAAAACATTGTTTTTATTCAGGTATTGGCATTGTGTGTAAGCCCTGACTTGATGGTTGACCCTCATTTCCCATCAGATGCTAAAGACAGAGCCCAGAGGATCCTCAATGGATGTGGAGGAAAAAGTTTAGGTAAATAAACATTACCACTTGGATTATTTATTTGCTCAGATGAAAACATACAAATAGTTTTTCATGTATGACTTAAAAGTATTTTATGGCATGACTGTATATCCACATAGAAGAGAAAGGTGTTATTTTTATCACTGTTATGTCGTGAGTAAGAATAACTCAACAACAGGAATAGGTTAATTGTTGTATTCCATGAAAATAGTATTTACAAAGGTTATTAGTATCCAATACAAGAATAAGGGTTAATCGTCTCAACCGTCGTAAGACATAGTATGAGCAATGGGTACTTCCGGGTCGTCACCGGAAGTCTACGACTGACTTGTCGATCGGCTGCTCGGCACACTGTATTTATTCTTTGTATAAAATACAAAAAATTATGGCACAAGGCCTAAAAAGGGAGGGGGAGAAGTTGGTTCTCGCTTAACTATCCTATACCTAGCTAAACACTATCACGACCCATTCACTCGTTACAATTTGCACAGTCACCAAAAGAACCCATCCATCTACTCCCAATCCTTCATACACCACAATGCCACAAACTAACAAGGGGCACCTAAAAATAGGGAGAATAGCCCATGACAATAAAAATGTATTTATGTACAATATAAAATAAATGTACAAGATAATGCAAGTACAATATTATAAAATATTTAATGAAAAATGAAATGATGGGAGGGGAATGAACCCAAAAATAAACTAAAAATACAACAAATTTTTGAACTAAAATAATAATCAATGTTAGTAAAAACCGAGTGGCCGCTGTATTCCGCCAAACGGCGAAATCAAGAAGCACGCTCGCTAAGGGAGTGGGGAGGGGGGTAAAAAATTAGTGGAATGGGACAATAAAAGGCTGAACCAGCCGAGATAAAAGGAGACCAAAACAAACTGGGGAGGTTGGGAATCTCGACATGGATCATAACAAAAGAGAAAGCCGGGTACAGGCTAGGAACACATTCATTCACTTTAACTAGGTACACAAGAGAGAACTAGCTTCACCAGGGGAGGGTTCCACAGGAATCCACCCCAATGTAACCAGCAGATCTAAAAGTGAAAATCAAGATTAGCCCCGTTCAAGCAAACCAGGCTCGCCACATTTACCCACCTTTTGCTAAAGTCTGTCGAAGTCACACGTTTCCAATCAGTTCTAATCTTTATTTTGAGCATCAGCTCAAAATAACAGATCAGATCCTGATGTGAAAGACGCTGACCTCGCAAGACTTCCTCCATTCGCGTCGTCCAAATCACCATTCGAGCCGTGGCTAGCAGCGACAGAAACACCATACGCTTCATCCCAGAAAACGGGGACGGCACATTATCACAGGCAAATGCGCGATCAATGAGCACAAGCTCTCGCGGCGCAATGCGAGCAGTCAACTCGCCGACCCGGTCCCATAGAGGGCGAACCCGCGAACAATGGTAGAAGGCATGCGAAGCCGTTTCTTCCAAGCCAAGGTTGCAGCGTTCACAATCTGGCAAATCCACCAGGCCCCATATGAAGGCCTTGTCATTGAGAGGCAAGCGATTCCGAGCTAATCGCCAGGTGAGTGAAAACTCAGAGTTGTTGAGATAATCACTACCTGGCGCCCAAGACCAGAACGAGCGAAACTCGTCCTCCGACAAGCGCAGCACATCACGTAATGAATCCTTTGCGACGCCCTCCACTAACCCACGATAGAAGACTCTCCTAGGCCGTGAAAGGTCACTGGACCGTGGAATGGCCCGCAGGGCCGCCAGACATTCGAGGAGAAAACTCGATCGCTCTCAAGGCTTACGGCACCGCCTCGAGATAGGGGGAGTGATAGTAAGGCTAGGGAACATGTCCCTCACTATCCCCCTAAGCAATGAGTCTTCGGAAATCGCTCGCCTGAGAAAAACCAACCTTGACGCAACCTTATGGCCCATCAGGTATGGCATTCCCGGGCCCCCATGACACGGACGTTGGTAACAGACACATTTGTCGACATAGTGTTTGCGACCTCGCCACAGAATGGAGAAGAGCAAACGCTCGATCGCCTTCCTATGCCGTTTACAAAGTGGAAGTACTGACAACTGGTAAAGGATAATGGGAAAGACGTATGTAGCACACGCCTCAGCCATACCCTTTAAGGACAAATTCCTTCGGCGCCGACGCGCCTACCTTTGCCAGTACTTCAGACCAATTTTTCTCCAACTGTAGGTCAGGCCCGAACCACACTCCAAGAATGCAGACTGGGCCGTCCGTCCAGTCGAAGGGCCCCGGGAGGGTTAGACCCTTCCAGGCGCCTAACCGCAACCCGGACGACTTGTTGCGGTTAATCTTGGCCCCTGTCACCTGTTCGTACCATTCAAGCGCCTTCTGTATCACCTCGATGTCCCTGTGGGAGGACACAAAAGTAGTGACGTCATCGGCGTACGCGGAAACCCTGGCTCGAGCACCACCAGGGACAGCAATTCCACATAGGGCCGGACTGCACGCCCTGTCCCTTAGCCGGCGAAGGAGGGGCTCCAACGCCAAAGCATAAAGTAGGGGCGACAGTGGACAACCCTGTCGGACCAACCTAGACAGCGCCAGAACGCCCGACAACTTTCCGTTCACCTGTACCACAGCCGTCGGGGATTGATACAGGAGGCTAATCCAGCGGCGGAAGTTGGTTTCGAATCCAGCTGCCTGCAGGACAGCCGCCAGGTAACGATGGTCAACCCTATCAAATGCCTTGGACTGATCTAAATGGATCGGCGCGACTTCGTCGTCATCTTTTATCCCCTCTATGATCATGCGTATCAGATGCAGGTTGCTCTGAATTGTTCGGCCCTTCACATCACAAGTCTGCTCAGGTCCCAACAGGTCCCAACAGAGACTCAGCAACTAATTGCAAACGATTTTGCAAGATCTTGGCCAAAATCTTTAACTCTGTGTTTAGCAGAGTTATGGGCCGGTAACCCTCTAGCTCCCTCCCCACATCCTTGCCTTTTCTCAACAGCGTGATCACACTCCTGGTGAACCGGTTGGGGATGGACCCCTGCCGGAACCAGTTGTTGAACACGACAGTCAAAATCGGGACAAAGATGTGCGACAGCCTCAAGTACAATTCATAGGGCAAACCATCGAGACCCGGCGATTTGCCACTGCCGACCTTCTTCAGCGCCGCGTAGACTTCGCCCTCCGTAATCTCTCCCTCGCAGCTAGCTGCATCAGCCGGCAAAAGCCGGGGGAAGTCAGCCAAATAGCTACGAAACTCCTCATCACGGAGACCAGGCTCCTTGGTAAACAGGATCTCGAAATGCCGCCGAAACGCCTCGCACATGTCGTCAGTCGACCGCAGAGAGTGTCCCTTCGGGTTGCGAACCTCTCGAATGTACCGGTCGCCTCCGCGGCAAATTTCTTCCTTGCACAGTTCTGCGCCCATGTTCACAGCTTCGGAAGACATCTTGCTTAACTTATGTCTAACTACCTGGCCCATGTAATGATCGCTATTCGACCGGTCCACGGCCTCCTTAGCTATGGCTATCTCTAGGGGAACCCCACCAGCCACCGCCCGGGAGTAATTAGCTCTAAGTGTCTTCACCTTGTCAGCCTTATCTAGTTTGAGCCGAATGCTGAACTGAGTGGTGAAAGACCTAATACTATCCTTAAGGTTCTCCCACCACTTATTCCCAATGACTCCCCCAGTTAACGCCCGCTGCACTAAGTTAATTTGCTGGCGCCGGAAGTCCCACCTGTCCAGTAAGGACACGTTGAACTTCCAGTAACCAGCCATTCTAACCCTATTTTCTAAATTTACCCGGGCACAAACGAGTTTGTGGTCCGAGTAACCTAGCCAGTGGAACGTGGGACAATCTAAGAAATCTAGCTCGGCTTCACGAACTAACATTCTATCAAGGTAGCTAGCCACCTTGGTAGAAGGCCAACTATTAGTCCACGTCCACATTCTCCCGCCCTTGTGATTGGCCCGGTATCTATCAACTAGACCGAAGTCCTCGATGAGATCGACCAAGCTACGATCACGTGCCTTCCCTCTAGCTCCCCGCCCTCTATCCAACTTGGGGTCCAGGATGGCATTCCAGTCCCCCACTAAGACGAGTCGCTTGGAATCCACCAGGAAGGGCTCCAACTGCCGAAAAAACGAGACGCGCTCCTCCTGGTCGTTGGGCGCATAAACCGCAACAAGTCGAAACGCATTGCTTTTCACTGCAATATCGGCCACGATCAGCCGGCCCTCGGCACCGACATGGACAAGATCCACCTTTGCGTCCAGGGTACGCTTGACCAGCAAAGACACTCCTCTGGCCAGCCGGTTCCCATATGCTGAATAGACGACAAAGTCGTTAGACAGCACACAGGCATCGACCTTGCAAACAAAGTGAGTCTCTTGGATCGCGGCGACATCCACACCGAAGGACAAGAGGTCCCGAAGCAGGCGGGCAGCCTTACTCCGATCCCTAAGGCCCTTCACGTTCATACTGGCTAACTCAATTGACATCTATTTAGACCTGAAAAAGAAAGCAGACAAAATTACTTCTGGTCACATACGGAGCGAAAATCTGTGAGAGCAGGGACCCCGACGGATTGTCCCAGAGAACCGGTGCCAATATCGGATGTAATTCGTCTGTCCAGGACAATGCCGCTGACGTCCGTGGGGAAAGTTAGTTTTGCCGCCCTATATAACGAGGGGTGGAGGATAACAGGGACCCTCCCGCACAATAATTTGACATTTTTTTTAAATAGTTTGTACCCATCTGGGCCATCTTAATTTTTGGATACGCCTCTATGGCTCCCTGAAGAAAATCCCAAATTTTCAAACTTCCCCCAGTACTTCTAATGAGGGTTAAAACCCCGGGAGCCTCAGGGAAATTTGCAGGATTTTCAGTTGATTTGCCGTCAACTGAGGTTAGCTTAAAAAGGGGCCTTAGCAGGGCCTTTTTTTGAGTGCTAAGGTCCTTTTCCAGAGCCTGTTGGTCTATTTTACAGATCTCTGTATGCCTATAAGGGTTCTTTCTTTTCTTCTTTTCCCCTTTTTGAGAGGCCTTATCTATATTGGATGGGGGATGATCGGATTTTGGGGGGGATAATTCTGGTTGGGAGGAGAGTAGTTCCATTTGGGAAGGGGAAACCTCTGGCTGTGAAGAGGGTGTCTCCGGTTTGGGGGGAGGTGTGAGGAGGGAAGACGAAATGCGTCTTATTGGAGAGGAAGACTGACTCCTCCCTATCATTGGGCCAGTTCTTTCCGGTGAAGCTGGGGCGGATTGGGTCTTGTTAATAGCCCTGACTCTTTCCCCCCTACCACGTTCACCAAAGTCCATTTTTCTCTTCTTTGTCCCATCTTCCTCCTCTTCACAACAGCTTTTCATAGAAGAAGAGCGTGGTGGTGGCATATCCTCCACCTCCATCACTGTCTCCTGGCTTGATTGCTGATGTTGCTGCTGCTTGTGTGTCTGCTGTTCACTCTGTTGTTTTTGAAGCTTCTGTTGTTGTTGTTGTTGTCGCTTTGTCACTGTTGTGTTGTCTTTTTCTCCTTTTTGGAGGGCGAATCAGCTTTCTTGGATGGTGAGTCCTGCTTTGAAGGAGATGAGGCTGTTTTTTTTCCTCCCTTTCACCACCTCGGTCCACTCTGAAGAAGCTGTTTTTTCCGGCTGCACTGCCGGTGCTACCGTCATGTTTCCTGTCGCTTGAACTGCCGGTGCTGCCTCTTTTTCTGTTGGCTTCTTAGTGGGGCATAGTTTGGCCATGTGGCCTGCTGCTCCACAATGCCAACAATGCGGTCTACGTCCTTCTATCGCCACAAACAATTTTCGGCCATTGCATAGGAGGACATCAGGCACTCGTAGAAAGTTAGTTCTGTCTACGATTACATATGCACTGACGTCCTCTGTTGGTATACAAGCTTTGCTCATCATTCTATTCACCTCCTCCACCGCTCCAAACTGTGACAAATAGGCCCCAACGTGGTCGCAGTGAATCTCCAGAGGTACGCCGTGTATCATTATATGTGTGCGCCTTGTACCCATATATTCAGTTTGGAGGCGCACATCTTTGGCTTGTAGGCACGTTCCGGCAAATTTTTTTTGCCTTAGTTTCAGAGCCAAGGAGAACATCCCACATGGCTCAGGATCTTCTTGCTAACACTCTCGGATTTATACCCAGGCTCCCCAGTATCTCCTCCATACTTTCCCTACTGACGCCTACAAATTTCCGGGTTTTTGGGTCGGACGTCAGTAGGGAAATTGTCCTTGTGGCAACCTCTTTTCCAACTTCGGGGATAATAAGCTCATTATCCTTAAAAAATTGTTTGTACTTTTCCTGCATTTGCAGGTAAAAGTTACTGTCCTTTTTTGTCGGCTCATTATTCCAGACCTCCGGTGAAGGAGTCACTGTCGGCATAACTGCCGAAGAAGTAGATGGTTGGGGAGACAGAGCCATTATTGACCTGCCCCCCCCTCACAAACACAAAAATGTAACAAAAAGTTCACAAAAGCGCGACGAAGACACAATAAAACAAGTGATAAAACAGGTACTCACAATTCACAAAACTCCGTGTAACAAAAATACGTGTAATAATCCAATTTTCAATAAATCAAAAAACAGGTGCGCGGCACACTCTCTTACATAGATGCTACCATTACTTTACATAGTAATGGAATAGTCCATTATAGCCGAATAGGCGCGGGCGTCCCAACAATCACAATTTCTAATGTTTTTTTTTTTATACTTGGTAGATTAAGTCTTTGAAGTCAGACCTTCTAAATGGCATCAACTTAATCAAAAGGAATCTAATAAATAAAAGGCTTTCGAATCAAGTGGCAACAAAGCTTTTTTTTTTTTTTTTTTTTTTTTTTTTTTTTTTTTTCTGTTACTGGACTAATATTAGTTTGGATTGAAGAAGTCAGTTATTGTCTGCCCTTGATGAGGGACAGACTCTCTCTCAAGTAGTTCTTACCACCCATTCATATTGTCGATCACATGGAAATGGGCAGAGCTAGGCTGAAGAATCAAAGAACTGATCTGTTAGTCTGACATAGAAGTTGACCTGAATATCACCTACTTACTCACCCAGACTAAGCAAGTGAAGCCCTGGGTGAACCTCAAAATATATTAGATACAAAGTTTAAGATCTCATTACTCACTGTGGCATTTATTTTAATTTTTCATTTCCTTGTGAACGTGCAGCAAGTCCTTCCCAATTCTTAATGCCTACCAACACAAATGAGAAAGGGGATGCAAAATGAGATAGTCACTGGTCAGTTTTACAGCTTATCATTTGAGTTATTTATAACCCAAACACATTTTGGATTAACAATTTTCTGAGAATGTTTTTTCCAGATAAAAGTCCTACTATTCAACCCATTGCTGAATACCTTCCCCAACAGTATTATCATGTAAGTGAATATAAAGAATCCAACTGAAACAATCCATTAGTGTTTAGATTAGGCATGTTTAGATTAAAAGTAAAATTTCTTAAAATTACATTACATGTCCTATTATTAAACAGAAACCCTTGAAAAATTGAGGTGTGACAATTTTTTGACCTGGAAAGAATGCAGAATATCAGTGAGATAATGGATTCTGGCAAACATTTGTACCCAACTATATCTGGATATATTCCAACTTCTGCTTGCTTGAGACAAACTAGAAGAGTTATTCATTGCCAAGCAGTAGAGAAAGATGGTCATTTTCTACTATTAGTGGAAAACTAGTGAAAAGAATGTGGAGCAGCAGATTAGCATCAATGTTAATGTGAAGTTTGGTAAAAGAGCTAGTAAAACATTGACTCTTAAAAATATCTTATGGTGAACAGGCTATGAAGAAATCAAGTGATTTTTGAGTGACCTGAGTAGTTCAAGGAAAGGCAAGATGATGCTTATAAAGACACAAGTAGTGGGCAGCTAAAAGCACAGATGCAAATGTGGACAGTATGTGAACATTGGTATGCTCAGATTAAAGATTAAATGCACGACTAATAGCAGAAGAACTGAACAGGAATAGAAAAAAAATGCAGCAGATTCTAACAGGATTTTAAGAAAAAATCTTTCAAATATGTTATCTAAAATCTTTACCGTTTAGTTCCTAGAATGGCCTTGTGAAAGCAAAGTTTGCTTACCTGTTCACTGTGTGTTTCTGTCACCATCAAAGTACTCTCCTTGTAAAAGCAGAGACAATAATAATCAAGTAAACAAACTACTTCCACAGGGTCCATTTTAGGAAATGTCAAACTATACTTTTACAATTTAACAAAATGCTAATAACATATTTTTGACTTTTATTTCTAGTTTCAAATTGTTTTATTAGTTTATAAATTTTTCGAGGTGCTGGAAACAAGCATGATTGTTGCTAATTTTCAAGAACTTCAAGATAATATTTCTCCTGAAAAATGTTTTTCTTCTGCTTTGCCATTCTACTCTGCTCAAGCTTAAAACTCTAATAATTTGGGCTTAAGGCCACATCACATTGAAACAACGGTTCCTGTTTAATCACCAAAGTTAAGTAACATCAAGTTGCTGGTCAGTACCTAGATGAGTAACTGCTTGGGAATACCGGGGGCTATAAGCTTAGATGTACAGGTGGTGTAATGCATAATGTCTTGGAATTGTTAATTGGAGAGACAAGTTCAAACTGTTGTTGGTTTTATGTTCACTTGTGTGTAAAATACTCTTGGGGAAAGGTATGAATTCACCTCTTCTCTTGCCTCCAGCCATGGGTTAATTAGTAAGACTTCTATGACTAAATCTTATCTCCTCCCCCAATAAAAAAAAAGAAATTCTTGATAAGCCATTGTAAATGAATTGATCTAATAATTTACAAGGGTTACACTTTGAAGAAGGGAAAAATAATGAAAAGGGTCTTTAGTAAAGTTCTAATTTTGGCAAATATATTGAAAGCTTGTCAAAAGTTCAACACTGAACATCATTGTTAATGTTTATGGGATATAAAGTGTTTTCCATCCTAATAGTAAGGTAAATTATAGCAGTTGATATACTTAGAAATTGTCTAAATAATGATATACATTATAAGAATATAAATAGTTTGTCTGGTACAATTCTGTATGCATTGATAAATTATCAGCATAACAAATATGAAAACTAATCCTCAAGAAACTTTTTAAGTGTAGGTAAATTTCAAACTCCTTTGATGAAACTTGATAACCAATCAGAGGTGACTTTACTGCATATGCATGGACAGTCCTATCCTGAAATGTTAATCAGTCAGCAGTGACATGCTAATGATTGAATTTTAATGTGTTATCATTGCACTCATCATGATATTGCACTTATCCATTCATCTTGTGCCCCATATCTTCAGCCTTGTGCCACATCTAAGCTATGCTTAGAAAATCACCATTTAAGTCATCCTGTGCAAGGTTTTTTTGCTAGAACCCTCCATCCAATGAGTCCAGAATTACAACTTCTGGTTTTTCTTGCAGTTATAATAGTTAAGACAAAACCAAAGAGAATGCAAAAAGGCACTTAATACAATCCCCTCTATCTCCCAACACCCCCCCCCAAAATGGACACTGCTTATTTGGTACAGCACACTTACTTTTCAAATAGTTTTCTCTATGGCACAACTATTTTGTTCCATGTATTGTACCACATTATAAAATATTTATTAAACCCAAAACACTTATTTTAAAGTTGAACAATTCACACTGACAGGATTTAATTCCAGACAGCACTTTTCATTTGGTACAAATGAGTACCCTTTTTTCTCTCTCTCTCACGTGCATCAACTTCTGCTTTTTTTATAAATATGCTTAAATATTTAAAACTATTTGGAGAATTCATTCCCCCAATTCCTGGTAGGTCTTTGCAACCTGTCAGTCAAAAAACACCTCATCGTGAGGTTTTCTGTTAGTATAAGTAGAGAGATTTTATCCATTGCCAACTTTCTAGGCCTGCCATGTGGCTGTGTACAGCACTTGGTGGTCACCTATCTAAGTATTGACCAGGCTCAACACTGCTTATCATCAGTGATCAAATGAGAATCATTTTCCCTCTGCCCAGCATTTATTCACTATAAGCACTAAGAGAATTGACAAGCAAAAATGTGGTAATAAGATAAATGCTAATTGTATGAAGCTATCAAATGTCACTACTTGGAATTTCAACAGATGAAAAAAGACAGGATTTACTTGATAAATTCTTGTTGCTTTATTGTATCTCTTCATCTTTTTTTATTTTTCTTTGACTTTTTTTTTTGTGGCAGGGTCCTACAGTGATAGTGCTGGAGTGCAGATAATTCGTAAAGATGTTGCAGATTATATCTCCAAGAGGGATGGTCAGCCTGCCTCATTTGAAGATATTTTTCTCTCTGCTGGTGCCAGTGATGGAATTAAGGTGAATCTTTTAATTTCTGTTCATCTAAAGCTTTTGGTACTGAAGTTTAGGGAAATTACTTACATATCAAAAAAAATTTTTTTTTATTATTTTCAGACCATTTTGAAATTATTAATGACGGGTAAAGCTGGAAATGAGCGTGCTGGCATTATGATTCCTATTCCACAATACCCACTTTACACAGCTACAATTGCAGAATACAATGCCTATCCAGTAAGTTTTTTGTTCTTTTTTTCCCTCATATTAAAATTTCCTCTCTCTCTTTGTAATTATTAGTAAAACTCTTATTTTAAAATCAAACCACTTAGGACCAGGAAATTTGTCTGACAATATATCAGCAAAGCATTTTATCAGCTGCACCAGAGAATTCATTGCTTCTACTGCTATTCATGAATTCTCTTGAATTACTTCTGGCATGGAATTGGAAAGTAAAAAAAAAAAAAATTCTTGCAAAGTATCTTAACAAGTCTAGTGTCTATAAATAACAAAGAGGATTCAAGATTATTTTGTATCTTGCAAAACTTTGCTGACTTTTTTTTCTCTCTCTCTCTCTCTGATTTAGTCCCAAAAAATTAGTTTACAAAAATGTTTAATTTATTTTTATGTAAGTTATTTTTTTTAATTTTATCTTAATGCTTTTTTTTTTTTCCTTTCGTGATGTTTTTTGGGTTTTTTATAAATCCCCCCTCCTTATTTTGTTTTTCATTCTGTAAGTAAATCTGAACTTCTGATCAGTTGACACTCATCCTTTTCCTTCATTTATGTCTTACAGTGATTCACTAAATGACCTTTTTTTTGTCTGTTATTGCACAAGGATGGCTAGGGTTATGGCCAACTAATTTTAAGTTGTTACTAATGGAACTCTGGGGCATGCTTTTGATGTAATGGTTTTTGAAATTTACAAAAACTAAGTTTTAGTGTATGGGGGCTCAATTTACAATGTAAGTATATTTCTAAATTAGACCCTTACTTTGTTTCCATCTTGGTTAGGTAAATGATATTTTTTGTGTTTAAATTATTTTCTCACAAGAAACTAAAGTTATGAATTTTTCAGTGTGTTTCTTTTTGTTTGGTTACTGGAAAATAACAAGCAAATGTTTATTAACAAAAAAAATACTTTGTTTTTATGATGGTTTATTGATGCATTGAGATGGAAAAAGTTATGGTTAAAATGTAGAACTAATTCTTTTCTGAAATCTAACCTTTTTAATATTTAAATATTAATATTAAATGACATCCAAGAGTTGAGGATTTTTAAATAAATACATTATTTAAATCTATGATTTAATGAGTTTAAAGGCTCCATTTATTCCTTACACACTAACTTAAATTTCTGTTTATAAAATAGGTTTTCAACTAGTTATTTGTAGAAAAAAAGTTACAAATCCAAGCAGTGCTCTTCTGTCATTACCAACTGAGCCTCTTGATACTTGAAAAAGTCAGTTTTATGTAATCCGTAGTCACAGCTACAAATTGGTTATGATTAATATGATAGCCAATCACCACTCTCCTGCTAATTAGTAGTGATACGATGTTGAGACGGCTTTCTCCAATTATTCAAGAGAACACAACTCTTACCTATACCAGACACATCTTTGTCAAGATGTTTTGTGTTCTGATTCACTTTTACATTACTATAGAATATTCTCCAGAAAGGCTACATTATAGGAATATATCCAAGAAATGAAACATTTTTAACTTATTTTGTAAGTCAAAAATGAACCAAATTGTTTCATTATTTCTTACTTTTTAGGTTATAAGATACAAACTGATATTTAATGTCTCAAATGAACAATGTAGCTGCAACTTAATTCTATCTGAAGTTATTTGCATGACCACAAGTTTATCTGAACAGAAACTATTTACATATTTAGTAAATATACCACTGAGATGGGCTTATACCAAAAGAGTGATAGTGTTAATTCAAATTTTGTATTACATTGTTTTGTAATTGTGTTAATTAAATATACTTATAGCCATTAATATTTTAAAGACAATATTTACAAAGAAAAAAAAATGCTTAAAATGAGTTTACATTTTTTCTCAATTACCTTGTTTCCAGGTTGGCTATTATCTTGATGAAGATAACAACTGGGGCCTCAGCATCACTGAACTAGAAAGATCACTTGCTGCTAGCTCTTCAAACTGTATACCAAGAGCTATTGTCATTATAAACCCAGGAAATCCAACAGGTAAGTTATTTTGTTTGTGTGTTACCAGTGATCATGTATTGGTCTTGGGAGAGTAGAGTGACTATGGAGTCTATTAACATGTTGAATATTTGTGTTTCTTCAACACTAGCATAGTCATCCTGCGATTCATAATGTAACTATGCTGAGCAGACTTTAGTTACAGTTTCTGGGAAAGAACACCTAATTTAGCATGATTAGTGGTTGAACAAAGCCTGTAGGTTTAAACCCTCAACTATGATAACTTGCAACTTTGTGCTAGTACAACTGTCAATGGCTTCCAAACAGATTCACCTAACCAATTTCACTGAAGGCTTTGAGGCTTGAATCAACTCATTGTATGGTTTTCAGGCACTTCCCAATAGTGCCGCCCACTAGAATCAACTCCCTGGGATAATATTATCAAGAAGTCACCCAAATGTTCTAAATCCCCTCTTGACCATACTGCATACATGTTACATCTCAGATATTAAATATTACTAAAACCTATGGAAAATTTCAGCTTCATACAGGACGATTCTTTATGGAAAAATATATCCCTTGTGTCGCTTCCTTATTTTCTCGATTCTTTTATTTAAACATTTTAATTTGTAATGTTCTGGTCCTGGAAACAGCAACACATAACTAAATACTGATATTAGTAAACTTATTCCAATCCCTTTTAAACTTAGGTGTTAAGCTGTGGGGTTGCTGAATAACATTATAACCACTCCTCATTTCTGTTGCCAGGAGTCACACTTCACCACTCACTCTCCCTTACCCCCCCCCTTTTTTTTGAGAAAATCTGAGATTAAGCTAATTCATATATTCACAAGAATAAAGAAGGTAAGTGATAAGAAAAGTAAAAGTGACTTTCCTAACTTGCTTGTAGAAGCAATAACATGATGGTTACAATTACTGTTAACCCTACCGAGATCTGTGATGCTGTTGTCTGATGGCAACTGATTGGTGAGTTGGCAACATTGATAGAAGTCCAAAAAACATCATTTCCCTATATTAGTAACTGATAGAATGAGTTATTGAACCAAAAACTTTGGTCTCAGGCCTGAAAACAAACCTGGTCTTGAACATTTTTCTAGTCTGCAGACAGAAACTTAATTCTTCTCTGACATTATCTTGCAATAAGTGTGGTGGTATCAACTATTAGCATATTTTCCAGAAACAGGATTGCAACTGTTTAAGAGTCAAAATCAGCTTGCTTTTACTGATCAAATGCAGCATGTCTAGCATGAGCTGCTTTGTTTGTTTGTTTTTTCTCAAAGCTTCTCTAAATGTGTTCTGTTCAAATAACCTCCAAGGTTCACTACCACCAACTTGATCTCCTTGACCTATTCACACTTATCTTGCCAGACTTTTTCCACCCCCCCCCCAATTGATGAAAAAAAAAAAAAATCAACAAACTGGTTTTTATCTCTCCATCCCATCTGCCCTCCTTTCCAGCAAATTGCTGGACTCTCTCACTGCCATTCCATGAGCAACATTTGAATTACCATCATATGGATTCTCAAGAAGAATATCACCTGCACTTTAAAGATAATTCTCATTCATTTAGGTTGATAATTTTTTTTTCTCTCTGTCTGCTGTCTGTGTTATATATATATATATATATATATATAAATATAACATCCAAACTCATGGTTTTTTTTCCTATTCACATTTCACTTTATCTAGGCTTTTAGTTCAAAATAGCTAATTCAACTTTAAGTAAGAAAAATAACAATATCCTTTTTAATTTAGAATAAAAATCCAAATTACCTTGCTTGGATAACTAGGCTTTTCACATAAATTTCTCCCATTAACTCTATTTTACCAAGTTACCAGGTGTAGATTCACTTACCTGTGAAATCCATAACATCATCAACAACAACCTTCAATTTTTACATGGAACTAATGTAAGAAGTATTACATATTCTATGATAAAACCTTTTGTTAGTGTTAAATGTCACAATTTTTATGTTTTGCATTGATAAGATCAAGGTTTAATTCAATGCCACTTAAAATTTTATTTTTATGATTAAAGTCATTATGTTAATGAGTTTCTCCTCAGAATTGTGTGAATTTTAAACCTTTCAACTTTAACCCCTTTAACAAATAACAACTGTGGTGGTAAGCATTGGGAAACGACCTAATTTGCTACCAGGGGAAATAATTCTATTAACAAAATGTATTCTAAAAGGAAAAAGTATGGTGTATCACAAAATACTTGAAGGATATTGATACATGATTAAAAACATTTTTTTTTTTTTTTTTTCACAATTATTGTTGATTTCTTGAGAAATAAAGATCCTTGGCTTATTTATAAATTAGCACCAAGATTTATTTATTTTTAACAAAATCTTTTTAAACTTTTTCCTCATTTTTTAATTCTTTCCTTTTTTTTTTTTTTTTTGTCTTCCCTCTTTTTTCCTCTTGTTCTTAATTTTTTTTCTCTTTTTTTTTCCCCCCTCTAATTTTAGGCCAGGTACTGAGTCGAAAAAATATTGAAGACATCATAAAATTTGCCAAAAAAGAAAACCTCTTTATTTTAGCAGATGAAGTAAGTGAGTTTTTTTTTCCTTTGTTTTTTTTTGTTTTTCAAATAGAACACAAGATATTTTCTCATTATATTATACATGAAATATTTGGAGAACAAATGCAGTCAGTGATGACTTATTTAACACAAGTCCAATTATAAAGAAATAAATTCTGTTATTGAAACTTGATTAAATAATTCTTAATTTGAATTTGTTTAATTTTTAGATTTTGTAACTGAATTTTGGTGAATTAAGTTTTCATATTTGTAAGCTTTGTTTTTTTAGCATTATATTTTTGTCATCTCTTACTGCTGCAGAATGTTTTACTACTTACTCAAAATAATCAGTAAGTTGGTCCTCCATGGAACAAATGTGCATATTGAAATTTACACAGAAGGGTGCATTTTTAACCAAATAAAACTTTTAGCGAGAAAATCTCATTAAATAAACTCCTCGTAATTTATGAGGATTAATGTTCATTTTGCCATGGTTACATTATTTGAGATCTTAGAACTACTATAAACTATGCAAAATTAGAAAGTTACAAATTAAATTATATGTAGAACAGAAAATAAACTGGAAATACAAAGTATAACTGAAATAGAATGATTAAATATTTTTCAATTTCAAAGTAAGTTTATAACAGCTTAATGCAATGATTTTTTTTTTTTTAAGTTATAGTTAAGTAACATTTATGTATATAATTATGAAAATAATCAAGTTATGGTTATATGACAATATTTAATATGGTGTACAGACAAAAGAGGATTAAATGAAAATCATTTTATTTTTTTTACGGACGAAAAAGAGTTAATTAAAAACCATTATAATTCTTACAGGCGAAAAAGGATTAGAGAAAACTTTTATTCAGACAAGAAAGGGTTAAAGAACAAATTTTTTTCTTTCTTCTTCTTGTCAGAGAGATTCGTTTTCCCAAAGATTGCAAATTGGTTAAAAATAGAAATGAATAAAAACGCATAATATGATTGTTACTACCCAGCAAAGCATTGCTGAGCTATTGGAGGTCAAATATCAAGCGGCCTTGTTGAAAGAAGTGAAACAGACTAACATTGCATGCGAGCAAAAAAAATTGGAAGGAGAATTATTTTTTTTAAATCATAAATTCTCAGGTGAAACTCACCGCCGAGATAATTAGAAGTCAAATGTCAAAACCACCTTGTTGAAATAAGTATAACAGACTAGCATTACAAATACAAAAACAATTGGAGAAAGGGAAATTTTGTTTTTTTTTTTTTTTTTCATAAATGCTTGAGTGGAACTCAACAAACACAGCTGACATGATTAGGAGGTCAAATGTCAAAGCTGCCTTGTTGAAAGGCATAGACAAAAATTTAAAAAAAAATTTTTTTTTTTATTTCCCTAGATAGAAAATTCGACGAAACATCGCTGACATAATTAGAGAGCAAAGGTTAAATTGATCTTGTGGTTAAGAAAATTATCATTCCAAATTTCCCTGAGAGAGAGAGATTGACGTCGTGTAATAAGCTCCTCCCAAAGAGGAGGGGGAAATCTTCCAGAATTGGAAGTATGAAATAGAGATAAAGAAAAGTAAAATGTCAGAGAGGTTGATATCATGCAATAGCTCCTCCCAAGAAGAGAGAGAACCATCCATGATTGGAAGTGTGAGACAGAGAAAGCAGAGTGGTTGTATTTTAGATTTACATAAAACCCCTTATGCGTCCTCACCACACCAGTAAAAACAGACACCCATAAGTATGAGAGCTCACAGAGGCTAAAGTCAGTTCCCGCCCAGAGATGAAGTGAGAAGCAGTTCCCTGGAGTTTGAAGTTGCCAACCTAAATTTGAAGCAGTAATAACCAAAGTTATCTGTTGAAGAAAAACTCCGACAATATCTTTGTGCCAACCTGTTGATAAGAGAAAACTGAACAAAGTACAAATAATGGTACTTTAATTTGCCAGTTACCTAATTACCAAATTTTTGTTCCATCGCCAATTATTAGGAGCGGGTTAAAAAAAGAACTGTAATTATGTTTTTGTTTTTTATATAAATACCATCTAATGATTTATTCAGATGTCGTCCATTTTATTTCCAAAATTGGTGCTGTTTTATTTCTACAATTGTGTGCACATATCCAACTTGGTCTAGCTTGGCTGACAACCCCAGTGATAATTCAGCTTAACTCTCTTAAGATTAAAAATCACAAAGTGGGTAAGAGAGATTACACTTGAAGAGGTCAACCCAAAAACAGCTGCTGTGTCAATGCCATCAACCGATGAGTGTTGGCTGACAGCTTGTTCTCAGACCAGAATCGATCCTGATTAAAAGGGACAACAGGCCACAGCAACAATAATAGTTAAATAAAATCCACCATATGGTCGTAATATGTTAAATTTATTGCTATCTATATATATATAGTTTGTTTTTTTTTCCCCCCTGTTAAAGTCTTTTTCTTTTCTTCCAAGGTATACCAACATAATGTATATGCTAAGGATTGTGAATTTTTCTCATTCAAAAAAGTGCTGACTGAGATGGGGCCTGAGTACAAAGACATGGAATTGGCATCCTTTATGTCTACTTCTAAGGGCTACATGGGAGAGTAAGTTTTCACATTTTTCTCCATAGTTGTCATACCATTTTTTTCTAGTTTAAGTCTTCATAAGTGACATCATTTAAACTTAGTATCAATCAATAAATTTTGGCACAATGGTGACAAAAATCTTTTAGATTTGCTTATGAACTAATCTTTTAAAGAAAGGTTACAATAAACATTGTTATAAAAATTACGGATTGATAAATTTATATTTTTCATTTGTTGCTTGTATACTTAAAAATGTAGGAAACCAGAATAGAAATTAGTATAAATATGGCCTGCTTAAATCAAGGAAAGCAAATAAGATGTTTTTAGAAATATAAATATTGAAAATTTAAAATATTTTTGTGTGATAAACATTTTTAAATGCTTGATGCTTTTTTTTCCTTTTCACTCCATCATATATTGTACTAAATCTATAACATAGAATAAGAAACAAAATGATTGTCTTCTAAATTAAATATTTTTAATGAATAAGTCCTACATATTTTTTTTTTTCCTATTTTTATGTTTTCAATAGATTTGGGAAGTTGGATTCAATTTCATTATCTTCTGATATTGACCATGATAACTTTGTACTTGTAATGTAAACTTCTGATAAAATGACAATGATAATAAAACTTTGTTTGTAGATGTGGAATGCGTGGAGGGTATTTTGAAGTAATTGGTTTGGATCCTGAAGTTCGAGAATTGCTAATAAAGTCAATCTCTGCTAAACTGTGTTCTCCTGTCACAGGACAAGTAAGTTTTTACCTTTAACAAGCAGTGACCAATTCTATCCATTTATTTATGACCACCTGGTATTTTTTAAGTATCAGTTGTTTTCAAACATTTTTTCCCATTATGTTGCAGGCTTTAGTTGATGTGGTTGTGAACCCACCAAAGCCAGGTGAACCATCACATGATCGTTTTATACAGGTAATTGACTTCCATTATTGAAGATAGATATTTCTTGCATACATGCACACAGCTTATGAGTTTAATTAAAAATACTTAATAGAATTTTTTTTCTACAACACTGCTTAGGATTTAGCAATGAAAATATTAAGTATAAAAAAAAAACAAATTATAATGCCAGTTCATATATATACTGTTGTAAACTTATTTCTAGATGGCTAGTATTAATTTCTTATTAATTTTAGAGATAAGAGTTATTTTTGTCAGGAAAAGTAACAGAATTGGTTGAATCTGTATAAAAAAATCGTAGCTATAACATTGTCGTCTTGTATTGACAAATTGTTGGCCCTAGGTCAAAATTGAACTGTGTGAATTTCCTGTCTTTGCCTACCAAGCTTTTGGCATGGACAGGCAAGTGATAAAAGAGTAAGTTCTCTCTCTCCCCACATCAGTTAAGAACCCCACCACCACCCACCCCATCTCCAAGACTCAGTTGAAATTGATAACTATTATTTTCATTTCGAACTGGTAAGAATTATATAGAGAGGGAAAATTGAACACCCCCATAGCTACTCTTTACCACCCCAGTTTTGTGTTTGTTCAATAAAACCTGGGGTAGAAAATAAATTAGCTGATTTGGTGCCTGTGATTTGAATAAGGTGGCTGAACTGAAATCGGCCTGCTGCGAGAAATGACTGAGTAAACCCTGTCTTCAAAAACATTGTTACTGAATGTATTATTGAAATACCAGCCAACTGTTGCATGTCATCAGCTTTCACTTGTTTATAATTCTCTATAAAATTGATATATAAAAAGTACACCTGTAGTGTTGCAGTATTTTACTGATTATATTCCGTTTGCCAACTATTAGCTACAACGGATTGTGTAAATCTGGTTCTAAATATATATTCAACCTCTCACGTGTCAGGGCTAACCTAGCCAGGTGATAATGGGCAATCCTACTTTGTGTTTAATTGATCTTGGACTGGCCAATGTGGGCATATTGGTCAAGGTATGACTGCAAATCGTGTTTTACTGTCAACTGCCACCTCAAATGTTTATGCTAATTTGAAAATACAGCAAAGTAAGTTTTTGAGGAAGAATATGCATACAAGTGGGTATGCACATGGTGCAACAGTCATGCCTTCATTTTCACACAAATACCCTCACTCAAGTATGGTTTAAATAACAGGGTAGACTGATCTTTCTAGCCTTGGGTGGTAACTATTCATTCAGATAATGAAAGCAAGAAATCTAGATCACCCTGATTGCCATATCCCTTTGGGATGTAAGCATTCTTAAAAAAAAATTCATATACATACAGCCTTTCTCTTTGAAGTAGTGTTTGGTACATCATAATCTATGTAACAAGCCAATATGCCTGAAAACATGGTTTTCTTTTCAGAGTAAAAAAAAAATTTGAAATAAAAAAAATGAGTTTTTATCACTTAGTACTCCTTTTCTTTTCTTAAAGGAGAAAGAAAGTGTTCTTGGTCAGCTTCTTGAAAAAGCTGCGTTGACATCAGAAACCTACAATTCCATTAAAGGAATCAAATGTAATACAGTTCAAGGTGCTATGTATGCTTTCCCCAGAATCTTTTTACCAGAAAAAGCCATCAAAGCAGCAGAGGTAGGTCTTTCTTTATTCTTTTCATTTACTGTTGCCATCTTAACAATATTTCACCTAATTTAAGTAGTTGTTCAATAATAGTAATAAAAAAAAAAAACAAACAAAATAGCTTTTATGCCTTTTTATATATATATATATATATATATATATATATATATATAGTATCGAGGTAGCAGATAATTTTCTAAACATATATTGTTAAATTTAACAGACAATGAATGTCTATTATGTTTAATCATGAGCCTTTTGTCTTTATTTTCTCCTGAAACTACGATGTTTAGAATGACTCCTGATTAAATATAATAAACATTCATTGTCTGTTATCTTTAAGAATATATGTTTAGAAGGAAAAAAAAAATAAATAAATATATATATATATATATAGTGGATTAAAGTATTCATTCACAAATTTGATGACATAGTAATTGTCAGTTGAATATCTGGGCTGGGTAGTTCAGACTTAGCTATTGCTCACCATGTTTCAACTGAGTGTAAGAACAAACAAAATATCCCTATTCATGGACAATGAAATGAGAACAATATAACCCTGTAAATTAAATAAAGAGTTCAGATCAAAAAGTACAACTGCTGAAATGTTGGGAGGCTAATAACAAAGATGAAGATAAGTCCAAATGTAAATAATGCTTTAGTGTTTATGTTTAGTCATAGGTCCTCAATGCAAATTCAAAAATGGCAAAATAATTTTATATGAAGAAACTCTCAACGTAGGAGTGACTTTAGTTTATGATGATTTTTAATTTTGTTTTGCTATGATATTAGATATTTAATAACTAATTATTCATCCACTCTTTTGAGATTAGCTTGCTGACAAATTTACTTGGACTACACCAACTTTATTAAAAAGTGACATTTGGTTGGGTGCCCTGTTAAGACCTTAAGTCTACACTAATACTAGTCAGAAGACCAAGAAGCAACACTTTAGATTGGCACTGTTGCCCAGAATCAAACACATTATCCTTTTTTTCTTTTTTTTTTGAGTTCTATCGTAGTAATAAACAACTAAAGAAAACAGATCAGAGTTGATAGGCCTTAAAAACAAATCAAGCAACAATCAATACCTTAAGTGGTTCTTGGGCCTTTGTACAAGGTGAACATTACTGTAAAAACAAAAGAAAAAAAACCCGAATTTACCTATGGGCTAAACAGGATAAACCGAGTTCTTTTGTTTTGGATGGTGACCAGTCTAGGATTAAATCCAAATGTTTATTGATTAAATCACAAAGTAATTGTCTTAATTTACAGCATTTCTTCTTTTCTTTTTTCTTTCCCCCCCCCTTCATGCCTAACAGATTCATCATCAAAATTTTTTTTCTATCTCTAATTTTAGGCAGAAAGCAAAGCCCCAGATTTCTTCTATTGCTCCCAACTTTTGGAAAAAACAGGAATTTGTGTCGTGCCTGGAAGTGGATTTGGACAAGTTCCAGGGACATATCACTTCCGTTCAACTATCCTGCCTCCTGTTCCTAAACTGAAAGAGATGATGTCTCTCTTTAGAGACTTCCATATAAATTTCATGAAGGAGTTCAACTGAGTAAAAAGTCTTTAGAATTTTTCTGTAGTTGCTAAAAATAGAAAGATAAAAAAAAAACTGACCTAACTGCACACACTCAACATATAAACATACCTTTTGTCCTTTATTTCTGATTGGCCAAATTATACAAGCTGATTGACCGAGTCACAAAATGAGCTTTTGTATCATGTCTCCCTGATTTAATTTTTATCCTTCCATGCTATATGAAACTTTAAAATAATATTTTAATGAAAAATTATTTTGCTTGAGCAGATGTGCAAATAATGATTTCAAATTTTTTTTCTCAATAGAATCTTTGTTTCTCTATCACTGAAGACAAATGTAGAGGATAAAGCCTTCAAACAACATTACTGTGATAAAATGCTAAGTATTACAGATGTTGATATATCTGGTTGTGGGTTCTTTTTAAGGGCAACTATTTATTACTTTTTTTTTTTATTTCTTAATGCTAAAAATCTGTCCATTTATAATTAGTCGACATGTGCACTAATTGTATTAAAATTATGACAGGGGAGGTAACTCGATATTTTGCCTTATGGTTAAATTGAAAGTAGAGGAAAGTTTTAAAAACTATTGCAGGCAGCTAATAACCCACCTGTGCCAAATTTTTTCTGATTGAAATTTCCGCCTTTAATATATTTTTTTTCTACTTAGTGTTCTTTGCTTATTAGCTTCTTAGAAATTTTCAACTAGATCACAGAATAACTTGATTTTTACAATTTCATTTCACACTAGTTAGTCCTATTTAAATACTCTATTTTATATGAATATATATTTATTTTACCCAAATTTTTTTTTTCTTAAATATATTTTCACTCAGAATTTAACAAACATCGATATCTATTTTTTGTCTTGTTTTGTGTGATGAAAGAAAGCGTACAAAATTCAAATTCTAGCTAGTTCTACCCAACCCCCAAAATACATGTAATTTACATATCACAAAAGTGTTGAATTTTCATCTTAATTGCATTAAAATCTAATGACTTAGTTATAATTGTTTCTTTGAATTCACTTACAGCAAGAGAATGAGTTCCAACCAAGTAGAGCACAATTGCGATAAAAATTTCAGATATTTATTCAATTTAGATTACCACCCCCACAAAGTTAAGCCAAGAATTTATTCATTTATATATATATATATATATATATATATATAGCTTCAAGAATATCTCAACATCCAAAATAGTGTGGATTCTCAGGCTCTTGCAGTATCAATGAAATGTCTATTTTAATGACTGATATGAGGTAAATTTTAGGAAGTAACAAATAAGTTTCTGAATTTCTCATTTACAACATAAAGAGGTAGCTAATATAATTACATGGATATATTGTCTTACAAAATTAAAAGTAGTGACTCTAGACTTGTTAATGGGGGAGGGCATATATAGGCTCTGTTTACAGCATCAAATTCAGCCTTGATTACATCTATAACAGTTTAGTTCAGTAAGGAAGAATTTTGAAATATTCTGCACTGGGACTTTTCAGTTTTTTTTTTTTGTTTTTTTTTAACAAAAATGGATAATTTTTTATTTTAGAAATCATTTTCTTGAGTTAACCATAATTAGTATATTGCTAGGCTAAAATGGAAATTAATATGTAAAATAAAATATTAAATCAAAATCTACTAAAGGAAGATAATGTTTTTGTTTATATGTTTAATATATTCACATGAAATTAATTATGATTTATTTGGCTTTTAATTTTAATATCAATTAATACAAAATAAGGAAATACCTCTCATAGAATATGTAGGTAATTAAAATAAAATATCTTATTTCCTTTTTCTAATGATAATGAAAATTTGTAAATTCATAGACTAGTACACTGCATGTGATATTCCTTGAAAAGGAGTAAATTTTTTTGTTTTTGTCACCTTTGAGGAGGAAGGTGTCTGGTATTAAATATCTTTTATTCATTGACTTTAGTGAATGTGAAAGACATTTTATTTACTTTCCAGTATTTTTTTGTATGTCTCCACTCCTCATTTTTTATAAACACTGCCTTTTTGTAATTGTACTAAACTTACATATTACACTGTGCACTCACACACTATATAACATCCATTTCACAAAAAATGATTATTGTTTTTGTTACTATTCTCTTTTATCAGTATAGTTGCATAATTCTGTTCTTACATCAAGTGAGGAATTAAGTTGTAGTTTATTATCATACCTGTGAAAAAACAAACCCAAAATCTTACATTAATGACAATATATATTAAGTGAATGTCTTGCAATAAGCTTGGCTATTGTTGGGAGATAAGTTTGCCAATATTTTGTCTTGTCTTTTTTTGTGTGTTTTTTCAGGATGGGAAATGTTCTGACCAAGAATACTGTTATCACACTTTTTTCTTTTTTTTATATTTCTATGTATTTTAACAATGTCAATTTTTTTTCTCATCAGAAGTGACTCAATTAAGATAAATATATAAACAGGAGGAATAACTGTTGAATTAAATTTGACTGGTGTTTACTTAAAAACCTTAGTTTTTTGTGTATATACAAAACATTTTTTCTAAATATTACCAGTGTGTTTGTGTACCAATTGTTTTCTTACATTAAAAGTAAAATTTTTTCAGATACACACTCACACAAAACAAGAGAGACAGCGCTGAAAATTTCTTGGTTTGGCCCACCTCTCCAAATGTCAGATTTTTATTGAGCTAGTGTTTTCTTGGTTTGGTTGTATAGCTTTTTTTATTTTCATTAAAAAAAATAAAAAATAGAACATTTTCTAGATGAGTAACATTTAACAAATCATAATTTAAAAATGTACAAAATTGTATTAGCTGTTAATCTCACAGAACACAATGGATGATGAAATATCCAGAACAATATTATGAACAAAATATACTCAAATCTGAATTTACACTCAAAATTTAAAGTATCTCTTTATTAGTTTTACAAAATTAATAAAAAGATGTAATTCTTTAGACTGAAGGAGAGTAGATTTGTTTATGCAGTTTAAGAGTTTACTTTCCCTCAATTGTGGTGGGGGACAAGAAACAGTTGTTACATTTAAATTTATTTGTTGCTTCTACTGTTGTTATATTTGTATTCATTGAGCTTTCACACCAGTCAGAACTGATGATTGTTTACTAGAAATCAAAGGATATCAAGTCTCCTCAATACTCCAGCACTCTCCTTAGTATTACTACTTAGTGTTGTATGGATGGCTTAAATTCTTCTGTGGATTCCAAGTTCTTCCAACCTCTTTTCAAGTCTCATCTCAAAACTGTTTTAATCATGCTAATAGTGATGGGTACAAATCCACAATTGTTTTTTAACTCTCTAACATGGTCCAGATATTTTGTTTAATTTTAATTTTTATTGTGATTTGCACAGTTTCCAGGGGGATCACTTTTCCAAGCAAAACATGTTTATTTTTATACTTCTCACTCAACTTGTGTATATTCTTATGTAATTGTTCTGGATTTGCATTAATAAAAGCTCAGTTGCAAAAATAACATTTGAAGAGAGAAGCTATCTTACTTGCAATTTCTTTTGTTGTTTCAAATGTCTGTACAGTATGGTGGTGGTGGTTTTTTTTTTGTTTTTTTTTTTTTAAACCTCAAAGCTTTCTAGTGATCTTCATTATTGCTATTGTCAACACCATCTCAATTCATTCAGTTTCTTTTTAAAAACAGATGAGAATATTTTACTACTAATAATTATTTATTTATGGAAATTATGAAAACAAGCAGAATTATGATTTTCACTGACTGGCAAAACAAAGAGTTAAGCACCTTGAACTCTCAGGATTTTTTAGATTGGCCCAAGGTGATATAGAAGGAAAATAGAATTATCAAAAATCCACCACCACATGCACAAAATCTTTTTTTTTTTTTTTTAACTTGTTTCTACACTATCAGGCTTGCTATTACTTTAATAAGAGTTCTAATGACTTTTATTTAGAGAAAAGCCAAGTGATCTTGCATGGTTGATGGTGGTCCAATGTTTTTTAAACCCCAATGACACCAGGAATAAAGATAAAAAATGTAGCTTCCCAGCACATCAAAAGGGTGTTTTAGATATTCGATTGGACAAGATAATGTGCATAAAAAAAAAGCTCAGTATTTAATTTATTACAATTCCCATCCCTTCCAATATTTGCCATTATTTCATTCTCCACCATCACACTTTTTTTCAGTTTCTTTTTAAAAAGAGAATCAAATGTTTTACTACTAGTAGTTATTCCTTTATGGTAATAATTTTGAAGATTATCAATTTATTTTCCAAATGAATCCATGACTATCATATTTGACTGATTTCCTACTTGACAATCAGCACTTTCAGCTGCCTTTGTACAAAGAGGTTAAAAAAAAAAATTTTTTTTTTTTTGTTCATCCTCCACACAAACAGTTTTATGCTTTGAAATACTTGTATCCTTTTTATAAAAACTATGTATGGATCTCCTTGGAAACATTTAAACATCTATCACCTTTCTCTTACAACTAAACTGTTTTGAGACTTGACACCTGAACTTCAAAATAGTACAACTTTTTATATAAAGATATTTCCAACTGATCATCTTTCATAATCCACCCACGTTTTTTTTGTTTTGTTTTTTTGTGTGTAATCTAGTCCTTCCAGTGTAACTAAGATGGGATAATTGAAACTTTGTCACAAATTCATCTTGTAGAAGAAAAAGAAAATCCTTTCTAAAAATAGTCTGTTTGTATCCTCTCTCCAAAACATCAATGAATAGTTTGCAAACTTTCATATATTCATGAGTGGAGAGGCATTTTAAAGCAAAAATGCTTAACATATTTTGTTATCACCCATTTCTCAAGTCTCTCCTAAAATTAGATAAAAAAATAATGCAAAAATATAACTTGTTTACAATAAATGTTATTTTATTGTATTCAAATCTTACTGTTTTCTTGGTTCTATATTTTAAAACTATTTCTTTTCAATCTTAAAGTAAAATTTTGCTAAAATTCTATTATGAGAAATGTGTGTGATTTATCTGTAACCTAATTTTTCTGATACTGTAAGGAGAAAAAAAATCTGTCTGTAAAATTAATAACATTATTGTAAAAAAAAAATATTAATGTAAATGCAATGTGTTTGATTGCTTGTGTAGCTGTAATCACCGTCATCAGCAGTAAAAGAAGAAAAAGATAATGACATGAGTCGTTCATATCTGCAGAATATTTTTTTTTTTTTTTAACAAGAAGCCTATTTGTAAAGTTTCTTAAGCAAGCCTTAATTTTAATTATACTTTTATAAAATTATTGCAATGGAAATGAAGAGAAAAATACAATTCCCATGAAGAGATTAATTACTTTTTTAAAAAAAAATTTATTTAATTTGTCAGTCACTTTTTTATGTCCTTTTCTTTTTTTTTAAAAAATAGTTTAATGAACTGTGTGTGTGTGTATATATATATATATATATATACACACATATATATTATTAGATGCTTAATATCAACTAAATGAACAATTAACAGATTCTATTTATATTCTATGATCTTCTAAACTAAAAAATAATGTTTGGCCAAGATTTTCTCTTCATAGACCATCAAGTTCTAGATGATAGCTTATTCTATGGATAAATATTAGTCTTTTTAGATAAGATATTAAAGTAATGTTTGCACCCTATGGAAGTTATTGTGGAAAATGGAATGGATAGACCCAGTTCAAATTCCAAGTTGTTTTTGTTTTTTGTTTTTTTTTTTTTTTTTATAAGCGTTTCACCCCGAGCAAGGCATGTCACTGCCACTACTGTGCATGGGGCTACGTAGAGTGGAGAAAGGCTGATGAAATATAGGAAATGACAGAGGGTGGGTGATAGGCGGGTAAGGATACCGAGAATGAGGGTTGGGTAGATGAGAGTGTTGTGAGAATAGTTGGGAGTTAGTGTGATAGGTGTCTATTGACCCTACATTTAAACACCTGGAGATTGTAACTGTCGGGAAAGCAGACTTGTGGAAGGGAGTTCCACAGGCAGGAAGCACGAGAAAAGAAGCTGTTGGAGTAGAATTTACGGTTACATCTTATTTGTTTAACTGTAAAAGGGTGGGACCTAGTTGCTAATCTAGTATCTCGTGTAAATTCGTGCTTAGGCAGCACCAGTGATCTAAGCTCATCGGAGCAGAAGCCATGAAAGTACTTGTAGAAGAGGCACAGGGAAGCCACATCACACCAGTGTGAGAGCGGCTGCAGCCGGTCTGCCAAGTCAGTATCAACCACGTTACAGATCCTCCTTTATATCTTGTCAAGAAGCCCAAAGAGAGCAGCAGGGGCACCCGACCAGATATGGCAGCAATATTCAATACATGGGCGGATGGTAGATTTGTATATGTGCAGAATAGATTCAGGTGGGAAAAATTTCCGGGCCCTGCACAGGGAGCCCACTTTCATAGCAGCAGATTTGGCAATGGATTCAATATAGTCATTCCATTTGAGGTCCGCCAAGAGTGTAAGGCCAAGGAGGCATAGTATTTTACTCTCTGGGAGGCTAGCCTGTCCCATGCTAATGGGAGGTTGATGCGATTGTCTATGGTGGTTAGTTGATAACAGCTTTGTTTTGGAGGCATTGAAATTTACCAACCATTCCCTACCCCAGGTCACTACGGATTGGAGGTCCCTTTCAAGTACGGCAGTGAGGTTCACTTTGTCGTCCAGACCTGGTTTCTGATCAATGCGGGAGTAGATTGTTGTGTCGTCGGCATACATGCCAACTTGGGATCTAATGGTGTCGGGGAGATCATTAATGTAGATCAGAAAGAGCGTGGGACCTAGGATAGAACCTTGAGGGACGCCCGCGTTCGTATGGTAGTTTTGGGAGGCATGCCCATTTAATACCACCTTCAATGTGCGGTTAGAGAGGAAAGACTGGATGAGGTCAAACAGATGTCCAGTTATCCCATAGCTCCGCAGTTTGCACAAGAGGCCAGCATGCCAGACCCTGTCGAATGCTTTGGAGATATCCAAGGCAACGGTTCGGGCTTCACCATTCTTGTCAAGTGCCTGGTATATGTACTCGGTAATGGTCGTTAGCATATCAGCAGTAGACCTGGTGAAGCGAAACCCATACTGTTTGTCAGAGAGAAGCCCGTTGGCCATAAGATGCTGAATCACCTCGGCGTTGATAATGGCTTCGAAAACTTTGCCAAAGATTGGAAGGAGACTAATAGGACGGTAATTGGCGGGGTCTGAGGGTTCGCCAGAATTCTTAAATATAGGTACTACGCAGGAGGACTTCCAACAGGCAGGAAAGCAGGAAGCAGATAGGCAGAGGTTATAGTTTAGAGAGGACAGAGGAGAGTTCTGGGGCACATTTCTTCAGTACTATGACTGAGATTCCGTCACCGCCGCTCGCTTAGTGTGCACTAATACTATTAGGAAAGGCATGAATCTATATCTCCTATGTAAAGACTCTTTAGCCCTGGTATAGCACTCAGTTCTGAATTGAAAACCATAAAGATAGTAACAAGAAACCATTCTACTATGCAAATTACTATAAATGTTCTAAGAAAAAATTGGAACCTACAGCGACTCATAATCACTTACATACTGAGGGGAGGTAACATTTAAAAAAAAAAAAATTTCAACTTGAAAACAGTTCTTGTAATTTTTAAAACAAAAAATTTTTGTAACAGTAGGCATTAATGGGTTAACATCTGTTGGAATGATTGACTTGAAAGTAACTCTTGTAAATAAGAGTACCTCTTGAAATTATACATTTTATGAAAAGAAAACCTAAAGTTTTAATTTTTCATTGTAAAAACAGAACATGCCCAATAAAAAAAAAAAATGTTCTTTTAAGATATAGATTCTAAAAAGCATTATGCTAAAATCGAGCAGTTTCAGTTTTCATAAGTGATGTCTACCTGCCTGTGGCTAAAATGGTTGCATACTTAATGCAAGGATTAAGCCACTGTTTGAACCATAGGAAAAGGTTGATATGCAAGGTGAGTAGACTTTCCCAACTTGGAAGATTGGTGCAACTCAATATTTCCATTGCTATATTTTCATATTTGAACTTACACCATATTATACTAAGCTTAATAAATGTCAATAACAACTGGTTTTATATTAAAACTGTTTCTTTTCAATTTTACAATAAGAGTATGGTGATTTTTTTTTTTTCTAAGCACAGTTTAGATATGGCACAAGGCTGAAAGTATGTGACATCTAGTGAGAATCAAACTCACTACTCCATAATTGATATAGCAAGATAAGCTGGCTAACAATTACTGTAGAGGGACTTTTCAATGTAGTGTAAGAATATGAAGGATTTATTCTCAGCATTATTTTTTGTGTAATTGTTTTTTTTAATATAGCCAGTTTCTCTCCAAGATCTTATCCACTGGACAGTTTTCAAAATAAGATAATTCCATTTTTTTTTTTTTTTTTTTTTTTTTTGTGTGTGTGTGTGTGTGAGAGAGAGAATTACCATGGATTCTTGGGAAAGATAGTGATGTAGTTTCCTGTTGCCTTCCTTATGTTTAGGATTAGACTGGTTATTGCTCAAGTTCATTCTACTATTTAACCCTTAGCTAGAGAAAGAGAGACAAGACACATTCATGCCGTTCCTAAGAGTATTAATGCAAAATAGGGACACAGCAGATAAGAGTGAATTTGAACTCAACTTGCTGATTCCCCCTTTTTGCACTAATATCCATTACACTACTCACAAGTCCCCAATCTTTTATGGATTATATAGCTGACACATGCTAAAGAATGGATCAGTTGAAATGTATTAACAATACTCAGAACACTAAAGTTAAATTACCTGAACCAAATTTAGAATGTTAATGATTATTCAAAGTTGTGAACAATTTAAGTTGTAAATGCAATCATAAAAATTATGATCATTTAATATATATATATATATATATATATATATTTTTTTTTTTTTTTTTTCCATCTATAATCCTAATACATCATATCTGAGGGAATGTTGATAAGTTCTCAACCAAGCCTATTTCCCAAAGTCAGTATTCTGATGTTTGGTCATTGACAATTTTAATGGAGCTGGTTAGAAAACCTCTTCCTTGAGGGTAATTATCTATGCATAACCTAAAATATTAATGTATTGTTTTAATGTATGTAACTCATTTGATCTGATTGTATACAGATTGCAACACACTTCTAGCTAGCCTTTTTTTCTGAGATTATATTAGCATAAAACACCTAAAGTAGTATTTTATTAGTGTCACTGAAGTACAAACAGATCAATCTTCTTGCATCACAACTTCCAATAAAATCTTTTTTGTGTAAGGTGTTTCTTTCTCCCAGCCCCCTGCCACAGTGTTCTGCAAAGTAATTTTGCCACAGTGCTAAATCATTTTGAAATAATTTCTTCATTATTAATGGATTGTCTGTTAAAATGAAGAAAAATATTTTAAAAAAATTAACAAATATATATATATATATATATATATTTTGATTCTATTGTTGTTTTCATTTTGAAAAAAAAAAAAAGTTTTTTTTTTTTTCGGGATGAAAGAATTTTCCCTTGTGATTATCTGGGATCAGACTGGAGAGAATGTTTATACCGCAATGAAAAAGAAAGAAAATTGACTAATTACTAAATGTTTAACAAAAGGTTTTTTGTTTTTTTTTTTTTAAACAGACAAAAATGTGTTTTCTTCACTGCAATTGTTTTTCTTTGCCCATGAGTTCATTTTAATAAATTAAAACATGAACATTTTGTTTAATCCTCTTTTACACAGTTACAATTAAAGAAGCAAATTCTTATTCTGTTTTCATTCAAAACTATAAATCAATTCCCATTTTTCTTGACATTGTTTTCTATTCTATATTTTAAATTACTTTTTTTGTGTGTGATTCTAAAATGGTTTCAAATGAATTCTAATTGATCTCAGAATTGTTTTATTGTTATTAGTGATGATTGTTACCCTGTCTTGGTTCTTAAAATTGATTTAATTGATCTTGGCTTTCTTCAAGAGTTTTTAATCTGATCCAATCTTCCGTATAATCTTCTCTTTGGCATGATTCAAGTCTTTCATTATTAATTTTTGCTTTAGTTTTAAATATAACAATCTCAGTCTTTAAAAATTCATTTTTTTTTCTTTTTTATTGCTGACTTATGCTTTATTAACTTTGCTCATTATCATGACTATTTTTTAATCTTTGCTTCTCCAAAAATAATCAAACCAAATCAATTAACCATTTATACTAATCTTAAAAATGCAATTTCTTCCCCAAACCTTTTAGCATAACGTCAATCTATAAATCTATGCACTCAGATGGTCTTGTTCAAATTGTACTTTTCAGGAATTTCAAAATTATTCTCACTCATCACTGCTCTTATTTAAAAACAGCTTCTAAAAATCAGACTGTTCACTCCCCCACCTATATACACATGCACTTTGCCTTTTCATCTCCAAACGCTTTCTTACAAAATAGTTTTCCTCTAAGTAAATTAAATTCAAAACTCAACTCTCTTAAATGTCTGCTCATCATTGCAATGAAATTCTGAATGATTTTTTTTTTCTTTAGATTAAAAACATGAACATTCTGAAAAACTGAGTTTGCAACATGAAAAAAAGACCATGCATGCAAGCTATTGAATGTATTGTTAAAAAAAACTTGAACATATGAAGCATAAAAAATTGTTCCAAACCATAAAAGTTACTTGTTAACATGATTTCATTCCCTTAATAACTGAAGTACAATTGACTGAAAATAGTTTCCTTTTGGAAACAGTTTTAATAGCAAATATATTTTAATTAAACTATTATTGTTTGCTTTCATCTAAGATGGTATTTTTAAATTATGTTGAAATAAAAATGATATTCATACTCAATGTTTTGCTACTTATTCACCTTTTATCTCATTCTTAATGCATTTCAAATTATCTCTTGCTTACTGTCACTTTTTAAAAATGATCAATGTGTTTCTAAAAGTGTGTAAATTAACATACATCCTCCTTTTTACATGTTTGAAATGAGTAAATTTTTTTTGAAAAATATGACAATATTCTGACAAAGATTTTTGTAAAGTTAGACAAAAAAAAAATTTGAAAGTTGGTTCAGTAGAAACAAAAATGTGTGGTCTGAAAAGGGAGACTTACTACATAAGTATATAGTTGAGTGGCCAACGCTTCTAATAATTTTTTTTTACATTTAAATTCTGATGGTATTGTTTTTAATCAATGAAACTTTACCTGTCAGTTACCATTTTATCAGAATTGATTGTAAATTTTTTTTTTTTTTTTTTTTTTTTAAAAAACCAATTGCATATAATTTTTTTTTCTTTTAACTACTTATGAATGTGGATATCAGCATTAAATTAATAGAAATGCCTGGGGGTGGGGGGGGAAAAAAGTGCACATGAAAAGTATTATTCTTAAGATTATATTAAACCTGAAAAAGAATAGGACAACATATTCTAGAAAAGTAAAAAATAATAAATTTCTTACTCAAAATAATGTGATGTGGTGTCCTGAAGGGACATGCCACATGGAAGAATTGTTTCTTAGTTATTAGGTTAAGCAGAACTTGAGGACTCTGTGGTGATTAGTAGTAAAATGTATTGAAATATACTCTTTTCTCTTCACGAATAGAATGATAGTGAAACTCTCTCTCTCTCCACATAGATCCCTTCCTTCTTTTACATAACCCAAACATAGCTTATTTGGTCAATTGATGTCATGCAAAAGCCAACCAATCACTAATAGTCCTGCCAAAATCAAAGCAGAAACACGTAAGTGTTAAGAAAATATAAACAAACAAGGAGCATTGTTCTCTTCTAAGTGGCACACAACCCACACACTCATGCATGTGTGTAGAGCCTTATGACATCATCAAAGATTTAACCTATGCCAACAAGCCAAAGGAAGACATGCCAAAATAATATTCACATAAAAGATATACAGAAAACCAAGAATTAATGCAAGAAACAATCCACACCCTCAAATACGAGAAAAAATTATAGCATAATGCACAACTACAACCTACTATGTTACATCAGATACACATAATACCAAATATAACCTATTCACATAAAACTCTTTATAACCTCAACACCAAAATACAGATAAAGTGATGAACATTCCTATATAACCAAATATGTAAACTGATAAAGTCAGCAACAAAAATAAAAATGATGGCATAGTTAAAAAAAAACCTGGCCTTGATTTATTTATTACACAACCACATGTAAACTATACCATACTGGTGAACCCTAACCTTTTAAAGAACACCCTCCAAAAAGAAGCTACATGCATAAAAATGTTCGACAAATAATGAATCCTGGTACTCAAAAAAACAATTGTAGCAACATGAAATACAAAAAACATTCAATAAATTCTGATGCACTAACAACCAATCTACTAATCCATGAACAAGTATTCTACATAAAAAAAAAAAAGAAACCTTGAACCACAGGCATCACTAGATTCTTTAAAAAAAAAATATGCATGACTGACCACGTGACAAATGCATAAATCTGGAAAAGTCACTATTTTTCTCCTCTTCATCTTCTGCCTTCTTGTATCTTTCATTATGTCTGTAAAAACAATTAATAGAATGAAAACAAGTTAGTATCAAACCTCCATACTTTATGGAGACTAGTGTCACCAGTTGGTTCACTATAACTGATTCTCAATTTTATTTGAGACAAATATCCACTGGAGATACAAAATTTTACATCGTAATCAGTGCCTTGCCTCCCAATGTGATTACAAACATTCCACCCCACCCCGCCCATTTTAGAATCACAAAATTACACAAAACTTAAAGAATCAGTTGTGACTGCTTACGTAAAGGCCAGAGTTCTCAGAGAAATTACTAAAGACTTCTACATGTCTTGGTCATCCATTATTGTATTTACAGGAGTTGTCAGTCATGGTGAATAGGATTAAGGCTAGCAAAGAAATAGTATGGCAAAAATTTATTAAAGCACTTCCTCCACAAATAGCTCTGGTTATAGCAGTACACACAGAAATATCGTTAACAGGCCTAGATAGACTGTTATAATTTGATGCCACTAACTCAAGAAACATCAGTCTGCCAGTCAATAGAACCAAAATATAAACAAAATAGTAACAGTACAATTCCTATAGGGTTATGTCCTTTTTCCCCAAAATAAAATCAGAAGTCTGCAGAGCTCATTTGTACTTTACTGACATGGCTCGTACATGCAAACCATGGTTTAAGTGGCTGCATAAAAAAAAGAATAATGTACTAATGTTGCCCAATTCTTGTCCTTTTTATCTCCTAACCATAGCGACTCAGAAAACTGACAAAGCAAACTGTACTAACTCTCTCAGGTTCATTGTTATTAACTTAGCAGCTTCGAAAAGAAATTTTATAATAGATACAAGTGCAAGCATTTTCATCTTACCTTGTTCAGCAGTTGCTGATATATTTTTAGAACTGAAATCAGTAAATCTTTCATCTGCTAGTGGTGACTGTATAACATGACCCCTGGCTGAGTCCAGACAAGCTTCCTGATCGTTTGTCAATTCCACCCACGTTGTGTCATTGATCTCAGACCAGTCAAAGCAGGATCACTTGTTATCCCCCATCCAGGTTAGGATGGGTGATAACTCAAGGAAATGGTATATAATGAAAACCAGATTTAAGACTGCAATGCCATGTTGTAGACATATATATATCTCTCAAGATTTACAAGCAAGTCAAAGCTAAGTGACAAAAAAAATGTATCAGTTGGCTGATACTAATATTCATTGTGGACTGTAAAAACAAATGTATTAGCAATAGCGTAACAGACAGAAAAATGGCTGTAAAAATGGTAATCAGAACCATAGATAATGTCATAGTGAATTGCATGGAGATTGCTGCAAACATTGATATTATATGCAAATACAAAAGTATCACTTTGCCACAAAATGATGATAATAAAACATATGATGGTATTTATCATAGAATAAATACTGAAAGCTACACAGCAGTTTTTGCCAAGGCAAGACAACTTTCTGGGTCTAAATAAGATGCTTTTCAAGCAGAACTTTAAAAGTTACTAAATATAGGTGTAATTAAACCTTCAAACAGTGAATGGGCATCTCCTTTACATTTGGTGCAAAAACCAGATGGTACTTATGAAGCTTGCAGAGCCTAACAAAAACAGATATCCTGTCTCCAATATCAACTCTTTTACAACACAATTGACAAATAAATCTTGCTTTTCCAAGATAGATTTTATGTCTGCCTATCATTAAATTAAAATGCATTCCAAGGACATAGCAAAAACTGCTGTAGCTACACCCTTTGGGTTATTCGAATTTTTATATATGCCTTTTGGTTTGAAGAATGCATCTGCTACATTTCAGTGTTACATGAATAGGATATTTTTCAAACTGGATTGTGTATTCATATATCTGGACGATATCCTAGTTTTTAGCAATAATGAACAACACAAAAAAGACTTAGATAAGGTGCTCCAAATACTTAATGACGCTAACCTCAAAATTTTGATAGATAAGTTCATATTTAACATAACAGAACTAGATTTTTATGTCAGTAAAAGAGTTTACTACCTATGCAAATGGAAATTAAAAGTTATCAAAAATTTTCCTAAACCAACAGAATCTAAAAGCCTAAGGCAATTTTTAGGCATGACAGGTTTTTACCAAAAGCTTATTCTAAATTATGCAAACATTATATTGCTATTATCTGAACATATGCGGTTAAATCCTAAATCACTATTTGAGCTAAATGAACAAGAATCTAACACCTTTGATGCTATAAAAAATAAGAAATAACAGCATGAGCACATCTCCAGTCTTCAATAACAGAGTACCAGTTAGTAACCGATAACAGTCAATATGTGGCTGGTACTGTCTTACATCAAATAGTAAACAAACAACCTATACAAATTGGATTCTTTTCAAAAGAATTTTCACAGGTGCAGACAAAATATTCCACATTCAATAGAGAGCTGCTCACAGATTATCTCTCTCTGCTGCATTTTTGCCACCTCATAGAAGGTTGCAATGTAGTGCTGTTTACGGATCATAAGCCATTGTGCAGTGCATTCCATAGTCAGATTTCAGCAAAATCTAATCAACAGCAACATCATCTTGCAGTGTTATCTAAGTATACATCAGAGGCAAGCAGAACATAGTTGTGGACCGTCTATCTGGACCCATGCTTGCAGCTCAAATAAATGCTTGTGATTTGTCAAAGATAGCACAGGTACAGTAGCAAGATGAGAAACTCAAGTCATATAAAATTTAAAGGAACATATAATTTTCCCTAAAAGTCAGATCCATTCTCTATGATATTTCCACCATACATCCTGGGCCATTTGTTCCTAGGGTGTGCATAGAACAATATTTACATTGCTTAGTGCACCCTGGAGTAGTTTCCTCTTCAAAATTATTACAAATCAAGATATTTTTGGTTTGAAATCAACAAATCCATAAAAAAAATTCTGTGCAGAATCTCTCAACAATCTAAGATTCACAGACACACCAAACCTGCTGTGCAAGATTCAAACTGAAAAAAAAAAAAAAAAAAAAAAAAAAAATCGACATTGCTGGGCCATTACTGTCAACACAAAGAGAATCAGAATAATATATCAGCCCTTATCAATATTTACTTCTACAGACTGCGCAACATGTTGAGTTGAAGTCCAAACTATGATAGAAATCACTGCAAAGTCAGTAGCCCAAGCTTTTGATACATAGATATCACAATTCAGTGTGCCACTATATGTTGCCAACGATTGTGGTTGACAATTTGAAAGTGAATTATTCCAAGAATTAGCAAAAGTAGTAAGACTCTATACATTAAGAACAACGACATATAATCTACGATGTATTGGATTGATAAAAAGAGTGCACCGCACACTAAAAACAGCAATAATATCCCAAAAGGAATTGTGGTTAACAGCCATACCCAAAGTACTTTTAGGCATTCGTAGTACTCAAAATGAATCTAATTTTACATCATTCACGGCAGTTACTGGATCACTCATATTGATTACTCACCAGTTAGTTGACAATGCAAATGTTGAAAACAATGCCCCTGTACAAGAGTATATAAAAGATCTGTGTAAATATATATCACAATTTGACATGTTAAATGACAACAGAAAACATTACACAAACATTTTCATACCAAATTTTTTGCATACTTGCAATAAATTTTGGCTTTGAGTAGATTGAGTACAAAAACCTTTGGAAGCACCTTATTCCGGCCCTTACAAAGTTTTACAATGCTCACCAAAACATTACCTAATAGATTTAAATAATGACATACATTCACAAGTATCAGTTGATAGATTAAAACCGTATCTAGAACCATCTGTACAGCATAAAAATAGTGCCAAATCACAGGCAAAAATCAGATTAATATACAGACAGCAAGAATGATGTTACTATCAATAAGTCTGATGAAAATATTACAAGCAGTAATACCAATCGTAAAAATCTAGAGTAGGCAGATGTGTCACCTGGAAAAAGCATAATGAATACTATTATTTTCATTAAAAAAAAAAAAAAATTATAGTAAGAGTATATAATCATACCAAAATGTATTTTATTTACTCCATATAGAGGGAGACTGGTGATTTGTAATAAAACATATTGAAATATACTTTCATCTTTACAAACTGAACAGCAGTGAAAGTCCCTCTCTCTTTTTCTCTCTACACATATGTCCTTTCCTTCTTTTTCACAACCTGGACATAGCTTACTTGATCAACTTATGTCATGCAAATGCCAACCAATCACTAATAATCCCACCAAAATCAAAGCAGAAATGTATAGGTGTTAAGAAAATATAAAAGAACAATGTGCATAGTTCTCTTCTCTCTTTGTTTTGCTCTTAAGTGGCACAGATCGCAAAAACATGCATGTGTGGAGTCTCACGACATTACTGTCAAAGATTCAACCTATACCAACTAGCCAAAGGAAGACATGCTGAAATAATATTCACACAGGAATCTTTTCCTGTGTGAATATTACAGAAATCCAAGAATTAAGAGACAATCCACACCCTCTAAATACCAGAACAAATTATAGCATGACACACACCAACAACAACATGCTACTATGTTACACCAGACATGCACATAAAACCAAATATATTCACATTAAACTCTTTATAACCTCAACAACAAAATACATGTAAAATGATGAACATTCACATTCATGTTTGGGTAGATTACATTTGTTATAACAAAATATGTAAACTAATGGAGTCAGCAACAAAAATAAAAATGAAGGTATAGTTAATAAAATCTGGCCTTGATTCATTTATGATCACAATCACATCTAAACTATACGGATTACCCCAAACTCTTGAGAATGAGAGAGAGAACAACATACTGCCAGGTTTACATGTACTCAGTGACACATGGGGAGTGTAGAGTCAAGCTAATGCAATGCAGAATGTACACATAACTTATTATTTATGAAGATAACTTTGTTGGTGGCAAAGATCCTAAAAAACATTCACAAATCACTGAGCATCTTGAAATTTGAATGGCAGAATTAAAATTCAGAGCCAGAGTTTTCTCTGATCATGATGGACAGTTTCATCCTAAATGACAATACTTTGAAAATTTATTAGGTCCCAAGTTAAATCCAGACCACAAGAGATAGTAAAAAGACAAACATTAGTACTACTAAACTACAAGTTGTGGCAAACCATGTTTACCAACCTCTTGAATAGATATGGTACATAAGAATAAGAATATGAAGAAATGTATGTCAAAGAAATATTTTCCTAACCTGTTTCTGTGAACTTAATTAGTCGAAAGTAATTTAAAATGTATCTGTGCATTTTTCTTCAGAAAGATTAAATCACATTTGTACTAACAGAAAATAATAGTTTAAACAAATCATAATGCTTTTTCAGATATTTTTTACTTTATTTCTAAACACAATGTTTTCAAATTTAAAAAAAAAAGAGCTCAGAATATGATGCTAGTTAAAGAAATTTAAAGGAGGTAATTTAATGCTTGGTGTATAGTAACTGTTTGAAATGCTAAACTTTGTATACAAAAGGAATATAAATTTAGAAAAAAAATTAGGGAAATTTTGAGAGATAAAATCCTTTTGTGGCAAATTTTCTATTTTTGTTCTGCTTCTGACTGATTTGTGTTTACCAGTGGAAAAAAAAGGAAAAAACAATTCAGCCTTGAAAAGACATGTTGAAATGCAGTAAATGAATAAATATGAATTTAGAGAATAATTGTTTTATCATTAGGTGCACTGAAGTATTATATTATTACTAAAAGTTTTTTTTTTATCTTTTTAAAAATATATGTTTTTAGAGATTTTTATTTACATAATTTTAAAAAATACAGTTAATTAAAATTTTGTAATGCAGTTAAAAGAAACATGAAATGTATTAAAAGTTCTTTGCAAAGAAAAATAAAAAAAACAGTTACATCATGTTTGGGTAGATTACTTCAGGCATTCTCTTTTTAAAAAAAAAAAAAGTAATAATAGTTAGGATAATTCAGCTTTTTAAAAATCCTCAAAGAAATAATAAAAATGTAGGTTTTCTTTTTATAAAAGAAATATATTTTCTTATTTTAACAATTTTAAATAACTTTCGAATAACCTAAAATGAAAAAATGTTGCATAAAATATCCAGACAGGGGGAATAATTTCACCACTTAAATTTACATTTTTATGAAAAAAATACTAAAGAAATTTAAAAGCCATCTTTTTAAAAGTTAATGAAGTTAAAGAAAAAAAATCTGTAAATACTGGACATCTTAACATTAAACAGAAAACATTGATTTGCGAAACAAGCATAATGAAAACAATACTTCAAGGACTAATAGATAAATTTATGCTTTTATAAAAAGAACCAATTAAGTTTGTAAAATAATGAATTTACAAAAAATAAATGTTAAACAGGTAAATACATTATTTTCAAAAGAGTTATGAAATGGAAATTATTACAATAAATAACTGTAAACAAAGTGAAGATAAACTTAAAAAGGTTCCAACAGCATTTCACATTAAAGCAAATGTATACATGTATAAATAGATAGATAGATAGATAACTGAAAATAACTGTTTATTTACTTATCTAAGTGAAAAAGAACAGAAAAGGCTGAAGACAAATGATAGAAAATACAGATAGTTACTTCTTTAGGAGACAACTTCTTGTGCCCAACTTCCAAAAATGGTATATATACATATACTGATATATATTATCAGTAACTGTATTTAATATTAATTTTCTAATGCATATTTATTTTCATGCAAATATTGCTTCTGGCATATTTTAATTAGAAATTAAATTATTTCTACACACCAGGTCTTTTATAAAAAATTAAATAAAATTTCAGTAATCTCAGTGATATTCCATCATCACTGAGATGACCCTAAAACTTAAACGGATGTTCTCTCCAGGAGACCCCTATATCTTGAGCACCTATTAGAACAAACTCAAGTCAAGCCTCAAGTGGAACTTATACATAGGATTCATCACTAAAGATACTAGAAAAATTATTGTTTCCCTGTACCACTCCAGTAAATACCTGACTATCCTCTACCTTTACAAGATTCAGAACAGGCCAAAAATTGGAGTACTATTGCCACATATGGGCAGGAGATGTCCAGTGTTCAAATTTCATTTTTGATAGTTCACGGCTTCTGCTCCGATGACCTAACACTGGTGCCCCCTAAATACGAATTTGCACGAGATACTAGATTAGCAACTAGATCCCACCCTTTTACTGTGAAACCGATAAAATGCAGCCGTAACTTCTACTCCAACAGTTTCTTTCCTCGCACTTCCCGACTGTGGAATTCTCTTCCAAACGATTGCTTCTCCGACGGCTACAATCTCCAGGAGTTTAAATGTAAGGTCAATAGACACCTCCTAACACACTAACCTGCTCCCATTCTATCAAGCACTCTTCCCATCTGCCCAACCCTCATCCTCGCTATCCTTACTCATCTGTCACCTTCCTCCTGTCATTCCCTATGTCTAACCACTCCTTCTCTTTACCTTCCCCTATGTAGCCCCATGCGCAATAGTGGCAGTAGAATGCCTTGCTTGGGGTGAGATGATTAAAAAAAAAAAAAAGTGTCTCCACATACTCGTGGATAATCATTTTCCACCTTACAATCCATTTTTCATAAATCAAACATCACGAGCCTCTCACTGCTCTATCACTATTTGTATGGAAAGTGTTCAGATGAACTACATTCTTTAGTTCAAACCTGCTATGCCATGCATATTGTAAGGAACCACCCTAATTCTCTTATTCCCTTGGTGAGATGTAAGTTCCACTCAAGCAACTTCTTCCCATGAACCTCTGTGTTATGGAAATGTCTTCCAAGTAATTGCTTCTTCAATCACTACAATCTTAATCTGTTCAAGTTTGTAATTAAACATTATTTTCTGCACATATCTTCATAAACTGTGCTTCTTATTTTTGAATTTGTGGAACCAACTCCCAAGAGGACGCTTCCTTTGATCACTACAATCTTAACCTGTTCAAGTCTAAGTTTAACTTATCTTCCCACATATCCTCATAAACTGTGCATCTTACTCTGTAAACCTCTACCTGCTTTGTAAAACTGACTCCCAAGAGGATGCTTTCCTGATCATCACAATTTTAACTTGTTTAAGTCTAGGGTTAACTGTTACCCTCCCCACCTATTTGTATAAACTGTGTCTCTTACTCTGTAACCATCTACCTGCTTTGGAGAACTGACTCCCAAAAGGATACTTCACCAATCACTACACCCTTAACCTGTTCAAGTCTAGAGTTAACTGTTATTTTCTCCACCTACTCATAAACTCTGCATCTTACTCTAACTCTCTACCTTGTGGATCTTGGGCCTTGTATAGAATAGACATCATTGTTAAATAATAAATTTCATACTCATTCAAACATTTACAAAATGAAAAGAATTGATTTTCATTCCTATAAGAATAAAGCAGTTAAAATATATTTTGTATTTTATTTGGTAAATGATATAAATTTTCATTACTTAAATTAATTTAAAAGCAGATAATAGATTCTCTTTTCTACCTTTAATTAAACTTTCACATTTATAAATAAATGTACTTTTTTCACACACACACACACACATATATATATATATTTTTTTTAATCATATCACCCCAAGCAAAGCAATAACGCCACTGATGCACAGGGGGCTACGTAAGGGTAAAAAGAATGGAAAAGAGAAAGCCAGAAACCACATCCTAAACAGGGAACAAGGGATGAGCCCCTTCACCTGTTTAATAGACGTGGGTGGAGTGTGAACCGGGCGATAGTTTAGTCTATCTACTCCAATTGAAAAAAAATAAAATAAAAGAGAGTGAAAAGAGTGGAAAAGAGAAAACCGGAAACTGCATCCTAAACAGGAAACAAGGGATGAGCCTCTTCACCTGTTCAATAGACGTGTATATATATATATATATATATATATATATATATATATATATATAGGTGCATGTGTCTAATTATATAGAATATGTACACACTATATTTACAAATTTATAATATAAAATATTTGATAGAATTTTTTCCAGTACTGTGAATCCACTTTACACATGACACTTATATGATGCATACATCTTTTGAATTAAATTCAAATTATAGCATTTAAAAAAATAAGAAAGAAATTGAAAGCCGACAAAACCTTATCTACCACACTGACAACATCCGGATCTTGAAAATTGCAATGCCACTAGAACACAAAGTGTTACAGGGAGTAGAAGTGAAAGATAATGACAAGATCAAAAATGGGGAAAAATTGAGAAAAGGATAAAAAAGGAACAGGGTTCAAGAAGACAGAAGACGGCAGTTAATGTTGCATTTAAATTTTTGAAGTTGTAGTTATCAGAGAAGCAAGAAATCATATGAGAAGTATTAGAAGAAAAAAAAAAGTAGATGTTGCAGTTGCATCTTGTAAGTTCAACAGTAAAACAGTGAGACCTAGTTGCCAATCTAGTAGCATGCTTAAATTCATGTAGCCAGTGCACTAGAAAAAAGAGATCAGAGAAGAAAATATTTGTAAAACAGAGAAAGAAATCATATCACATCAGTGAGAAAGTGACTTGAGATGAGATGCCTGGTCATGATCCTTTGTATCGCAGATCCTTCTCTGGATTTTGTCAAGTGCACCATGGAAACAGTAGTCTATAGATGGGCAAATTGTAGATTTATAAATGTGCAAGATGGATTTTCTGGCAAAAAAAATCTTTGGCACAACACAGTGAACCAATTGACTCAATATGTTCATTCCATGTCAATGGAAAACACGAGACCAACAGGTCTAGTGTTGCTCTCCTGAAGTTCAGCATCAGCCATCCTGATGGGACACAGGACAAAGACAGTAACAATTATTCTAACAAAAACAGAACAAAAATATCAACTTTGAACAATTTATCCAGAATTCTGTTTCAGATGTACAACTGGTTTCAAAAGGAGAAAAATACAATATAGATTTAAACAGACAGGCCATATTGGTTGAAGCTAATAAAACTAATTTATACAGACATATATGTATGTATGAATTTATCAGGGTAGCAGTAAGCTTTCAAATATACAAGTAAGGTCCCACTACAAGATGTCTTTTGCTACTTGAAGTAAATAGATGTTCAATGTGTGAATATAAATGAATGTATCTATTACAAATTCCTAAAAATCTGCTTATAGGGAAGCTATAGCTATCAAAGAAATTATGAGAAGAAAAATTAAAATAAAAGATAATGTCTTCCATTATTACTAATTTTGATGAATATTTACTTTCATATTAAATTTTTAATTACTTTTTATCACAAAAAATAAAATAAAAATAAGATTTCTTCAAAATACATTTTGTGTATATTTAATATCTTTTTTGATACTCTTTTTATAATAATTGTTTCTTTTCTTTCAAAGATAATCAAATCTTTGTAAAAATCTTTGTAAAAATCCCAACTGAAATATTGGAAAAGAATTTGATGTATTTCTCTGTATATCTGAAACAAATGAATTTACCGATATACATGAATTCACATGAATTTTTATAGATTAACAAAATCATTAAATACAATTAGTATTATCTACTTCAATCTATTTTATAAAATAATGATCATCCATCAATAATGGGCATTCGATGAAATCTACTCTAAAATCATAAAACAACACAACTTCCTGAGGGTGGCTCTTGCAGAATCCAAGGAAACCACATTCATCAAGAGACTTGTCATCAGGAAGCAGAGAATCAACACTGCACACACTGTCCTTGAAAAGTGCCATTCTGGTGGTCGAAATCTCTGTAAAGAGGAGAATCTGGTTGATTATAAACTGGACCAAAGTGTTTGACAAAACAACAATGAAAAAATGGGCACGATGATTCTTGATTTGATTGAAAGTAGCCATTCGAAGTTCAAGTTGAATATACCTGTAGGTTAAAAAATTAAAAACAAAATAGTATTGATATAAGAAGTATTTACTCTGATTTGTAGAATGTATATATATATATATATATATCTATCAATAATAATATACTAGTAGTACCCATGAAAATTTCAGGGTTTACTATTTTAATTTTCTGATTAATCATAATTCATAAGTTAATGACTGAATAAGCTCTTTTTGAGTTATATGATTCTAAAGTGTCTGTAGAAAATTTATTGCATTGTTAAATATTTGAACTCAACTTCAAAATATTGTAATAACAGTCAAAGGTATGAATATAGGTCATTATTTCAAGTAAGAGGGTACAAATAAAAAAAATCTAAAAGTGACAAGTTTTTCCATTTCACAGAAACAAACATTAAACCTTTTTTTCTCACTCAAACCAAATAGCATATCTGACTGATATGTCTTTCCTCAAGATCAAAACAAAATAGTTCATTATTTGTGAAATATTGACAGGGTGTAACATATAAGAAGCCAACAATTATCATATGATATAGAATCAGTAAGTTTAATCAAAAATCCAGCTGGGATAATTTGTATTTACTTAATACTGATGCCCTCAGAAAAGGCATAAATTCAATTCTCTTTACAGCTTTGAGTAAACAGTAAGACAACCCTGTAAGGCAGTCTATTTGAGGCATTAGGCTACCACCCCAGCTCCAGGAAAATGCACTTCCTACTGAACATGCAGTAGCAACATTTGGTGTAGTTGCAACCTTCCCTATCTTCCATAAGAAGTATTTGGGGTACCTGAGAGTGATGTAATGATTAGTAGGCTTGGCTTTCTATATCAATCACAACTGAATAGTGAGATCAATCCTCACTGGGTGCTCCAAACATTTGGCCTTGTGCCACATCTAAGCTTTGATGTGGTGTAATGGTTAGCAAGCTTATCTCCATAGATGCATTACATCTGAGTAGTGAATTCTATACTCATTGGGTGCTCCATACTTTCAACCTTGAGCCACATCTAAGCTATGCTTAAAAAAAACAAAAAAAAAAATCTGTATGCATTAGAGAATAAACAACAATAATAATAAACAATAAAAAATACAATGCATACAGGATTTCAAAAAATGTCAATGCACTTTCTCATCCTATAACTTAACATTTCTTTTTCAAATAAAAACAAATTTTGAGTCATAAATAATTTCCGTTTTGGAGACTCAAATGTAATGAAAGTATCTTCATAACTACCAATTATACTTATTACATTTAGAATACAGTAACTAAAAAAAGATAAGTAGACAGACAGATTAGGTTGAGTCATAAATAATTTATGTTTTAGGGAACAAATTGTAATGATGAATATATCTTCCTAAATATTAAATCAAACATGGCATTTAACAATAAATTTAGAATAGACTAATATATCTTAGTTTTGCATGGCACTGGCAGTGTAAACAGTTGATTAAAGGAAAAGTATTTTTTTTTTTTTAATCATATCACCCAAGCAAGGCGGTAACGCCACTGATGCACAGGGGGCTACATAAGAGTAAGAAGATTGGAAAAGAGAAAACCGGAAACCACATCCTAAACAGGGAACAAGGGATGAGCCTCTTCACCTGTTCAATAGACGTGAGTGGAGTGTGAACCGGGCGATAGTTTAGTCTATCTCCTCCAATTGAAACTTTTCAATGTGAACGCAAGGCCATATACAACAAGAACACAGGAAAAAATTTTGAACCATATTCACCTGACCTTGAACAAATTGATTGTTACCTTTTCTTTTCACATCAAAACTTTTGATACTTTTTATTCAAAAAGTATTGAAGAGCTGCTTAAGAACAGGCAACAAGTCACTGTGAATAAGATTGTATAAATGAGTAAAGCATAATTGTACTTCATTTTTTTGAGTTTGAGTTTTTAATTAAAGGCATATCAACCTCTATGGGTTATTTAATGCAAAAAAGGTGGGGTTTTAATGTTTAGTTATAGTGAGAAGGTTGATTTAGTCAGATTTTAATGAAAATGTTTTTATTTTAGAAAACTGAAGATGTCTTCTAGTTTAGTATTCAAAAATGTATGGTTGGTAATAATTTCTTCCTTCAAAAATTCATTATGGCAATAATTTTTTCTTTTTTTTTGTGCTTCCGAAAGTGTCCTCTCGACAATATCTTCCCTCCAATAATGTCCTCTCGGCAATATTTTGCATTCAAAAATCTCTTGTTGATAATATTTTTCCTTAAAAAAAAAATGTAATTTTTTTCAACAAATGTATTTTTATGTTTCTATTTCTATAAAAGTCTATTTTGTGTAAATGGATCTGAGTTTGAGTTTTGTTTAGCAGCATATCTCTGTGGGTTGCCAAAAAGGTAAGGTTTTAAGGTATTTTTTTTAATGTTCGGTTATAGTGAGAAGGTTGATTTAGTCAGATTTTAATGAAATTTTTTTATTTTTATTCTTTTTTATTTTAGAAAACAGAAAATGTCTTCTAGTTTTGTATTCAAAAATGTTTTGCTGAGAATAATTGTGTTATGGTCAGAATTTTTTTCTTCAAAAATGTATTGTTGGTAATATTTTTCCTTCAAAAATGTATATTTGTTTTTTATAAAAGTCTATTTTTATGTATATATTTCTATAAAAGTGTATTTTTATACTTTTATCGTGTTTTGACCCCAGTTTAGGGGTTAACTATTTGCCCATAACTGGGACCCTAGCAGGTGATACCACTCCAGGTCAGGGTGGATCTGGGAACAACAGCAATTCAGAGGTGGTTCCATGCTCCTCACAACCTCCCAATCAGAGGTCTTGCTGCCTTTTATTTATTTTTTTTTTTTTTTTGAGGAACAAAGTTAAACAGAAACAAAAATTATTTATGACTCAAGTTAATATTTTATCTTTATGGTGATATTTGCTCTAAAAGATTCTTCAAGTAAAATTAAGGAAATGAACCTATATATATATATGGGCAACAATCCTTCATTAAAGACCACCAGCAATGATTTTTTTTTTTTTTTTACACTATTTATATTTTCGGACTATTTTTCTCATCTTTGTTGCCATTTGTACAATATTTCAAGCGTTGTATGCTTTGGCCTTCTTCAGGTACTAGAAATTTCAAGCCAAACCCTTTATTACAATTACTGGGGTATATCATTCTCATTTCTTGTGTGAAGCCTCTTTTGGTAGTCATGAATTATCTCCCACTAACCAGACTCTCTAAGTTACTTTTTCATTTGTAGCCTGGTATTGAACTCACAATTCAAGTCACTGGAACTAACCAACACTTATATCCACTGGGCCATGTGTCTTTAAGGACAACAACAACTGAGTTTCTGGGACTAATAAACCTAATGTTCAGTAACCATTTTTTTTTACCAGAGTTCATATTGCAATTTTTTGATGTTAACAGTTTTCCTCTAGTATTTTTTTACCAGAGCTCATATTGCAATTTTTTGCAATTTTTGACACTAATGATTTTCTCTGGCACTCTGTATTACTGGTTCCCATACTGTATTCATCACTATGCATGGTTGGCTTATGAGATTTTTTGTAGACTAGCATATGTGCTGATTCCTTAAGTTTACATAGTTTCCAGTGGTGTTCTCTATCTATTATTTCAACTTCATCTCATAGAGGGCGGTGATCCCCTTTCTCCCTCCGCATGTGGTCAGCTATGCCTGATTTTTCTATCTCCCCATATGTTACAGCTTTGATATATTCTACTCAGAATTTCATTCCTTGCTTTATACAGATGCTATAATTTGAAATTTAATTTAAAAAAAAAAAAACAAGAAAAAAAACCTAATCACAATTTTAGCTCAAAACTTAAAACCTTTGAACTTGATAATGACTAAGCAAATAAAAAAAAAAAAAAAAACTAAAATCTCTTACATTTCTTAGAAACATCTACATTTATTTATACGAGTTATGGATTAAATGTAGATCAAAGTATTGGAATCTCTCAAGATAAGATAAAGAACAAATAGGAACCTGTCACTAGGAGGTCAGGTTTCTATAGTAGATGACCCTTCCTCATGCAAACATTAAAAATGATGAAATGACAAGAATGACTACAACAAGGAGATGGATTATATCAAAATCAAAGTTACAAACAAATGACAAAATGTTTTAGCATTTTAAATACTCTGGATAGTCGTGCTAAAACTCATCAATTTTGCTCTGAAAAGAACAGCATATCAGTGCAGCAGGATGAGACTTGAGGTCCAGGCATAGAGGCAGTCTGTTCAAGCTAGCTGGAGTAACAAGGGCTGAAGATGATGAGCTACCAACTGTCGTTTTTGAGACTGCTGCCCATAACTATATCCCAAGTGCTGCTTTAGCGGTTACTTTGGCTGTGGACTGCTGCAGATGATTGTGTCAAGGACTGGTTTCATCTGCTACTGCTGGATCAGATACTGCACATTTATCTGGGGCTGGGCAGGTAGTCCTTTTCTCTTCCCTCCTTGCTTCATTTCTTCATGCTGATTTTATGATAAGGGAATTTACAACACTGATGAGTTTAAGGCTAGTTCCGGTTGTGAATGAACACTCAAAGTAATTTTAAATTACGAAATATAATACAACTGGACATTGCACAACCAAGAATGGAAATAATATTTGCTGCTTTTAGTGACCATCAAAAATATCACCAAAAGAACTCAGATTTATTAATCTTGATTATACTGTTTTAGGTCACATAAAATAATAAGAGTAGCATGAGGCTACAATAAACAAAATTGAAAATACCAAAGTTCTGTCTTTTTGTCTATTTTCTCTCAATCTCTGATGAAGCTTTAATAAAAGTGAAACATGTTAGATTGATAAACATTTCCTATTTGTTATTTATCTTATTCATTTCTATATACAGGGTGCAGCAGAAATATATCCCACATTTTAAACTGTCTCCTGCATGGTGCTAGTGAACTTAGGCAAGTGGCAATGAGATCCACATCTAGCTAATGTCTTACCATTATGTAGGAGATATTTTTGCCACACCTGGTAGGTTTTTCAGACATTGTTTATATAACTGTGGACACTGAAGCCAACACCAAGAGGCTGCTTTATGCTTGAACATATTCTTCAGGCCATGATCACCTGCAGACTGCACTCAAGTGTCAGCTGATGTTGAGCATTTTTGCCCATAAATATAGCATAACTTAAAACTAGATTTTATATATATTTTACTATACATGTCATATTTAGTAGACACACATTTCAGTAGACATTTTTTTTTAAAAAGTTAATGTCGACAGACCTAGAGATCAGGAAGTCTGACTAAAGAAAATGTCAAAACATATACGTTTCTTTAGTAAGACTTCTTGATATCAAGGTTGGTAGATATTAATTTCATTATTTAAAAAAAAATGTCTACTGAAACAAGTGTACCCACTAAATATAACATTAATAATAAAAAATAATGTCAGACTGAAATGTCCATAATATATATATATATACACTCCTGATCAAAAATTTAAGACCACTTAAAAATCTTTAAAAAGAAATTTTTTTTTTTATGGATAGATTTTAAACTCCTCCCACTTAAGGTTACCAATACTACAATCTAAAAGGTTATGGAAACAAAAAGCTACATTCCAAACATTTTATTTAGAAATTTACATTTTATAAAATGAGGCGATTTACACATGATCAAAATTATAAGACCAGAGACAAAAATTCTACGAAATTGTACAAAAAGTGTATGAAAATATTCAACAACCAAATTTAATAATGAAGTCTACCTCCACTGCTTTTGATGACTTCAAAAATTCTGTTGGGCATGCTAGAAATAAGCGTTTCCATTAAGGTGCAGGGGATGTTGCTCCAGCTTCTGAAGATGGCTTCACAAAGTTCATTTTTTGTTGAATATTGTTTTGCCATTTTGATAAACATCTCTTGTCATCAGTAGCAGTTTATATCTTTCTATGATGAATGGTCTGTGTGTGTAAGTACACTAATTAGTCTATAAACTAATGATGACAATATCATTTGCTTAACTCAAATATTTTTTGATCTAATCTCCTTCATCAATTAGTTTAGTAATGAATATGAATCATACTGATTAAGCATTATTCAGTGAAAATTGCAAATCAAAATTTAATTTATAAGTACATGTCAGGCTTATATGACTTACTGATTTATTCACACACACACACACACGTCTAACTGTACTGATGATCTGTGATACAGCAAAACAGATCTGTCTGTGGACAACTATTAACGCTCTCACACACCAATTGAGCACTATGGAGAAATGGTAGGCTTTAAAAAAACAATAGCTAAGCATGCATCTACACATTGTTCATTCAGTAATGAATGAAAACACTTTCAGCTACTGGTGCGTGTATTCATTGTATATCGGTCAGTTAAGTGCCATACATGATACACGCTTGGGCGATCATGTCTCGAAAGAGACATGACTGACTGGGAAGAAGATTATCCTGCAGTAGGTTGCCATTGCTTTCTGCGGTAGACTGGTTGCCAACCAAGGCTATAGAACCCAATCTGTCCTGTTATTTAACCCATAACTGGAAAGAATAGACGGATTAATACCTTTCCCAAGGGTATTTGCGCGTAAGTGAATGTAATGAGTTTGGCTTGAATTCAAACTCAGCTCCACGATTTCTCATTCTGAGCTTATATCCAATGCACCACAACGCACATCATTGTATATAACACGCTAAAATCAGCCTTCCTCTACCGAGCACCCATAGCTCAGAGTCGCTGACTGACGCCAATTCAGTTGAGTTTCAATCCTGGCTAGAAGCAATCAGAGGTCTATGGCATGGATGAGAAGGCCCTTAAGTCTATAATATACCATAATGTGTTTCCAGCTGATTCTAATAAAACCTTAAAACTTATATATTATAGTAAATTATTGGTCACATTAAAAAGAAAAAGTTTAATATGATGGTCAATAAAACGATTAGGGAAGCTGTTGTTCACAAGGGTTTGCTTCAAGTCATGGTGTTTTTTGAAGAAAAGCTGACAAGATGAATTCTTGTATGATCTAGTAAGGAAATTTCTAACATCATCATCTAGGAGGACATTGACTAATAAAATTAAGTGACAAGAAATTTTACTGGGTTTTTCTTTTTAGTGAAAGTATTATTACTAAATTCCATGAGAAAATCCAAGAATGGGAGTTTAATTTTTGGCTAAGCTCATATGTGAAGTTCAGGCCGAATACAATACATGCATGATTATGCACATACATAAACACTACACATATTCAATTATATGTAAATTAAAATCCATCCTCAATAATGCCTAAAAGTATAGCTGAAAGCACTTGGAAAAACAAAACATTTGGACAATTTTTATATAATTTATGTTCTGAAAAGAAAAAAAATAAGATCACATGAAAAATCACATTAAAAAAAAAAAAAAAAAAAAAAAAAAAAACTTAACCATAATACCTTGTCAATTATTTTTAATGAAACCTGTATAAGAGAGAGAGATTCTTGCCCAAATATACTCTGTACAGTGACACGTATAAGTATTGTATACATGTTATTTTCTGTTATAACTAATTTATGTTCGCCATTTGGCCTGATATTTGGTAAGTAATATCTCGTAAAGTTGTTTTAGTTGTATATAGAAAGAAAATTAAAAACTCATGGTTGAATCCATTTTTTTCATCAAAGTTCAAAATTACCCTATGCAAAAGTATTAGATACATGATACTTTTTTCAAATTTCCAATCAAAACTTTGTCTTTTAAAAGACTTTAAATATTCAAATTTTCAATAGTATTGGAATGCTATCTCTGACCAATCAGAGAAGCACACAATTGCTTACAAGATAGTGCTACTAATCATCTGACTCTTTGATGTGCATTCTGCAATTCAAGGATTAAAAATGGCAAAAACTAAAGAATTATCCAGAGATATGCAAGTTAGAATCATTGAACATCACAAAGGAGGACAAGATTATCAAAAAATTAGCAAAGAAATGAATCTCACACTAAGTACAGTAGGAAATATCATCAGAAAGTATAAAAAGTATGGCGACGGTACAGCAAACCTTCCAAGAAATGGAAGGACCGAAAAAATAAATGAGAGGACTTCGAGGTAGATCAGCAGAAATGTGCAAAAACAACCCTTCATTACTCGTTCTGAAATTAAAACTGATCATGAGAGTGCTGGAATTAATGTAAGTAAGGACACCATTAGCAGAGTTCTATCTTATACAGGTTTTCATTCGAGATCACCAAGAAAAGTGCCTTTACTGAAAACCAAACAAGTCAAAGACCGATTAAAGTTTGTCGAAACTTATGAAAAGAAAGGTATGCAGTTTTGGGAAAAGGTAATCTGGTTGGATGAAACAAAAGTTAAACTATTTGGAAGGAACACAGCGACAAGTGTTTGGTGAAAAAAATGGCACTACCTTCAATAACACAATGCCATCCCCCGCAGTTATGTTTGTGGGTGGTTCCATTATGATATGGGGGATGCTTTTCATCCAAGGGCACTGGTGAGTTACAAGTCATCCATGGTAAAATGAATGGTAGCATGTACATGGAGATTCTAGAGAAGAACCTTCAGAAATCTGCAACTTCTTTAGGACATGGTCGGAATTTTGTGCTTCAACATGACAATGATCCCAAACATATCGCAAAACTTACAAAAGGAATGGTTTGAAAATAATGGTATTAGTACTCTAAATTGGCCAAGTCAGTCTCCTGACTTGAATCCAATTGAGAATTTGTGGCAAAATATCAAGCAATTAGAGGAATTATGCAAGGAAGAATGGGGTAAAATAATGGTGGATCAGTGTGGAAAACTTGTGGCCAACTATAGAAAGCAACTAGAAACAGTGAAACAAAACAGAGGCAACACAACAAAATATTAAATTGATGTATCCAATACTTTTGCATAGGGTAATTTTGAACTTTGATAAAAAAAAAAAAAATGGATTTAACCATGAGATTTTAATTTTCCTTCCACATACAACTAAAACAACTTTACGAGATATTACATCAGGAAAAATGGCAAACATAAACTAGAGTTATAACAGAAAATAACATGTATCCAATACTTATGCGTGTTACCATATATTCAAAGGGATACAGAAAAGTTATTACCCCAATCCAAAATTCATATTCTGCTGTTTGGTCCTTAAAATATTGAATTAGGAAAATGAATTTGTCCAAGAATGTTTTTTTATGGAACAGTGATTTGCCTGAGTGCACACCAGCTCTGTTCTCTGTCATGGCATGCCAGTAACAAGACATTTTCTCAAGATATCAATAGGACAGAGACCAGAGAAAGTCATGCTTTCCCAAGGACATGTAATGCAAAATTAGTAAAAACAGGCTTAGCCAGAATTCAAAATCAGTATAGTAAGTTCACTATCTGCTTTAATAACTTTTATAATTCTCTAAAATTCTTTGGCAATGTTGCCAGTTATAAATCAGAGTAAACTTTTTTCTAGACTTGGATGGCAACCATACTAAGAAAAGGGCATCTCTAAATCTCAAACCATAGAAAAGCAAAGAAAAAAAAACCACTATCTTTCCCAAGTAGTCATAGCAATTCACAGATAATAAAGAAAAAGAATATGTGGAGAGACATGACCATTTACATCCTTAAGGGACATGTCTTTAAAAGAGATACATTCCTATCATTAATGATTTTTTTTTCAAATATTTTGAACTGCTGTCAAAATATCACAATTCAAATAGTTGTGGTGTTCTTAAATTCTAACAGTTAATACAAAAGTAGATTTTTTACATTTTTTATAATTATAAGAAAATTAAGCAAGAAAGTAAATTTATATTCAGTTTATAAAATTACATTCCAAGCACTAAATTAGTAAGTGAACTTAAAACTTTTCTAAGAAAATCCAATTTTATACTAGAACAAAAGAATTCTCCCTTTAAGAGCTCAAATCTGTGCTTGCAAGATTTATAATACTTATTAATATCAACTAAAAAAAATTGTTAATTTAAATCAGTGACCTTTTTTCACTAGGAACTTTATCAAAAGACTTATTTTGTCAATTATCTTTAATAATCTAGTCTAGATTTTTTAAATCTGGTTGCATTTTTCTCTTAAGGAAATCTTAGAGTCATAAGTCCTACTAATATGGCAATAATATTTATATTGAGATTTTGATAGTTACAATTTCTGATCCTCTGATATAGTGGGAATAAAAAAAACTTTTTAAGTAAATAAAAGAAAAAAAAAACTTACCTTTTCATTTTTTTGTTGAGTGTGGCTTTTTCTGAACCCATTCCACAAACCTCACAGGTTCCCAATTCTTTAGTAAATTGATCAATCCTGAAAACATAAGCAAATAAAATATATTCAAAATATATAAACACAAGAGTCTGTTAAAGGTTTATGTATGGGGCAATCCTGTGATAATTAGAAGTTCTACCAGGATTCATTGTGACCACAATCTTAATATAAGATATGCTGATGACACACTCTTGATAGTAGAGAGAAAAAATACAAGAACTCTGACAGAAGGTAGTGAAGCAAAGCAAGAAAAAAGAATTAAATATCAATTGCAAAGTTGGGATGCATGGTTGTTAGCCCAAGATGCAAATTACAAATTAGACACCAGAATCAAACAAATAATAAGAATTAAATATCTTTTCACAGAGGACAGAAAATCTTACACCAAGATCTAAAGGCACATTGGAATAGTGAAAGATACTTTCTAAAAGTTAAACAAAGTATAAAGAAAAAGGAAACATTTATTAGAAACAAAGTAAAGAGTACTAAACTGTTACACAATATTGACCTGCTTATATGGCAGTGAATGCCATTTCACAAATAAAAAAACTTTAGACAACAGAAATGTGGTTCTACATAAGGATGTTGAGAATACCATGGATAGAAAATGGGAGTAATACAAACTTAAAGAAAATGAAAACAAAAAGGACACTTCTACTTAGAAACAGCTGAAATTTTTAAGCTTCATTGTGAGAAAGTAATGCTTAGAGAATTTGACACTCACAGATGATATTGAAGGCAAGAGAGACAGAGAAAAGCAGCCAATAACTCACCTAACAATCTTGTGTAAAATTGGTTGATCGGGTATTAGGAGGGATAGCAAAAAGACAAACCTTACTCAGAGCTGCAAAGAACAGGAAATTGTAAAGGGCTATAATTACCCATGACTAGATGAGCCACAGCACACAGAAGAAGTATGAATAGAAAACTAATATAGATATAATAAGGATTATATAAATTACTATAAATAAAAGTTAATGAACTTCTAACCAGATTATAAAAAAATAAACAAAAGAAATTTGAAATACTTTTAAACATATTTTTAACAGTGAAAATAAATAAAAAATGATGTATTACATGCAAAGAGAAAAAAAATACAGCTATATAACTAGATTTGGATGATTCCTGCAGTTGGCCTAAATAGCCTAATTGCTAAGACAGCTTCCATGGAATAGCAGCTCCCAAAAAGAGAAGAGATGTGAATTCAGAGATTAATGCACATTCCTTACTAACAGTTATAGAAGGATGTTCTTGGTGTCATGATAAAAAGCAGCAAACAACAACAAAGAAATACCTGTCTGTAAAGAAATGATAATATCCTTCATTTGACTAATATAAATACAAATAATTAAGTCTGTTTTTTCATAATTTGCCTGCAAAGCAAGGGTCAGAAAGACTTCAAAATGAATTTTTCACTGAGGAAAGAAAAGTAACTCACTTCAAGACTGTAAATTGTGAAATTTACAGTCCACTATGGATAATAATCACTTGCAAGCATCTCTCAATTGCTTCTAGCAATACACTGTCTGCACCCGCAAGTCTTTAAGTACCTGTTAAACTCCTGAATAGTCATCAGCCAATGGTATTAAAAGAATCACACTTATGCAGGTGCACCAGCCACATTGCTAATAGCTGTTGGCACACAAAGTACACAAAGCATCATGCTCATTTAGCTTCAAGTAATTAGTCAAACATAATTCCGGTGTGCTTCTGTACATAATCAGAAAATAACATTTTGAAAATTTTAGTAATGAAAATAAATTGTAAGCTTAAATATATCTCTGTATGCATCTTGTATCAACATATAATTTTGTATCAACATATAATTTTCAGAAAGATTAATAAGGAAATTGCTAAATCTTAATATAAACTGCATAATTAACTTCCAAAAAGTTCAAATCAGAAAATCAAATACATTTGAAAGATTCAGAAACCAGAATTATGCAAAGTTATTTCATTTTTTATGAATAGTTTATTTATTATTGCTAATTAACATTTCAGACAAAAATTGTTCAACTACTTGCTATAGAAATATTTCTAGCTAAATATTTTTTGCAACATTCTGATGAGTGTTGAAATCCTCACAGTATTTAGTATTGTTAAGATTATCACTAACATTTTTATCAAGATTTAAAAACTGTTGGATCTGTTCGATTTTGCAAAACAGTTGGTGAAATTTGTATCAGCTGATTTGTTTGGAAAGACACTTTCAAAAAAACCCTACTTTGCAGTTTTTACGCAACTTAGTAAAACTAAATGTACTTTGTACCTTCTTATCTGTTTGCACTTCTTTCAAAGAAATTTGGTTTTGATTGGTCAATATATGGCTATTTCAGAATGGAGAGTCAGAGGTTACAAATAGATGAAAGTAAAACAAGGTCTAAATTGAAGTAGCTTTCAAATGTTAAAAAGAATTATTTCTAGATGTCAAGCAAAAGCAGGTTTGTTTCCTGCACATCGTCTCATATGCTAACTACTGGGATTATTTTAATTTTGGAAGCTTTTTAAGTACTTCTGTTTATTCCTTGTTGGTAGAGAGAGCAAAATTTTGATTTCCAACTCTTACAATCAGAAATAACTGCAAAAATCTAAGAAAAAATATGAAAAAGATTTCCAAAGCAAATTTAAAATTACTTTGAACAATGGCAAAGAAATGAAAAAGGTACTTGTGACCTTGGATCAAACTTGCTACTACACAGAGTCAAAGCAAGGTACTGGCAACTCAGGCCATCAACCAAGGCACCATCAAAGCCAAGAATGCCATCATGCCACCACGTCATCTGTTTGGGATCTTCCAAAATGAAGGCTTATATAAACATACTTGTGGTTGTTGATAACTCAAGACAGATTAAATTCTTTAGCTACTTTGTCAATAGAAAATGGTTATGTAAAGAAGATAAATGTAGAAAGTACCATGAAAAGATTTTCAAATCTAAAGGCTAGAAAAAATACTTTAGGTAGGGCAATGTTTTCTTTCACTTGTATGAAGTTGTACAGCGTAATAAAATCTTTATTCTAAATTTTCAGTTTTTCTCCTTGTAAAAATTTTGAAAAAATATATTTGTAAAGGCACTGAAGTTCAGCTTGACCAGGTTGCCAGCAACCCTAAAAGCTATCACTGCTACTACCTATATATGATACCAATCATGAATTATATATAAAGATATATAAATCACTTGGAAGTAACATCGAAAATGCTTGATAAAGCAGCTTAGAACCAATGAAATTAACTTGTCTTTCCTCACATCATTTCCTAATTCATGTTTAATATATTGTTGAATTACCTTATTTTCTAATTATATTTCAAACATCATGAGTAGAACAAGAAAGAAGTAAGAGCACCAATCTGTTTAATCTCTTCCAAGATTATGTTCAGTGTACAAGCACAGATGGGAAGAAATGGGCCTTGATCATTTAAATAATCCCTACCACATCCCTAAGGAAACTACAAAAAGAAACAGTATCTCCAGAGATCAGTGTACTGCTGATGAAGAGGAGAGTGACTATGCTGATGACATAAGTATTCATTGTTGGGGTAAAAATAACCTTGAACAACAATATAAACAAAAAAACAAAAAAAAAAATCAATTTTCTTTACCAAGTGTTCCAAAAAGCATAACTCACTATAAACATTTCAAAAACAGAAATTATGACCTGGAGTCAAAATAAAAGCAGTGATGTCACATACTCTGAATCCATCATAAAAATTCAAAAAGTAGAACTAAACACATCAAATATCTTAGTGTATGAATTAATATAACAAATTTCATATAAGAGATAAGGAAATTGAACATAAAATAGACAGAGCTCCAGGTAGTTTTGTGCAATACCACAAGATGCTACAAAACCAAAATATTAACCTAAGAACTCGATATATATTCTTAAACCGACTTATCAAATCTAGACTCAAGTGGATATCATGTATAGCATTGAAATTGTTCAGAAATTTATCAGCTGTATACAACTATCTTCTCAGATCAATGATTAAAAATGTCTTCAAGCAAATGCATCCTGTAGGTCTTAAAGAAGACAATCCTTCATCAGATTTTATAGACTAGATCTATAGTGGGCTGCTTATCTATTCCTTTTCTAATTGTAGTGGGAGTCCGTTCTAGTGAAGGGTAGTTGTATATTGTTGCAGGTTAATGGAATTTGGCCTTGTGATAGATAGCCCACTATAAGTCATAAAATGATTATAAAATCAAGAAAAGCAATTTAAGTAGAAAAATAACATTTTTATATATACACATATCAATTAATGTTTTTACAATTAAAGTAATACTTGAATATAGGTCCAACGGAGGTTAAAATGTTCATGGCAAATAATATGCTGAAAGAGAATCAATGCTTAGGAATGTGGGAGCATCGTGAGTAAGGAATATCTTTGATGTAGTCACTCCTTAGGTCAGTAAGTAGATTTGAGACAGGGAAGAAGGTAAGGAGAGGTGAAGGGAGGCAAACGTAGCAGCCGCTTGACTTAAGTCAAGGGGATATCGATTACACTCTTCTCCTGCGGTCTGCCTGCTGGGTGCTTTCTGTCTCGGCTTTTTATATCTGCTTTTTGGATCAAAAGCAGCTGGTTTGGAATTTCACACTTGTATTTGATTCTAGGCTTCCCATTGGCTGGTAAATAAAATTCACGTAGGCTCGCAAAATGGAAATTTGATTAATTTTTATTTTTCAACCGAAACATCTGCGCGAACCCGGATGCGCAATGACAACTTTTGATCGTGAGAGAGCAAACATCCGGTCCATCACTTTTGGTTGTGAGAGAGCAAACATCCGGTCCATCACTTTTGTTCAGTTGGTATCACCACAGATCTAAAGAATAACAAAGAATTTTATTAAATAACAAAATCCCCATCTTTTGAAAACTTCCAATAGTCATGAACAGAGATCCCTGGTCACTCGTGCCCTGAGGAAACAAGGCACATAAAAAGAAGAAAGTTGAATAAAAGCAATGTAGAATGAAAATAACTTTATGTAGAAGAAAAAAAAAGGAATGTAGAAGGAAAATAACTTTTTCACAGAAATGTAATGACTTTTTAATTATATTTATATTTTTGACAAAACAGATTCAATATTGTAAATTTAAATCATAAATAATACCCAATAATAGCCATTTTGACTGTGTAATATTCTATTAAAAATAATAAAATTATGTTGTGTTTGGTCTAGAAAAATAATTATATATTATGTTGTCTACCCGTGCAAATAATTTATGGTCCCAGAATGTATCTTACCCAGACACAAAATAATTCTCTTAAAATTTATAAAACTACAATGTTTCATTTATAACTTATACTCTAATATAACTTAAAAATTATTTTACTAAAATAAATGACCCACACAGTACTTAATTAGTTTTCTTAACTACAATATACTTTAATATACCATAAGCATTTAATCCTAATTCTAACATAAACATTCAATTGATTGATTGATTTTACAGCAGATCAACCTTTCTGGTTATTTACTGCTAGAAAGAGTTTTATTAAGCTTTTAGTGTGAATGGTTTATTTAGATGTGTAGTGATAGAACTTTTAACAGGTAAGATTAAAGAATGGTTTAAAGGGTTGTTTTCATTTAAGATTAGTGTATATTTCGATTGGGGTATTAAATTTTGTTATATATGCTGGGCTCTTTCAGATATTCAAATATTTTGCTTTTGTTTGGAGAAAAATGTCTTTCTGGTTTGTCTCCTTATAATATTTTTGGCAAATTTTTTGTAGGTCAAAGCAGTTTGCTAATATGTGTCTTATTGTGAATGGCTCCTGGCATGGTATGTAATAGGGTGGTTCTTCCTTTTTAAGGAGGTAAGAGTGGGTAATGTGAGAAAGACATATTCAAAGTCTTGTTATTATCACTTCTTTTCTAGATATTTCAATGTTGTGACTTTCCCCCCTACCTGTTCTTTTATTGTATGCAGTTTGTTGCTTGTAAGAATGTTCCATAGGGCTTGCCACTTATTCATTATATATTTACTGGTTGTTGGTTTCAGGTCAGTAAAAGGAATTTTATCATTTGATGGCTTTAATTTTAACGCATTCTTTGCTGCCTGGTCGGCTCTATTGTTTGAACAGGTGAAGAGGCTCATCCCTTGTTTCCTGTTTAGGATGTGGTTTCCGGTTTTTCTCTTTTCCAATCTTTTCACTCTTACGTAGCCCCCTGCGCATCAGTGGCGTTTTCGCCTTGCTTGGGGTGATATGATTAAAAAAAAAAAAAAAAAAAATGCCTACATGGCTGGGGATCCAGCAGAAGATGATGTCTTTGTTTATTGCATTGATTTTGTTGAAGAGCTTGTTGACTAAGATGTTGGTTACGTCTCTGTTTCTCAGTGATATGAATGAAGACACAGAATCTGTGAAGATAATGAATTTATTTGTTTTGATTGTTTCAATTATATCTAGAGCCAAGACAATTGTGGAAATTTCTGCTGTTTATATGGCTGCTCTATTTGGTAGGCGTTTTAAGTGTTCAGTTTTATTTGTGATAGCTGCACAGCCCATCTCGTTGCCAATTTTGGACCCGTCTGTGTATATGTGTGTATATTCTGGGAAGTTGTTTTAAATGATAAGGGTTTCTTCTTGGAAGGCTATTGGGTTGGTTTTGTTTTTAGGGTATTTCGTTAAATTTAGTTGAGTTAGGAGCCAGGGAGGGGTCTCTGAGAGGATATTGCTATGTATCGAGGCTGTATCTATTCGAGCTTCATTGGAAAGTTTCTTCATCCGTAACCCAAATGTTTTTATGGTTTTTTTCTTTCATGTTAAACAGGTTTTCATATTTTGGGTTGAAAGTACATTTGTATGCTGGGTTGTTAGGGGATGACTTTAACTTTGATAATATTGTAAGACTAGCTTTTCTTGCTTCAGTTTTAGTGGGGCTTTGTTGGCTTCTCTGTCAATAGGAGATGTTTTGTAGGTTCCTAAAGCCAATCTTAGTTCTACATGGTCAATGGGGTCAAGCATTTTTATATATGATATTTGGGTTGATCCATAAATAAAAGTCATAGTCAAGTTTTGAGTGCACAAGTGATTGGTATAGTTTGAGAAGGGTTCTTCTGTCTGCTCCCCAATCAGTGTGGGCTACTACTTTCAGTAGGTTTATAGCTTTGTTACATTTTTTTCAAGTGTTTAATATGTGGAATAAAAGTAAGTTTGCTATCAAATATAATGCCTAGGAATTTGTGTTCCTTGACAACTGGTATTTGGCTTCCATTCAGTATTAGTTCGGGGTCATTGTGCATATTTCAGATTCTGCAAAAGTGCATACATTTAGTTTTTGTTTGTGATAGGGTGAAACTGTTTTCCTCTATACATTTTGTTATTTTATTTATACAGAGCTGAAGTTTGTGTTCTATTATTGGAATGTATTTAGATTTACATCATCTCAAAAATTCATCCACGTAGAGGGAGCAGTCTATTCCTGGATTAACATTTTTTATTATATTGTTAATTTTTAATGCTAAAATGTGTTACTGACAGGACGCTTCCTTGTGAGATTTTGTTTTCTTGTTCCTTCAGATCTGAGAGGGTTGTACCTACTCTTACCCTAAAGTGCCTACCCTGAAGGAAGTTTGTAATGAAGATTGGCATTCTGCCTTTCAATCGAAGTTCTTTTATGTCCTTTGTGACACCATACAATGTCATAGGCTTTTTGGATGTCAAAGAAAATTGCTGTCAGGTGTTCTTTTTTTTAAGTATGCTTCTCTGATGAAAGTTTCCAGGCGGATGAGATGATTTATTGTACTTCTACCCTTTCTGAATCTAGTTTGGAAGTTTGTTATGAGTTGTTCTGATTCTAGATACCAGTTTAGTCTATTGTTTATCATTCTTTCTAGTGTTTTACTGATGCAACTTGTTAGAAAGATTAGTCAGAAATTTGCTGGATTTGATGGGTCTTTTGTTTGTGTGTGATTCTTGTCTGGTTCTGCTGTATTAAATTTGGGAATTGGTATTATGATAGATTCCTTCCAGGAACTAGGTACATTTCCACTGATCCATATTTGGTTGTATATTTCAAGTAGGTATTTCAGTGATATTTCAGGGAGTTTTTTCAGAAGTTCATATGGAATTTCATCAGGCCCTGCTGATGTATCACGGGTTTTTGCAAGGGCTTCCTTTAATCTGGGTATGGAGAAGGTTTGGTTGTAACTTTCAGTGTTTTGGGATTTGAAGTTAATTTTTTTTTTCTGTTGATCTAATTTTTTGAAAGTTTTTAGTTTGTTTCTCTGATGATGAGTTTTTTGAAAAATTGTCTGCTAAAATATTCGCAGTGTCACTTTTATTGGTAATTTTCTTACCATCTTTAGTGAAGTGTGGTATAGGTTGGTTGTTGTTTTTCCCTTTTATCCTTCTCATCATATTCCATACATTTTGGGGTTTTGTATTTATATATCCTCCAAGTGAATCGTTTTTGTTCTTTTATGGTGCATTGTGCTATATCATTTTTATTTTTAAATTAGTTCAAGTTTTCAATTGTTAGACTCAGTTTGAATTTTCTGAGTGCTGCTCGTTGGTTCTTTATGGCTTCTCTGCATTCATTGTTAAACCAGGGTTTGTTATACTTAACTTTATTTGTTGATTTTGGGATATTATTGTTCGCAATAGTTATGAGTGTTTTGGTGAAGTAGGTAATGTGACCTTTATCTTTAGCTTCAGGTATTAGTAGGCTTTGACATTGTTTCTGAAAATCTTCCCAGTTGGCTTTTTGGAGATTCCAATGTGGTGATTTCATTATTGGGTCCAGTGTTTTCTAATATAATTGGGAAATGATCACTTCCACACGAGTCTTCATATGTTTCCCAGTTATAGTCTAGGTATATATGCTGGGGTCACATAATGTAAGGTTAATTGCTGAAAAAGTGCCTGTTGCTATATGGTTTTGGTTATTAAATATACATAGGTTGTTTTGTTTATTATGTTTTCTATTTTTTCATCTTTCTTGTTTGTTTCTCTAGTTCCACATACTGTGGCTGTTGAAATCTAATAATATGAGTGGTTTTGGAAGTTGGTTAATTAGGTGTTCAAATTCAAATTTATTTATTGTGTCCTTTGGTGGTATATATATTGAGCATATTGTTATTGTTTGTGCAGTGTTGCTAATATTGCAATTGCTTGCATACTTGTATTTATGGTTATTTGTCTTTGTGGTATTTGGTTGTTTATTAATATTGATGTACCTCCTGAGGCTCTGTCAGTTTTTTTATTTATATAATTATAAGTTGTATGGTTTTTGATAGTGATTTAATCGTTTTCTTATAGTAAGGTTTTTTTGTAAACAGGCGACTGCGGGGCAAATGGTCACTATTAATAACATTAATTCATTTAAGTTAGCTTTTACACCTCTAATATTCCTCTGTAAAATTTTGTTGGTTATGTGTGTGTCTGGTCTTCTATTTCTATTGCCTCAGATCTATTTTGAATTGGGGGTTCTTGTTTTTGATGTTTTACTTCCAGTTTCAGGAGTTTTTGAATCTTTGTCTTTGGTTTCAGTTTCTTGTGGTGTCCTTTGATCATATTTCTGATTCTGCTTTGGAGCTTGCTTACTTTCACTCTCTTCTACATCAATAAATTCTAGAGCTTCAAATTTATTTTCACTTAATATATTGGGTCTTGATTTTGAATTAGATCTAGACCAAATGTTTTCTTGTTCCATTGGTGTTTCTTGTTTGTCTTTTTGTTTGATTTTTGTTTTCTTGGTTTGGGTTTGGAAAAAAGAAGGTTCATTGGAATTTCATTCTGTTTTCTTTCCAGGTTTATTTCAGTTGATTTGGGTTGTTGGGCTTTATTTTTATTTTGAACTGATTTGAGACCAGTTAGGAAGGGTTTTAATTCCTCTAGAAAGGCTTAATTCCTTGAACAGATTTGTTATTTCTGTTAGGTTTTTTTGTTTCGTCTTCATTGCTCATTTTATTTGTTTTTTTTGTATCATGGTGGCGTAGGCATTTTCTTTTGTGTTATTTTTTACTTCTTTTCGCACTTCTGGGAAGGATATATTCTTTTGGCATTTTATGATGATTATTTCTTTTTCTTGCTTGTAGCTGCTGCATTGTTTTGAAAGTGCAGAGTGGTTCCCCAAGCAATTTGAGCATAAGCTTACATTTGGACAATTCTCTTTATGTTCTGGATCTTTTCTACTACATTTGCCACATGTTTGTCTGTTACAACAGGAGTCTTTATGATGTCCAAATTTATGGCATTTGTAACATTGAAGAGGATTTGGTAAGTATTGTTCTACTTTTATTATTTCATATCCTATTTTTATTGATTTCGGAATTTGTGGAGAGTTGAATGTTAAGATATAGATGTCAGTTTGTATTTCTGCTCCATTTTTCTTTATTATAATCCTTTTGACATCTGTGACTCCTTGAGTTTTAAGTTCTAATTTTATTTCTTCTAGAGTGCATAGGGAAAGTTCTTTGTTCCTTACCACACCCTTTGAAAAATTTAAGGTTTGGTGTGGGTAGGATTTTATATCCGTTTCTTGTAATTTTCTTTGTCGTACTAATATTTCTGCATATTTTTTTTTTTTATCTACTTCCACTAGTAGTGCTCCATTTTGTAATTTCTTTACATTTTTTGGTGAGATTAGGTTTGATATTGCTTTCTGAATTTTGAATGGAGACATTTCAGTTAATTACTTGTTAATTATTGCTTCAAGGACAATAAAATGTGGGAAGTTTTCACTATCGTACTCTGTCTCGGAATCAGTATCCCTGTATTCCTCTTGGAAGATTTTTTTAAGTGCCATGGATTATTTTTTTTTTATTTTAATTCACCATTCACACTCCCTATCCACCACAGAGTCCAGGATTTGTACATAGCAAGGGGGAAACCCATTCACCTTACCATGTTGGGGCTACGTAAAAGGTATACTTGCTTTGGGAGGAGTCTTTGAGCACATGTGTTCCTTTATTTCCATTATCCAAGTATCGCGGCATGTCAAGGTTTTACAGTTGTGTCAAGTCCTTTTCTTCTCCCAAATTGACTGACCCTCAGTATTGCCTCACATCATATATTTAGGGGTGTTAGTTTTAGTTTGGAAGGGAAGTATGAGTTATAGATTTGGGGTGGATTGTATATGATGGGGCTTGACATGACCAGCCGATTGATTGGATCGGGCCTCTCCAACTGCTCATCTAGCCCAGGTAAAGACTGAAGTGGTGTGTTGCAGGGTCGTGACCATTATATACCTGGGTCATGACCTGCTCAACCACCAGGATCCTGTCCACATGCATCACAGGTCGCCACCTACAGCCAACAGGTGGCCTCATTGAGGACTTTTACCCTTTTCAGGGGGGCAGTCGTCATATTCTGAAATACCAACAGCAAGACGGAGAAACATTCCAGCCCCTTTACTCACGAAGTGGTTAGGAAAACAAACATTTAACTTGCTGTTAAAAAATGTTAACCTACTTAAGTATTGGATGGTCCCACTATGTGCCTTACTCAGACAAAATTTTATTTAAAATTTAATTAATTACAATGTTTCATTTATAATCCAACATAATTTAAAAAAATAAAAATGATTTTACTAAAATAAATGACCCACACAATACTTAATTATTTTTCTTACTACAATATACCTAAGTATACCATAATTATATAATTCCAATTCTAAACTAAACATTCCAGCCCCTTTACTCATGAGGTAGCAGTAAAAAAAAAATTTTTTAAAAAAACTTAATTTTCAATAAAAAAAACCCTAAAATCCAACCTGCTGTTAAAAATTGTCTACCCATTTAAAAATCTTATGGTCCCACTATGCATCTTATCCAGACAAAATTAAAAAGTGACATGTCTAGAGACCAGGCCATCCTGCTTCCTTTCACAACGCAAATGTTAAAACTCCATGGTTACCTAATTCTCATTTTTGATTGAACAATATTGACACACTTAAAGCATTTTCTCCAACTTTTACTCCCTAATTTTCTAAATAACCATGAATTCATCTTGTTTTGAAACATGGAAATTTTTGTGTAGTAATATAATGCTTTTATAAACCATTGTAAAAACAAAATTACAATACATATATATATATATATATATATGTATATATATATAAACTTATTTATAAATGAAACTTTGTGTGTGTGTGTGTGTGTGTGTGTGTGTGTGTGTGTGTGTATCCGTTACATATAGACTTCAAAATGGCTGAACCGATTTTCTTGAAAATTTACACAGTTGCCCTATAAGCATCTGCGAGTGTTCTTAGCCAGGTTTTGTGTCGAGGTACCCCTGATAAATATCGAAAATCGATAATCGAAAAAAATCATGTTATAGTGGTCTGATTTTAATCAAATTTGATACACTCATAGACAAAGACATAAGAAACGATATTCAGAAGTTTCAAGGTTGCAGTTTATACAATAATGTAGAAAATCGATATTATATATATATATATAAATAAATAAAAGGCAAGATCATAGTGGTTTTCACTGCTTGAAGGAATTCTTTAAGGGTAGGGTCAGTGTAGCATTGGTCATTATGAACCCCAATTCACAGGGAGCCACTCTCCCTCTCTCTCTATTTCAACTAACCCAAGATGGCAGATAGCACCAGTAAATTCTCTGGGAAAATTAAAGAACGGAATCCTAGTTCAGTATTTCTGCTCAACATTTTCAGTCTGTCTTATCTAACTGGTATGTTGATTTCCGCATTTTATTTTAATTTTAATTTTAATTTTTGTCTGTTTAATTTTTGTCTTTAATTTGTCTGAATTTTTTTAACAGGGGTAGTATTCTGCTATTGTAAATAATTTTTGCGTTTAAATCTCGTTTCAACTTATACTAAGTTTTTCTTCTTTTTTTTTTTCATTATTGGAGTAGATAGTACCCACCATCACCTGGTTTTACACTCTACCCCATTCTTTTGAACAGGTGTAGAGATGATCGCCTTGTTTCTTGTTTAGGAAGGGGTTTCCGGTACATTTTCCTTCAACTTCGGTGGTGGTTTCCAATCTTCTCACTTTCTTTTTTTTTGTTTCTTTTTTTTTTCATTGGGGTAGATAGACTGGACTATCACCCGGTTCACACTCCACCCAAGTCTATTGAACAGGCGTAGAGGCTCATCCCTTTTTCCCTGTTTAGGATGTGGTTTCCGGCTTTCTCTTTTCCAATCTATTCACTCTTACGTAGCCCCCTGCACACAAGTGGCCTTACCACCTTGCTTGGGGTGATGTGATTAAAAAAAAAAAAAAAAAAAAAAAAAAAAAAGATGTTTGTGTGTGTCTGTTTATCTGTCTGTATGTCCTTTATACAAATCCACAATTTTTATCTTATTCTCACCAAACTTCACACAAATATTCTTTAGGCTGAGTCTGAGCTCCAGGACTATGGATTAGTTTTAAAGCTTTCATTACACCTGAGCAATGCCGGGCTATACTGCTAGTATATATATAGTATGGTTGCTTTCATTTGTGAAAGACACATATCCAACAGTTTTGAATAACTTGACCCTAAGAGTTTTACCAGCTGACCATCACACTAATAAGGAATCACTCTACTACCATTACATCCAGGTGTAAACCATGATCTCTTACCTAGCAGAGATGGATATATTTTAGTTAATATGACCTAAAAGTATGACTTCAGAACTTTTTTTTAATATACTCTGATAAAAGACACTTATTGTTTCAATGTAAATATTAGTTTCTAAAATCTTCATTTATTTATATTTTAAATGTGGATATAATTTATGCCAGCTTCAGAAAATCAGAAATCCTGAAATGAAAAGAATACATTTTTTTTTTGCTTCACTTCATTTGACAATTTTTAATGACTCACCTGTTTTGTGTAATGCCATGCGCAAGCTTTTGGTAGTCAATTAAGGTGGTCTTTTCTTCATCCAGCATTTGTGTCAGCAAGTGAAGTTCCACTTTGTTACAAGGAATACTCAATTCTACCAAACCTACAGATAAAGAGATCAAATACATAAAGATTTTGTATGAGGATAAGAATTGTTTCATGGTCACAGTAGATAATGATGACAATGATAATGTGTTTGCCTAGATAATATTCTACACATGATAAAAATTGTGAAATACTAATAAAAGCTGTTTTATAAAAGAATATTTATAGGTGCAATGAAAATGATAATGATGATTATCAGAATCACCTAATAATCATATATAATAATTGTGGTGGTCTACTCCTTTGATAACCCCTTAGTTTACACAACCATTATGCTCTAAGAGACTATTTCATTTTGATCATATGAAAGGTCAAAAGATATATCAGAGATGTCACATGGCTTCAGTAAAAAAAAAAAAAAAAAATATGAAAAAAAAGGTAATAATAGTAGTGTTTAAAGTCTCTTACTAATACATCTTAAATAATGGACGATTGTGTTTTGATCGGTGTGACAAGACAAAAGACATACCAAAGATGTTAATTGGTTTCAGTGAGAAGATGAAAGAAAGGGAAGATAGAAGTGTTTAACATCTGTTTCAGTGAAATGGAAAAAAGTTGTCAATTTCAAAACTTTTTATTTGTACCTCCTTACTTTTTAAACTAGTAACCAGCATTCTTATTTAATGATTGTTAATGCACTATTTTGTTAAAGTTATTAAACCCAAATATTGAAAGGATGCAATAGGGGAATTTCTACAAATATTTTATTGTCATAGAACTCACCATGAGCTTATTCAATCATTAACTGAACAATTAAGATTCATCAGAAAATTCAAATAGGAAAACCATGGAATTTTCCCAAGGGAAAACCATGGAATTTTCCCAGGGGAAAACTAGTAATAATAATAATAATACAATAATAGTACAAGTGAGGAGAGTGATCCACTGGGACCTGTAAAAATGACTAAGATTTCACAAATAACAAATTTCAATGGTAAATTTTCAAAGCAGAGAATAAAGCAAAATTATCCAGAACTCAAAGAGATTCAAATAGATCACCCAATTCAGGCAAGAGGAGCAGATTTACTTATTGCTGACAAAGAGAAAACTTTTGCCTGGATTTTTCTGAACCAGCAGATAAGAGAAACTTAGAAAGTAAAAAGCCGAAAAAATAACAAGCTTTTCCAGATGACAGCATTATTAAAGAGTACAGAAGAATAGAGGAGACTTACTCTCCGTTAATTCCTTGTTTAAGACATCTGTTACTTCTGCTAAAATAACTGAATTAATATAATAATAATACATTTTAGAATAAGTTATACTAGACAACAAAGAAAATTTTGACTGCTACCTAGATCTATCTATTTCTCAAGAAAGGTATTTTAATTATTTGCACTACTTACATTGTTTGGACTGTGATCATTATCTTTGTCATATTCATGACATTTCTGACATTTTACACTCCAGCCTTCTTCGGGTGATATACATTGGAATTTTGAGCTGAACCCTTTAGTCCACAATAAATAAAAGTGTTGGTTCAAGTAATTCAATGACTTTACACAAAGAGTTTTCAGTTCAATACCTGGCAATAGCAGAGGTGAACAAAACTTGGAGAGAGGAGTTATGAAAGAGAAATAACTAAAACTGAGATATCCAGAAGAGGCATGGCATGTGAAACAAGAACACTCTACCCCAGTGGACCAAATAATGTTTTTGGTTCAGAATTTCAACATATTTCACCTGAAGAAAACTAAAGCATACAATGGCCAAACCAACATAAATATAACAATAAAGATGAGGACAATAGTCCAAACAATATAAATAGTATAAATTGCTATCCAGATAAATCTTCTAGACTAAATCAAGTATGCCAATTCAAAATTTGTACTCAGAATTGTCTTAACACAATAGATTTTAAGATATGCACATAGCATATTTGTCTGCTACCCAGACAAATGATGCTCTTCTAGGCTAAATCAAGTATGCCAATTCCAAATCAGAATTGACGTGGCATACTAGGTTTTTGAGATATTCACATAACATATTTATTTTTCTGCTACAAAGACAAATGATATCCTACTAAACTAAATTATGGATATATGCATAATACAAAATCCTGTTATGTTAGAAGAATTCTAAATAACGGATCACAATCTGTACACTTTAGTCTAAAACATGTTTTTAGACCAGTAACAAAATCTTTATTGCTTAGTATTAATACTACAAAAGCTTCAACCTTGTGGCTTATGTAACACTTGATGGTACTAACCTGTTTTAAATTGCCTGTAAGAAAGGAAACCTGTCCCATTAGAATCAAATGTGTCAAAGAGTAGAAAGACAGCAGGCAAATGTCTAGACAACCACTTGTTCACCTTTGTAACAAAATTGTCCATAGCATCTTCATCTTGTTGGATTTTCTTCGCAGATTTTTCCAACTTTTCCTGAAATATAAAAACAAGCTGTTTGTTAATACCATATTGTAGCATACACTTTTTTTTTATTACTCTATTTTATTTTTATTCAAGCACACTTCAAAATAAATATTTATGCAAAGGAGAAAATAAAGATTGAAAATTTTTTTTTTTTCAACTGAATCAACCAAGCAAAAGCTGTACATTTTTTATAAAATTATTTTTTAAGAATCGGTTTACTGATATCCTTCATATTCAAATCACAACAGTATAAAGTACAGAATAAAATATTGGCTTATTTTTTTCATAAGAATTAAACTTCAATAAATATAAAAAAATATCAAAGATAAGACTCTATATAGGCCAATAAGAATTCTAGATATCAAACACTTTAGATTCACCTTTTAAATGAAACACAAAAACAGGACTAAGACACACAGGATTTTTTTTAATCAATTCACCTCAAGCAAGCAAAGTGATAATGCCACTAAGATGCAAGGGGGTTACTGGAAGTAAAAGAAAAGGAAAGAATTTTATAAGGAACTGGAAACCCAGTCCTAAACAGGAAACAAAGAATAAACACCTACTTCTGTTCAAAAGACCAAGGAGTGTGAACCTATCTATTCCTATTTAGAAAAAAATAAATTACTAGTAAATAAAATTTAAGAGTTTATGCAGATATATTAGAAGTATAGAGTTGAAGTAGAATTTAGAAGGAACCAGAAACAAGAGATGAACCTGTCCTCCTGTTCAAAAAAGACTGAGAAGGAGTGTCAAACCTATTGTCTCTTATGTAAAAGAAATGCACAGGAACCAAACTAAAAGAAACATGCAGGAATATGACAATATGGTTAAAATAGTTATGATTATATTCATAATACATTACATTAATAAATCTTTGATTTTTTTTTTAATCATTTACTTTTATGTTTAAGTATTTCAATATTTTTATCAGTAAGTTTTCCATATCAGAAAATGAATTCATCTATTCCATATGCCAAAGAAATCTATTAAAATACAGCATTGTTCTTTCTCCAGAAGCTAATGTACTGATGATGAGGGGCAAGGAAGCTATGCTGATGATAAGTATTTTATAATTGGAATAAAAATGATGCTGAAAAAAAATTCAACGTGCATCACCAAGAAAACTTACAATAAACATATCCACACTAGAAACTCTAATATGGAATTGGAATGAAAGTAATGATGAAACAGACACTGAATCTATTGCAAAAATTCAGAATGTAGAATTAATAAATGCTAAACACTTCAATTATATCAGTCTATGAATCTGTTATAACAAATTTAGTAAAGGAAATAAGGAAATTGAACATGATATGTTGCACTAGGGATAGTTTTGCACAACTCCACAAGTTGCAATAAAAGTCATGTTTTTAAATAGCCTCATCAGATGTAGACTATCCATGGCATACAACTCTTTTCGAAATGTCTATTAGCATTTTTTACCAAACTTTTTCTGAAATTAATCATTAAAAATAGCTTCAAGCAACTGAAGCCTGTTGGTCTTAAAGACAATTCTTCATGAAATCACACTGGTGCTACAGAATCAAAAGTTTACCAATTAAAATTCACATCACTTGAAGACGTCCAACAACAGCCACAACTAAAATGGATGGCACATAAGAGCAAATAAATGAAATGATATTTAATCAAAATGTTGAATTTCCAAATTGCCATAAACAAAAAGTTTAAAAAACTTATCAATACTAATGAGTGATAACAGTTTGTGATACTGAAAAATGTATTTTATAAAAAAAAGATTTTAAATTTTAACTACAACAGTTCACAGGTCATTAAATGCTGAAATGTTTTTTGAAAAGAAACAGCTAAATCTCAGTCTTACAATCAAAGTAGCATTTTCTTATGCTTTTAATTTTTTGTAGTCATTATCCCTGAGGAAGAATTAGTTAAAGGAATTATAGGGTTTGAATATAATTAACCTAAGGAGGGGGGGTGCACACTTTGAAAGTGAAATTTCTAAAATACGAAGCGTTGAGCTTTCCAAATATCAAAACATTGATTATTCAATAACTTAAACTATCATCAACCAATCAATTTCACCAGTAATAGTAATTGATATTGATAATTAAAGTAAAACTGTAATATCAGACGGCTGGACTAGGAGTCAAACAAGCTGATTTTTGTTTTTAAACTGATTAAATAACAAAACAGCAACAGACTTAGCTTTTGAAACGTCTTAAAATTTACCATGCTTACCAAATCTAATACTACGTACATTTAAAAACCAAATGGAGTTTAGATGAATTACAATACAGTGAGTGAAATACTAAATAGTATTCTTCAAAATAAATAACTTTTCGACAAATACAATGGCTAAAAATTAAAAAAAGAAAAACGTTTCTCACCTGTTCTTTTTTTGTTTTTGTCTTCCGCTTCTTTTTCTTACCGCTTTTTTTATTGCTAACTTTTTTACTACCACTGGTGGATTTTCCCTTTCCACTGACTGCCTTTCTATTATGGTCAGCTTGAACGTCATTGACTGTTTTATCATGAGAAATTTGTTTGGCACCAAGGCCATCATGAGAATATTCCGGAACACTTTCTTCTGCAGATGTCATGACCAAATTGTTACTTATTTCGTTCTTGCATCTGTTTTTCGTTGTTCTGAATGTTAGTTATTGACTTCAATATCACTATTTGCTGCAACAAATTGTCACACTTTTTTCTTTTTTTTTTACTAGTATTTTTATAATTTAAAATTTAGATATGTCTTTTTATTGTGTAGAACGGTTTGTGGTCTATTTGACAGAATCTAACATAATAGACAAGAATAATTAATGTGATATTTAATTTAAGGACATTCCAAATCCGTCTTGTAATAAACTTTAAAACGGTATTGTGGATTTATGCGGTGTCTCTTTCGGTCAGTGTGTGAGGTTAGGGAAATGAAATGAACCCATTGAATAACTCTCTCTAGCTAGCTAGCTAGTTAGTTATTTCCAAACTATTCACAACTCATTCTTTTTTTTACTCCGTGAGTGTTGCTCAGGGCAACGGTGTTGTTTTGTTACCGTTACGTTTTGTTTATTTTTTTTTTTATTGCCACCCAAGAAAGTTTAATTAATCTTTTCTTACCTTTTCATGGTGGGTCAGGTGTTGATAAGTAAGAGATTCCTCAATAAACAAATTCGAAAAACAAAACTAAAAGGCAAGAACCGACTTGTCAGACAGTTTCGTTGTACAGAAACTAAAACTAAATTAGCATGGTGCACCCAATAAATACACTCCACGCCATTCATTGGGCATTTAGAAGAGCAACTTTGTGCATTTTCCATACATCCTGGCAGATACCAGACATCTCATGAGTTCTGTAATCGTTGTTGCAAAATCGTTTTCTTTTTCTTTTCTTTTTTTAATTTACAAAACCAGAATCGAGCAAATGGGCACCAATTTGAATCTATTTCTACTTTCATATTCCGTTCACATCGAGTTATACAGACTATGGCTAGAGATTAGAGAAGATTAATAATCTTTTGCCTTTTGATAAGTTTTTGTGTGTGTGTGTAATTCAAATGAGCACTTCTTATGTGAGTAACAGGTTAAAATAAAATGGCTGACGTCCATAACCTTTTCAAAATGAGTCCTATACTTCAGTAATAAAATTATATAAATAAAACATGCAAGTTAAAATATATATAGTGTAAAAGAAAAAGTTGAAAAGGGCAACGGAAAACCACTCCACTTTCCCAAGAAGTCATGACCGTTCATAAAAAGAAACGGAATATGTAAAGATAAGTAAGTTAAACGTCTACTACGGTCACTTGAAACGACACAGAATATGCAAGTTTTGGTGGTGGGGAGCGGGAGGTCACATACGCACATTTTTCTTTAAAGTTCCAATTGTCCTCTAAAAATGAAATGAAGTGGTAGGGATTTGGCAAAGAAGCTCTAAAATGCGTTTCTTAGACTTGATGGGAAAATATGAAGGCAAGCCTTAGATATTGTACAGAAAAATTACGCTTAGCTATTTTAAAATGTCAACTTTGAAAAAGTCAATTGTAAGCGTAAAAAAATGGTGGTTTAAAAAATTTGATTGTTTGACACAATTTTTTAGTGAGAAAAAAGTAAATAAATTATTTTAAAAAGGAACTTTGTAATATTTATTTATCCAATTTCTCCTGAAAAGAAACTATTTTGTTTTTTAACGCTAGAAAACATCATACAATCACACTTTCAACCATTTTTACAACCTAATAAAGCATGATGGGCTGCTGAAAAGTTCTCGTCCCAACCAACTTCCTAAAATATGACCAAGTAACAGATTTATCGGACCTAGGACGTTTCAGTAAATCTTTGTCGTGTGACATATCTCTAAATCAGTGTGAGATGATTGTGACGGTTCAAATAAATGAACAAAGTTTTTGTTTGACGCTTCTGCCGTTTTTTTATCTCAAGTAAGAATAATGCATCATAAGTATTGGAAATAATTAGAAAAATGTAGGTATTATCAAACAATAACGATTCTCATACGTACTACCAAAATGCGTTTATTTATTTATTTTAGGAAATGAAAGCAAAATAAAAAGAAAAAAAAACAGTGCCGGTATAGTAGGGGTTGAATAAAAATACGAAATAAAATAAAAAACACTAAATAAAATAAAATACAAAATAAAATAAAAACTACGAAATAAAGTAAAAATACAAAATAAAATAAACATAAAACTCTCCCAGGAGTCCTCTGACAGGAAAGACAAATTACGCATGTGCAAAAAGAGAGGCTTCCTGGCGCCAAAAATAAATTCTATCTCTTCTTCTGTTGGACTTTGACTGGTAACGACGTGCCGACTCTTCGGGAAGGAATTTCCCCAACAAGAGGTTGTTGGAATCAAAAATAAAATCAGTGTCCAAGCTGTCCCTCTAGTGTCTCTGTATCTTTCCTTTTTCTTTGCCTATTTATTTCAGCGACGAAAGCTATTCAACAAGTCTTGGATGTTTAGGTGAAAGAACCAACCCAGCAGTAATAGACATAACATCCATAAGTATGTGGCCTACCTTTTCAATGTGGCCTACTTTTTCAATGTAGCCTACGAAATTCTGTCACTGGTATAAATGTGTGGCCTACCTTAAAACGTATTAAAGAAGTATTATAACTGTCTGATGGGGGGGTTAAGGTTGGGAAAATAATTAATTCCAATAAATGGCGGAATACTTATAGTGAGGTAACCGAGTAGGCTTGTGGTGAATGCAAGATAAAAGTAACTCTCTTTTTTTCACTGTTTTCAAATTCGCGAGCTATTAATGACCAATAGAAAAAAGACTAAGGCAAATTTAGCGAGCCTGTGTGATATTTTTATTAACCAACGAAAAGAGAGCGATTTACAAACTCCCAGAAAATACCAAATTGAACTTTCAATGGCCCATGTCATATTTCTTTCCGCTCAAAAATAAGTTTGCGTTCGGAGTCGATCACGTGATTAAGTTGGCTACTTATTCACGTTTTTCGGTTGGTCATAAAAATCGTGAAATATGTAGCCAACTCGGATCACGTAGACAGCTCCCAACGCAAACTCGTTTTGGGGCGGGAAGAAACACGATATGGGTGATTAAAAGTTGAATTTGTTGTTTTCTGCAAATTGCTCTCTTTTCATTGGTTAATAAATATTTTTACACTTGCTCGCGAAATTTATCTTGATCTTTTTCTCAGCATGGGGGCAATCTTTTTTTTCCTGTTGGCCAAAAAATAGATTTTTACACTAGCTCACGATTTTGCAAACAGTGAATAAAATAAGTTTATTTTTTATTTTGTACTCACCACAAATCTGTCCACTGAAACTCGAGTATGAACAGCATCGTTGGATTTGATTCGGAAATATTTGGGTGTTCACTTAAAGTATGCATAATGACCTGAATAGGGTGCTTCTAATGGTCTTCAAACACAATCTTCTCTAATCCAAACTTTATCACAAGTTTGAAGCTTATCTAGGATATGGGATGCTGATGGTATTTCTAGTGTTTGTACTGGTGACTTGGTATGCTTGTATACTTTCACTTGTTAACAGGATGTACACGAGCACAAACCACTTCGATGGTTTTATCCATATTTGGCTAGTAAAATCTATCCTTAATTACATTACTAGATTATTTAATTCTAGGATGTGATATTTAATGTATACTGTCAATCACAGATCCACACAACTTGCATGATACAAAAGTTTTTGGGTATGATGCTGACGTGTCACACAACACAAACTGATTATTTCCAGGTAAGTTGAATTTCTTTCAGTCCAGAAAGGTTTGGGTTTCAGGGTCAGGTGTTTGTGCCTCAGCAAGTGCTGGTAAATAGAAAACATCTACTTGCACACCAAGAGTCGGGTGTGATAGACAATCAGCAACTGTTTTGGCAACTCTTTATATGGGCTATATCTTGAGTGAATTCCGTGAGAATGGCAGTCTCTGTTGTCTATCTGATTTGGCAGGCTTTAAACTGTGAAATGCACTGCATATTGGCTTGTGGTTAGTCAGGAGTAATACTTGGCGACTTTCTATAAGGTGACGAAAACGTAATACTGACAAATATTGCTGCTAAAAGTTCATGGTCAAAAGTTGAGTACCTGGTTTGTTTGTGTTTGAGTTTGCGATAGTTTCTTCCAGAAAAATTCTATAGATATTAGGGTTGCATCTACAACCTAATGCAGCACCTACTGCATATTTTCTGCTGCCTATGACCAACTGGTATTGTGTACATTTCGGTTGAGAGTGAACTAATGCCGTTAATTTTACAATTTTTTTTATGACATCATCGAAGAATTGTTTTTCTGAATCATTTAATGTAAATAATCCTTTGGCTGTTAATGTCATCTTCTCATACAAGGGCAAAAGTAATTCGGCAAATTGTGTTATTAGTTTCCGATAAAATCCCACCATACACAGAAATTTGCATAGGCTTTTTGTCTCCTTAGGGTGTGGAGATACCGAGCAAAGCGAGGGACCGGTTGTTTGCACCCCCACGACCAAAAAGCAAATGACCAAAACTCGTCGGTGCACACCCCGGATCCATGCAGATGTTCCGATTGAAAACTAAAAATTAATTAAATATCAAATTCCAGTTCGCGAGCCTACGCGAATTTTATTTATCGGCCAATGGGAAGACCAGAAGCAAATACGAGTGTGAATTCCCAAATGATCTGCTGCGATCCAAAAGACGAAATAAAAAGCCGATACAGAAAGCATCGCCAGACAGACACACACATACAGACTCGAGAGAGACGAGTGTAATTAGTATCTCCCTTGACCGACGTCAAGCTAATTACTAAGCTCGCCTCTCTTCCCTATCATCTTATCATTCTCTGTCTCTAAACTACTTACCGACCAAAGGAGCGGATACATCAAAGACATCTCTAATTTACAACGCTCCACATTCATACGCACAAATTCTCTTTTCAGCATTTTATTGCCATGAACATTTTAACGTCCGTTGGACCCATCTTTAAAGGATTACTTAAATTGTAAAAACCTTAATTGATATGTGTATATATAAAATGTTATTTCTAAACTCAATTTGTTTTTCTTGATTTATAATCTTTTATGATTTATAGTGGGCTATCTACAACGAAGTCAAATACCGTTAATCTCCAACTACATACAACTACTCTCCACTAAAATGAACTCCCCACTATAAGGGTAGGGGAAAAATTCTATTTCTTTTAAGTGTAATATCTTCTGAATTAATTTGAAAGCCTAAGAAATTTAGCGAAATTACATTGAAAACAAACTTTGAGGTTGATGTTTTCAAATTATTCTCATGTAAAACTTTGAATTTATCATTTTTGTGAGAGGGTTCATTGTCACTAAAAATTAAAATGTCATCTATATAGATAAATACACAGTCAATGTCTCTGAAAATTTTATCCATATGTCACTGATGAGTTCTTCAATTAAAATAGCATATATTCGTATTGAGAAAGTCCAAATGGTGAAATAATCAATGTCTTCGGAAAATCATCAGAGTGCATCTTGATTTCGTGGTAAGCTGAAGTCAATTTTAGAAAATCGCTGTTTATTTGCAAGTTTAAAAAAAGAGTTAATATTTGATATGGGGTAACTGTCACTTTAAGTTATACTATTTAGTGCATGATAAACTTCGCAACAGTGGTATCCTCCGTTTTATCTTGAAACGAAATGTAGAGGGCTTGATCATTCCTTCTTAAGGGTGGGAGAACACTCCCTCGTTTTGGTATTTTAAATTCCGCTTTCGCAAACACTGGCGGATGGCTTCCCGTTTCGATTCTCTGGTAAACTTCGCAATATTTTTTACTGGTATTTTTTTAGTGGTGAGATAATGTCCGGGTATTTGTCGAAGGTGGTTCGAATAAATGAAGGAAGATCAACTTCTTTGATCACTAGATTCACCAGAGACATCGTTGCTAGTTTTAAATCCTTTTTGTATCAGCCAAGGAGTTTTTTAAAATTGTCTTGTTGCTGCAGTCTATCGTCATGCCAATTTTGTTTTAAAAAAATCAAATCCGAGGATGTCTGCAATCACCAATGTTCAAGTAAAAGATCTTCTTAAACATGGTATTCCAATTTCAAATGTTGCTTTTATTTTCTCACCATTAGCGGAAGAGAGAGATACAAGAGTTGGGTCCACTGTCATCCCATTTATTACAGACATAGGTATTAACGAAATACTTTCACCTGTATCGGCTATAAACTTTATTTTGGTTTCCCATAATCTTGCAGTCATTTCTAGTAGCGGCGAGCTCAGTGAGACAGTACTGGTTCAGGCCATTAGTTTTCCGAGTCGCTTGCTGTAGGGGTTATTGATCAGGAACTAAGCAACATTTTCACACCGCGTTTCTTGGGTCATTTGCACCACAGTTTACATGTCCTCGCATACTCCGCGAAGTATAGATGTGCTCTGCATACTCTGGGTCGTTGTTCCTGCTTAAATGGTTTAAATACCTATCTGCGCAGCATTGTCTCGAGTACGTTTTTCAGCGGAGACTTTGTTGTTCAGTAATTATTGCTGTTTATTTTGTTGAGCAACGAATGCTATTGCGTTTACGTTGTTGATTAAAGGCATTGGTTTGTCTGCCAACTTGCCGAGTATGGTTTAAATCCTGTGAAGCGATGACTAGTGAAACAGTTGATGGTAATGCCTTAAGAAACTTGTCTAATACAATTTATTCGCCAATACCTATCAAATGTAACCGCCACTTCTCCCACGGCTTCTTTTCTCGCACTTCCCGCCTATGCCAGATCACATGAAGGTCACCACTTGTTGCAGGGCCGGTTGTGGGTAACCGATTCTTCAGACTTTTAAGAAAGGGTGAAGTGACACAGTAAAGGCAAGGATAACAAAAACAAGATGTTGAGTGATGTAAGTTGCCAAAATCTGACGACTTTTATGTTAGAATTCAAATGATCTCTTGGGTAGGCATGAAACTGTTTTTGATTGAGGGATGTACACCGCTCGCAGACTTAAGCTGATCGTGGCTAGAGGTTCGTAAGGTCTGAGTTGTTAGTCGTTGGTGCACCGGACTGATTATACTGATCCGTCGGATGTTGCTGCAGTCGGGTGGCACAGACTGTGCTAATTAATAAAGTGTCCTCCTACTGGGCAACGTTAATTTTCAAGGTTTTTTTTCTTTCTTGATTTCTATCCTCTCTTTCACACACAGTCAACCACATTCTTAATCTCGCTGGTTTCATTTTTTTTTTTTTTGCTTGTAACAAATTAAACCATATTTTTAAATTTAATACATTGCGTGTTTTTTTTTTTGCTATTTTCTTACCTGTTTGCCAAAAAATCTACATCATTTGGAAGCAAAAGTTGAAAAAGTCCAAAAAGAGGCAAAAAGAGAATATCATTGCTTTTATAAACTTAAAGACCGCCCTCTAGCGAGCGTTTTTTTTTTCTTTGCAGTGGGATTGTAGTGATATAAAAATAAAAAGTTTACTGTGGTTTGCCATAAAGAAATAAAAACAAAAAGATAAGAAAAACAAACAAATAAATATAAGTGAAAAGAAGGAAAATCAGAAATCAAGAAACAATTCTGGAATTAATTCCTTTGCCTCGGAAAAGTGTAAAAGCAGACACAGACGACCAAATAAAGGAACTTGAGTGTCGATGAAATAATTTCGATCGTTTGCTCATCCGTACATTTTCGAACATTTAAATATTTCGCAGAGTTAAATTGAAAAGATTACTCTATTGGCATGCACGCATTATACATACATACATACATACATACATACATACATACATACATACACAATTATAAGGACTCTCTCTCTCTCTCTCTCTCTCTCTCTATCTATCTATCTATCTATCTATCTATCTATCTATCTCTTTCACACACACACACACACACACACAAAAGACTTAAATGTTCAACACGATAACTTTCTAATATGAACTCTTTAAATATTGTATATTTTATTTTAAAATATGGAAAATTTTGTCAGGACATGCAAAATATATCTTTGTACTAATTATCTTTGCAGGGATCTTTTAAAAGGACAAACATTGGTGTATGTACTTATATTTGGTTTGAAAGGGCGTTATCCGAAGATAAACAGTAGGAAACTTTCTACTCGTGTCTTTGTTAAATTGGGATTGTCGGGATTCGATACACGACGTGTTCTAATAGTTAGCAAGCTTGTCCAGCTAGAACCTATTACAGCTGAAGAATAGTGAATTCGATCCTCACTGGGTACCACATACTTTTGGCCTTGTACCACAACAAAGCTACCTTTTTAAAAATTACCATAAAATATTGTTGCGGGTCTGCTTGTAATTCGGCGGTTGTAATTCCACAAATTTCATTGAAAGAATATACTACTGTAGTGTTCATACATTCACACCCACACACATATCCACATTGCAATGCATATTGTAAAATATTATTATGCTCACTCTTTCACTTCTACGCATTAAAACACCATGCTTGTTTTCATCCGCGTGACACGCTATGTTAACAAGAAGTGATTGGTCAATCCTGATTGGTCATCCTGTGTTCACGTGTTAAATCCTATTTTTTCCGCGCAGCCAGGCGTATCCATTTAAGCTGGGCACATACGTGTTGTTGGCCAGTTAGGGCTCAGCTGCTCGCCATAGCGGCCATGCTATCGCGGGGACATGTTTCTTAGTTTTACTTTACTCACACATACACACCCGCACTCATTTGCAGATAGCAATTAGTAGCGCGAATTTATTTCTTACACACACATGTATGTGCACACACATTTCCCAATACAAATTTCGATGAGAACTCAACAACTCAGAACTGTATGTATTTCAATCAATCTTTCATTGACTTTCTTCCAATGAACATTTTACGTCTCTTAACAGACCAAGAGAAAAAAACTTCTTCCTCCTCTATTCATTTACTTCTCTCGATAAATTGCATTATTTGTTAATACATGTTTTATTGTTGTTTACTCTGGTGTCGTTTTATATTTTCTGTGTAATGTGTTTGATCGATCGTGCGTTGTGTCGAATCATAAATATAAATATATTAATGGACCTGGAATCCTCTATACTACAGTAGTATTATTATTCAACATAGTATTATTAACAAATAATATTAACTTTATATTATACAACAAGAATACAAGTCAGTCAAGTGCCATACGGGATACACGCTTTGGGCGATCATGTCCATAAGAATGCAAGAAGTTGATTAAAAGATTGAATGAGTAATCATTACTCAGTAATGTCATTTTTTAAAAATACTAATAGGCTTTTTGGAGAGAATATAACAGTATTATGTACGTATGTGAGAACAGTGAAATGTGTTTGCATGTGTGCTTATATGAAAGAGTCAGTATGTGTATGCGTGCGTAGTAATAACTTGGATAAAGGAGATGGGTAGAATTTAGTTATTACTGTGGGCGGTGGCTCCGTAGTCTGACGCCGTCTCTTTGTAGTTTGTTTAGTTAGTACAAAGTTGAACAGGTGAATGGGATTTTGAATATCAGCAGTTAGTGATATGGACCTTGGTGGCATGTGTGAAATGAAATCTCTTTCTTTGGGCCGGGCGTGTTTTTTTTTTTTTTTTTTGTTTGTTTGTTTTTTAAGAAAACGACTTCAGAATTGTATTATTTATTCCGAATTGGACCTAAAACGCCATGTGATATGTCTACGCCCGCGTGACATTTTGGCAGTATCTATTTATGATTTACTATTGTACGGTTTAATTGGCGCGTTTTAAGATGTAAGCACTTTATTGCCAAATAATTATCTCTCACTGAACTCTTAAATTGCAGTCAAAGAGAGGCAACTCTTGACTAATTCAACCTTTTTTACTTAAATGTATGTTTTCTTTCACATCGTTTTTGATATTGCACATCTTGTTAATATACGTATTATGTGCAACAATGTCTTTTGGCTATTCTTCTTGCGTGAGTCAAGTTAAATTAATGTGGTGACAGCTGTGACAGGATAATGTAATATTACAAAACTCATTTTTTTTTCTTGTGAAAAACACATTGGTTTGGAAATTCTTGCAAAAATCAAATAATTGTTAGATTTTAATAAAACTTCCAGGACTTATTCTCAAATGAATTGAATTATTTTTTAAATTATTATTTTTAGAAAATCTTGGTAAATTTTTTTTTTCATATCTGTTTCCCCACTCTACGGAATTTCATGAAATTTCAAGAAATTAAATTACGTTTCAAAAATTTCTTTTATTAGTTAAATGCAGAACTCATCGAGAAATGTAAAGCATCTATTTTTTTTTTTTTTTTTTTTCAAAACAGCTTTCTCACCAAAATTTGCTCTGAATAGTAAAATGAAAAATGCAATAAAACTATGACATTATTTAATTAGATTAGTTTTAATTGCTTTTCAAATATATATATATATATATATATATATTGTGTGTGTGTGTGTGTGTGTGTGTGTGTGTGTGTGTGTGTGTGTGTATTTTGGCAGCATTTTTTCATTAATACAGGTTTCATTGAATAATATAGACAAGTTTTGTCTATTTATTTTGTGTAGGATCCTTTCGTATAATCTGGTTAGCTTGATAGTGCTATCCTTAAAAGACGACAAGAAATCGCAGTAATTGTTGATTTTTTATCGGGTCTGAGCTTTCGGCTTACATAAGCCATTATCAAAGAATGAACATTTAATATATAGTGAACATAGAATATTTAAATTATTAACAGAGTGGAATTAAACAGAGAAAATTAAACCAAGAAGACAAGTCCACTTTTAGAGTGGCGGATGGCCGCAGACGGTGACAAAATGGTGGTGGTGTGGTTCTTGGTCACATGAGGGTAGAGTGGCATGAGGGGATTGGTCTGCGAGCTGCTACTACAATGGGTAGAGGGGGTAAGCGTAGTAACTATGACCTCTCCCGTCGATTACAGGCATTGGAGTATGTTAGTAGAGATGTCGAAATTTATTTTGTTTAAACTAGGTTTAAGTTGTTTGATGTAGATAGCTTCTAGAATTTTGAGTTTTCGTTTATTATTTTCTTGTCTAAGTATACATGTATTTTCAACAAGCGTTTTTCTAAGAAGTGTGCGTTGATAGCCGTGGTGTTTTAAATGTCGGGATATGTTTACATTGTCATTTAAGTGTAATGTAAGCCGCCGTGAGAGCGAGTTTGTAGTATGTCCAATGTAGATATTATTTAGTTTGTTAGAGATACATTTTCGAAAGGGGCATTTGAATTTATAAACTACATTGTTTTTTTTTTCAAATCGCTAACGGTAGGGGAGGAGTCGTTGCGGACGATTGAATTGGATGTTGTGGATTTAGTGTAGTATATGATAAACTTAATTCTTTTGTTAGGGTCTGTCGGAGAGATATTAGTGTTTATGAGTTTTTTTAGGATATTTTCGTCTAGTTGGTAGTTAGAGTGCATTTGGCTACGATATAAGAGAGTGATATGTTTGGGATTGGTTGGGCTAGTACCATGTGTTGTTTTTCCGTGTTAAGGTTTTTAAGAAAATGTATTTGTTCATCAACTATGTAATTGGGAAAATTATTGTTGATGAGTGTCTGTTTTATGTTTTGTAGTTCGCTGTGGAAGATCTGTTTTGTAGACGAATTGGTTTTTGCACGATGTAGAAGATTTTTTATAATTGCTATTTTGTAATAGTGGGGGCATTCGCTAATATAATTGAGTGTGGAGGGATTTTTTTGGTGGGTTTTTTATATGGTGAGATAGTGAATTTATTGCCATCAGTGTTAATTAGTATGTCGAGGAAAGGAATTTTGTTGCTCAGCTGTATATATATATATATATATATATATATATATATATATATATATATATATATATAGAACATTATAGTTTGAAGAAAAAAATTTTTCAATGAAATGAAATTTTACAAGAATCTTTTTATTTTTTATTATAATAACTTATAAAGTTTCAAAGATATTTTTGAAATTCTTCAAACCCTTGTGGCAGTTAGATTATTGAGTGAAGACTATATTTAGAAATTGAAAAATGAAATGCTTAATACAAATCATCAAGTGAAAAGATATTTAAAATAATTTTAAAATTTTTTCTGTGTGTGTATGAAGGTTGATTTTTTTAAGTATGATATTTCACATGTGACATTAAAAAGTCATATGTTTAACGGTTTCTTTCTCTTACAAGAAAAAAATTTGGACACTTATGTCAATTCAGGTCAACCATACTTAGCTTATCATCACATCTGGCTGTCATCACTCACTTCACAGGTCAGAAACATTGACCTCCATGACCAAGAAATACTTTTATTGTAAATTTCCTGCTATAAACAAGTAATACTTGTTTCAAATCAGATTAATTTAACTTTAAATTTACTAATTTTCAAAAATAATGTGTCACAGATGTATATTTTATTTTTGCCAGATTTTTAAAACCAAGATCTAACTTTTGTTTACAAACTTGACAATCTGTTAAAATGAATGACAAAAACGGTAACTTTTGAAAATTGTAAAAGAAGTTGAGATTCCAATCTATCTAATTACTAATTGAAATACATCAGAGTATTTTGCTTACTGAAAATAGTAAATTTAATCATTTATTTTTAATTAAAGCTAAAATGAAAGCTTCAAGAAAGCTTTTTATTTTTTTAAATTCACTTTAAAACTTAGGCTTCGAAAATGACTGGAGGTACCGATTTTAGTGGACACAACAAACCTATAACCTCCAACAATACCTCCACAGGGTAACCCACAATTTTAAAAAATATTTCTAATGTAGTATAAATAATAAGATTATTCATTTTCTAAGTTTTATAAAATCATATAGAATAAAAAAATTATATTCTTAAATTAGTTTTAATATAAGGTTAAAGATAATTTATTTTTAAACAAAGATACTAATTTCTTGATTATTAAACTGCTCTTGTTCCATATTTTAATTTTTTTGCACGTTTGTAAGAGATGGATTGAAAAAGATATTTATAAATTGTTGATCGCTGACCTCACAGTTTACCTTGTGAAAATAAATATTATTTTCATTTTGTTTTAAGCAAAAAGTAAGCATTTAATTTATAAAATCCAGTTAATTAACCCTTAAATTTTACTGACTTTGAAACCCATCTTTACAGCAAATATTGAATTTTTAAAAGATTTTTAAATTTAGAAGTTTACTTTTTTCATTTATAATGGCATTTTGATGAGTGTGAAGTATGTCAGGATAATGATGAGGAAACACACGTGTTATTTTTAACAAAACAAGATAAAGAATTTATTTACAAATTTACACATTTAAAGTTTCAGTAGCTTGTTTCACAACAAGTAATCAAACATTAAAAGTTTGTAGTTTTGATGAACTGTCAAAAAGAGAAAATGTTCATATTAAATCATTGAATACAAAGTAATATTCCAAAATGCTTAAAACAAATTAAGTAAGTTCATGTCTCACATAAAAGTTACATGGTTGTATTCAACATGAATAAAAAGATATATTTTAAGGTACTTAGCTTAGGAGTTGAATGGGATTCTTTGAAATTCCCCAGCTTTCATTAGAAGCTGATAATGTATCAGCTTGCAATTTGATGCTGGCATTATTCAGATGTATGAGACTATGCTTTTCTCTCTGTGTCTTTGATTTCTCTGCCTATTTATATCAAAAACGGATTTGATATCTGGACATTACTTTTTCTCAGTTTGTAAGCCACTCCCTTTCATTGGTCAAAGTAAATTTTCACATAGGCTCGCTAAATTTTACCTTGATCTTTTCTTAAGCCCAAAGCCAATTTCTTTTTCTATTGGTCAAAATAAATTTTCACACAGGCTCGTGAATTTGGAAAGAAAAGGGAAGAAAAATGTTATTTTTATTTCATATTCATCACAAGTGAATGTAGTGAGTGTGAAATAATAACAACTTCCTTTATCAAATTTGAGTGAGCTGAGGAAAAAGATAAAAATAAATTTGCAGACCTATTTGAAATTGCTTTTAGACCAATGAAAGCCTTGTCTTCATAGAAATTAGCTGTTGAACCAAAAAGAAGAAAGAAAAGAAAACCGTGAGCCTATGTGAAATTCCTTTTCATGTAAAATGAGAAGCAAAATCAAATTAATAAAAGAAGAGTGTCTGAAGTCATACAAATGGTTTTATTTATGTTCATGTGTTCATTGTTAAAGTTTTCACCAGTGTCAAATTACTCACCAATCTGCTATTATCTGCTTTTAACCAAGCACACAGCATTTCAAAACATTTCAACAATCCAAGAAAGCTAAATATTTCAAACTATCTCTCTTCATCTACTTTTGAACATATACAACTGTATAACCCTTGTGTGAGCAATGAACTCTCTTACCTTGGTTTTAAACATTTCTGAATATTATTTTGTGTTCAATCATTTAATCTGTTGTATGAACATTTCCTCCTTATGACTAATTGTTAGGATTACAGTGTTTCCTCATCCATTACTACCCTTCATTAATCTTCTTGGTGTGTGTAAATCAACTGTTCATTTTAACCCCTAAGCTCCATGCTACTATAAATATGCCAATTTTTTTTTAAATGCCTAAAAACTTTCTTTTAACATAGACTCACTTTAGTAGCCAATTATCTTTCAAATAAAACAAAAGTTTAAGTTCCAAGGTGGCATTTAAATTATTTAAAATGTGTTTTAGGGGTGCTTTAGGAGGTCTGTGGCAGTACCTAGAAATCTCTGAAGTTTACTTGGACTGACAAACATCTGAAGAAGGCTAAAGGATGCAACAGCAGAAATATTGAAACAATAACAACAAAGATGAGGATATTAATCCTACAGTAAATAATATAAACTATTTATTTATAGTTATACTTTTATATTTGTGTCATAATTGTCATAAATAATATTAGATGGCATTTAAATGCCAACAAAGTTAAAATAAAGTTAAACAAATAGAAAATTTTAGAAACTGAATTATAATTATTAAATGGAAGTAAGAAGAGTATGGTAAAATTAAAAAAGGGACACTAGAAAATTTCCCCCTCTAATGAATCATCTTATAATCATCAATAATTATACATTTTTATAAATTATTCTTCTGGTATGGATGATGGAATTTCTTCATGCTCATGTGATCTTACTAGGTGTCTAAAAGCCATTTTAACAGTTTCTCTTATAGTTGGATCAAACATCCAGAAAATAGGTAGAATCAAGAGACATGTTTGAGTGATAAAGTTCAGTTCCCCAGACACCATTTTCTCATCAAAAGAACTGAGAAAAATTCCTGGCTTTAATACCAGAATCAGATGAAATACTTCCGGAACAACTCGCAATAACAGAACAAATATGTCCAACAACAAAAGTGGCAAAGCACAGCAGGTCAATTTGTTATCAATCATTGGTGAAGGCAAAGCATTATCTCCAACAAGTATATAGCTCAAAGCAAGGGTAGCCAGTAAAAGTAACATTCCCCATATAAATGAAACTTCTAAATGCTCAAGTTTAGCAACATGTAGACATGGTTGAATGGGTGTGAGGGTATCAATTTTTAATGAGGAAATGCATACCAACCATATATTTATTATCAGGCTGCAAATCCAAGAAAAAATTAAAAAGATCCTTGTGAATAATTCATAAGATTCCCAAAGATAAATGTTTGGTCTCATCAAAGAGACAATCAAGTCTAAGTTCATATAGATTATATTGAATATGGAGGCATTCCACAAAAGCTGAGAAATAACATGCCAAGCTTTACAGGGTATGACCTCATCTAGGATAATTGTCTGCGTTTGTCCAAACAAAACTAAAACTGGTATACCAATTATTGCAAACAAAATAGAAGATATAATGGTACTGAGAAGACAATAGAAATAGCTATGCCAAAAACGACTTCTGTTGGCAATTATAGGAAAGAGGATCAGGCAATTCAACAATATTATCAAACCAGCAACACTTAATTGAAAAATGAACTGCTTGTAGTTACTGTTGGTAGTAACTACAGGTTTGTGATTGAAGTTCACTAAGGAGTTGTATTGGTGCCAAGTATGCGTGTGTTCCATTTCTATAAAAAAAAGAAAAAAGGTGTTTAATTGACTGAAATATAAAAGCATATTCAGTAAGACAAATGTAATCAAAAACAGACCTGCTTCAAAAACTGTGCAGTCTAATCGGAAATATTGTTTTACAAAAATATTTACAATTAAGCCTCAGTTTTACAATTTTTAATTAGAACAATACCTGCTACATGCATATTTACATATTCATATTTTTAGCTTTCACTGATTAATTTTTATGCCATTCTATAGTTAATAAATACAAGGAATAATTAAATTACTTAGAAAAGTAGTAGAAAAGCAAAAAGAAGGTATACCAAGATATATAAGATTTTAAAAGCCATTCAACATCTAAAATGGATATCTCATATAACTTTAAGAGAAAATAATGACGTAATCAAGATATTCCACATTACTTCAAGCATAAGGTTAGGAAGGAAACCCTTATCAATAATGGAAATAGTAATAACACTCACTGGACTTGAAAAGAGAAAATAATGGCATAATCAAGATTTTGACATTCCACACTTGTTCAAGCAAAATGTTAGGAAGGAAACCCACATCAATAAAGGAAATACTAATAACACTCACAGGACTGGAAAAAAAGAAAATAATGGCATAATCAAGATTTTGGCATTCCACACTACTTCAAGCAAAACGTTAGGAAGGAAACCCCCATCAATAATGGAAATAGTGATAACACTTACTGGACTTGAACAGAGAAAATAATGGCATAATCAAGATTTTGACATTCTACACTAAGCAAAGGGTTAGGAAGGAAACCCCCATCAATAATGGAAATAGTAATGACACTCACTGGACTTGAACAGAGAAAATAATGGCATAATCAAGATTTTGACATTCTACACTACTTCAAGCAAAACGTTAGGAAGGAAACCCCCATCAATAATGGAAATATTGATAACACTTACTGGACTTGAAAAGAGAAAATAATGGCATAATCAAGATTTTGACATTCTACACTACTTGAAGCAAAAGGTTAGGAAGGAAACCCCCATCAATAATGGAAATAGTGATAACACTTACTGGACTTGAACAGAGAAAATAATGGCATAATCAAGATTTTGACATTCTACTCTAAGCAAAGGGTTAGGAAGGAAACCCCCATCAATAATGGAAATAGTAATAACACTCACTGGACTTGAAAAGAGAAAATAATGGCATAATCAAGATTTTGACATTCTACACTACTTCAAGCAAAACGTTAGGAAGGAAACCCCCATCAATAATGGAAATAGTGATAACACTTACTGGACTTGAAAAGAGAAAATAATGGCATAATCAAGATTTTGACATTCTACACTACTTCAAGCAAAAGGTTAGGAAAGAAACCCCCATCAATAATGGAAATAGTGATAACACTTACTGGACTTGAAAAGAGAAAATAATGGCATAATCAAGATTTTGACATTCTACACTACTTCAAGCAAAATGTTAGGAAGGAAACCCCCATCAATAATGGAAATAGTGATAACACTTACTGGACTTGAAAAGAGAAAATAATGGCATAATCAAGATTTTGACATTCTACATTAAGCAAAGGGTTAGGAAGGAAACCCCCATCAATAATGGAAATAGTAATAACACTACTGGACTTGAAAAGAGAAAATAGCCATAATAATCAAGATTTTGACATTCTACACTACTTCAAGCAAAACGTTAGGAAGGAAACCCCATCAATAATGGAAATAGTGGATAACACTTATCATTGGACTTGAAAAGAGAAAATAATGGTATAATCAAGATTTTGACATTCTACATACTACTTCACAAAACGTTAGGAAGGAAACCCCTATCAATAATGCAGAAAGGCTATAACACTTACTGACCTGAAAAGAAAATACCATAATCAAGATTTTGACATTCTACACTATGCTAAAAGGGTTAGGAAGAAACCCCATCAATAATGGAAATAGTAATAACACTCACTGAACTTGAACAGAGAAATAATGGCATAATCAAGATTCTTACATTCTACACTACTCCTGCCAAAACGTTAGGAAGGAAACCCCACTGTCACTTAAATGATAGAACACTTACTGGACTTGAAAGAGAAAATAATGGCATAATCAGCATTTTGACATTCTACACTACTTCAAGCAAAACGTTAGGAAGAAACCCCATCAATAATGGAAAATAGTATAACACTACTGGACTTGAAAAAGAAAGAAGAAATGCATAATCAAGATTTTGACATTCTACACTACCAAGCAAAACGTTAGGAAGGAAACCCCGCATCAATAATGGAAATATTGATAACACTTACTGGACTCAGCAAGAGAAAATTACAATCAAGATTTTGACATTCTACACTAAGCAAAAGGTTAGGAAGGAAACCCCATCAATAATAGAAATAGTAATATCACCACTGACTTGAACAGAGAAAATACCATCAATCAAGATTTGGACATTCTACACTACTTACGAAAGGTTAGTAAGGAAACCCCAATCAATAATGTGAAATAGTGACAACACTTACCGGGACTTGAAAAGAGAAAATAATGGCATAATCAAGATTTTTGACATTCCACACTGCTCAAGCAAAATGTTAGGAAGGAAACCCACATCAATAAAGGAAATACTAACACTCACAGGACTGGGAAAAAAAGAAAATAATGAAGAAATCAAGATTTTACATTCCACACTACCAAGCAAAACGTTAGAAAGAAACTCTGCCCAATAATGGAACAGGATAACACTTACTGACCAAGAGAAAATAACAGGTACACCAAGATTTACATTCTACACTACATGCAAGCTAGGAAGAAACTTCACCCATGATAAATGTAAAAGAGATAAATACACATTCCATTCTAATTTGGAATAGAGAAATAATGTAGACAATCAAGATTTTGACATTCTTACATCACTTTCACAAAAACGTTAGGAAGAACCCCCATCAATAATGGAAATATTGAGGAATATCTTCATCAGACTGGAAAAGAGAAAATAATTATATAACTAAGATTTTGTTATTCTATGCACTACTGAAGTTGTTGTTAGAAGGAAACCCCATCAATAATGGAAATAGTGGATAACACTTATCAGACTTTGAAAAGAGAACAATGGCATAACCAAGATTTTGACATTCTACTCTAAGCAAAGGACAGAAGAAACCCCATCAATAATGGAAATAGTGATAACACCTCCACTGGACTTGAAAAGAGAAAATAATGGCATAATCAACATTTTGACATTCACTACTTCAAGCAAAACGTTAGGAAGGAAACCCCCATCAATACTTGGAAACAGGATAACACTTACTGGACTTGAAAAGAGGCAAAAAAATAACAGTAATGATCAAGATTTTGACATTCTACACTACTTCAAGCAAAAGGTTAGGAAAGAAAAACCCCATCAATAATGGAAACAGGATACTTATCAATTTGAAAAGAGAAAATAACGAAGACAATCAAGATTTTGACATTCTAAGTACTACCCACAAAACAGGGAAGGAAACCCCCATCAATAATGGAAATAGTGATAACACGTACTGGACTTGAAAGAGAAAACAATGGCATAATCAAGATTTTGACATTCTTCACACAAGCAAAGGGTTAGAAGGAAACCCCATCAATAATGGAAATAGGAATAACACTTACTGGATTTAGTAGGAAAATAATGGTACATCAAAGATTTTGATATTCACATCATCACAAAACGTTAGGAAGGAAACCCTCATCAATAATGGAAATAGCAGGAACACTACTGGACTTGAAAAGAGAAAAACAATACATAATCAAGATTTTTGACATTCTCAGCATTTACAAAGGGTTAGGGAAGGAAACCCCCATCAATAATAGAAATAGTGGCAACACTCACTGACTCTGAAAGAGGAAAAACAATGGCATAATCAAGATTGACATTCTACACCACTTCAAGCAATGAAGGAAACCCCCATCAATAATGTAAAATAGCATACACCACTGATCAAAAGAGAAAATAATAACCACACTTGAACATCTCACACTACTTCTCCAAGCAAAAGGTTAGAAGAAACCCCAACACAATGGAAGACAGATGCTGGCATTGCTTGGACGTAAAAGAGGAAAATAAGCTAATAATCAAGATTTTTGACATTCCATATTGCTGGTAAAGGGTTAGAAGGAAACCCACCAACAATGTGGAAATAAAGAGATAACACTTATCAGACTTATATAATGGTATAATCAAGACTTCAGACATTCAACACCAGCCTACACAAACGTTAGGAAGGAAAAACCCCATCAATGAAATATTGATAACACTTACTGGACTTGAAAAGAAAAATAATGAAGAATCAAGATTTCCGATACTCCACACTACCAAGGCACCATGAAGGAAACCCTCCACCAATAATGCAGAAATATTGATAACACTTACCATTGACTTGAAAAGAGAAATAATGGCATAACCAAGATTTTGGACATTCTACACCAAGGCAAGGCTAGGAAGGAAACCCCATCAATAATGTTAGGAAAATACCTCACTGAACTTGAACAGAGAAATAATGGAAATAATCAAGATTTTGGACATTCTACACTACCCAAGCAAAACTAGAAATAAAATCGCCATCAATAAATAAAAGAGAGTATGAAGGACGTACGATCAGAGAAAATAAATGCATAATCAAGATTTTTGACATTCTACACGCGCCCACAAAAATAGGAAGGAAAAACCCTCACCAATAATGGAAATAGTGATAACACTTACTGACTTGAGAAAGGAGAAAATAATGCAATAACGGTGACTTTAACATTCTACACTACTTCTCACAAATGTTAGACAGAAACTCTATCAATAATAATGGAAAGGACAATATCAATGGACTTGAAAAAGAGAAAATAATTGTATAATGGAAGATTGGACATTCCATAATTAAGCAAAAGGTTAGGAAGGAAAACCCCGACCATTAATAGAAATAGTAATATCACCTACTGGATTGAATAGAGAAGTCATCAATTCAAGATTTGTGTGGACATTCTCATCACTGAAGCAAAAGGTTAGTAAGGAAACCCCCATCAATAATGGAAATAGTGATAACACTTACTGGACTTGAAAAGAGAAAATAATGGCATAATCAAGATTTTGACATTCTACACTACTTCAAGCAAAACGTTAGGAAGGAAACCCCCATCAATAATGGAAATAGTGATAACACTTACTGGACTTGAAAAGAGAAAATAATGGCATAATCAAGATTTTGACATTCTACACTACTTCAAGCAAAAGGTTAGGAAGGAAACCCCCATCAATAATGGAAATATTGATAACACTTACTGGACTTGAAAAGAGAAAATAATGGCATAATCAAGATTTTGACATTCTACACTACTTGAAGCAAAGGGTTAGGAAGGAAACCCCCATCAATAATGGAAATAGTGATAACACTTACTGGACTTGAAAAGAGAAAATAATGGCATAATCAAGATTTTGACATTCTACACTACTTCAAGCAAAACGTTAGGAAGGAAACCCCCATCAATAATGGAAATAGTGATAACACTTACTGGACTTGAAAAGAGAAAATAATGGCATAATCAAGATTTTGACATTCTACTCTAAGCAAAGGGTTAGGAAGGAAACCCCCATCAATAATGGAAATAGTAATAACACTCACTGGACTTGAAAAGAGAAAATAATGGCATAATCAAGATTTTGACATTCTACACTACTTCAAGCAAAACGTTAGGAAGGAAACCCCCATCAATAATGGAAATAGTGATAACACTTACTGGACTTGAAAAGAGAAAATAATGGTATAATCAAGATCTTGACATTCTACAATTACAAAAGGTTAGGGAAGGAAACCCCCATCAATAATAGAAATAGTATTATCACTCACTGGACTTGAACAGAGAAAATAATGGCTCAATCCTAAGATTTTGACATTCTACACTACTTCATAAAAGGTTAGGTTGAAACCTCTATCAATAATGGAAATAGTGATAACACTTACTGGACTTGAAAGAGAAAATAAATGGCATAATCAAGATTTTGACATTCTACACTACTTCACAAAACGTTAGGAAGGAAAACCCCATCAATAATGGAAGAGATAACACTCTACTGGACTTGAACAGAGAAAATATTTACAATCAAGATTTTGACATTCTACACCACAAAAGGTTAGAAGGAAACCCCCATCAATAATGGAAATATTGATAACACTTACTGACTTGAAAAGAGAAAATAATGGCACAATCAAGATTTTGACATTTCAGCACTACTCATAAAACGTTAGGAAGTGAAACCCCATCAATAATGGAAATAGTGATAACACTTACTGACTTGAAAGAGAAAATAATGGCATAACCAAGATTTTGACATTCTCACACTACTTGCCAAAACGTTAGGAAGAAAACCCCATCAATAATGGAAATAGTGATAACACTTACTGGACTTGAAAAGAGAAAACAATGGCATAATCAAGATTTTGACATTCTACACCACAAAAGGTTAGAAGGAAACCCCCATCAATAACAGAAATAGTAATATCACTCACTGGACTTGAACAGAGAAAATAATGGCCTAATCAAGATTTGGACATTCTACACTACTACAAAGGTTAGGAAGGAAACCCCCATCAATAATGGAAATAGTGATAACACTTACTGGACTTGAAAAAGAAAATAATGGCACAATCAAGATTTTGACATTCCACACCACTAAGCAACGTTAGGAAGGAAATTTCATCAATAATGGAAATAGTGGATAACACTTACTGGACTTGAACAGAGAAAATAATGGTATAATCAAGATTTTGACATTCACACCAAGCAAAAGGTTAGGAAGGAAACCCCCATCAATAATGGGAAATATTGATAACACTTACTGGACTTTGAAAGAGAAAGGTCAGTATAATCAAGATTTTGACATTCCCATACTACTTCACAAAACGTTAGGAAGGAAACCCTCATCAATAATGGAAATAGTGATAACACTTACTGGACTTGAAAAGAGAAAATAATGGTACAATCAAGATTTGACATTCTACACTACTTGCTAAAACGTTAGAAGGAAAAACCCCCATCAATAATGGAAATAGTGACACTTACTGGACTTGAAAAGAGAAAATAATGGTATAATCAAGATTTTGACATTCTACACCATAAAAGGTTAGAAGGAAACCCTCATCAACAATAGAAATAGTAATATCACTCACTGGACTTGAACAGAGAAAATAATGGCCTAACCAAGATTTCTTTGACATTCTACACTACTTCAAGCAAAAGGTTAGGAAGGAAACTCCCCATCAATAATGGAAATATTGATAACACTTACTGGACTTGGAAAAGAGAAAATAATGGCATAATCAAGATTTTAACATTCTACACTAAGCAAAAGGTTAGGAAGGAAACCCCCATCAATAATGGGAATATTGATAACACTTACTGGACTTGAAAAGAGAAAATAATGGCATAATCAAGATTTTGACATTCTACACTACTTCAAGCAAAAGGTTAGGAAGGAAACCCCCATCAATAATGGAAATATTGATAACACTTACTGGACTTGAAAAGAGAAAATAATGGCATAATCAAGATTTTGACATTCTACACTACTTCAAGCAAAAGGTTAGGAAGGAAACCCCCATCAATAATGGAAATAGTGATAACACTTACTGGACTTGAAAAGAGAAAATAATGGCATAATCAAGATTTTGACATTCTACACTAAGCAAAGGGTTAGGAAACGAAACCCCCATCAATAATGGAAATATTGATAACACTTACTGGACTTGAACAGAGAAAATAATGGCATAATCAAGATTTTGATATTCTACACTCCTCCAAGCAAAACGTTAGGAAGGAAACCCCCATCAAAAATGTAAATATTGATAACACTTACTGGACTTGAAAAGGGAAAATAATGGCATAATCAAGATTTTGACATTCTACACTAAGCAAAGGGTTAGGAAGGAAACCCCCATCAATAATGGAAATAGTAATAACACTCACTGGACTTGAAAAGAGAAAATATTGTCATAATCAATATTTTGACATTCTACACTACTTCAAGCAAAACGTTAGGAAGGAAACCCCCATCAATAATGGAAATATTGATAAGACTTACTGGACTTGAAAAGAGAAAATAATGGCATAATCAAGATTTTTACATTCTACACTAAGCAAAGGGTTAGGAAGGAAACCCCCATCAATAATGGAAATAGTAATAACACTCACTGAACTTGAACAGAGAAATAATGGCATAATCAAGATTTTGACATTCTACACTACTCCAAGCAAAACGTTAGGAAGGAAACCCCCATCAATAATGGAAATATTGATAACACTTACTGGACTTGAAAAGAGAAAATAATGGCATAATCAAGATTTTGACATTCTACACTACTTGAAGCAAAAGGTTAGGAAGGAAACCCCCATCAATAATGGAAATATTGATAACACTTACTGGACTTGAAAAGAGAAAATAATGGCATAATCAAGATTTTGGCATTCCACACTACTGTGGAGGTTGGCACAGAATGTTGGTTTTCACATTTAAAATGAATGAATGCTGAACAAACATTGTTTTAGAATGTTTATTCTTTTCTTTTTCTATATATACAAATTGCATCCTTATTGTGTAACATAATTCATAGCTTATTGAAACAGAGAAAGAGAGAGAACCTCAAGACTCTTTGGTGGATAAAAACCAGCTTGCCCCACTTTTTAGCAAAAGTGATACAGAGAACTGACCTCAAAGATTTCTTTTCCTGGATTTATATTGAGGTCAGTAAGTGGTTAGGGAGTGTGGTGAGTGCAATTAGGATTGTCCTTCACTTTGGGACAGAGTTTTGATCTTTTGTTTTGCTTATTCTGGTTTCAAAAATAAAGTTAGCTGATTGCTCTGTCCTTAAGAATGCTGGTGTTAATGTTAATGGCCTGTTAATATGATAAGTAGGTGATACTTTTCAATCAATTTAAGAAATATCTTTATTTTATTCTATTTATTAAACTTTGCCTACTACTACACTACTCTCAGACAACAGGTTAGGAAGGAAATCCCCATCAATACTAGGAAGAGCAATAACATTTAGTAGACTTGAGAAATCTATTTTCCTGAAAAAATTGTTTTAAGAGAAAAATTTTATAAATTTCAATCAACGGTTGTTCTGGTTGTTCAATCAATGAATGCTAAATGTTTACTCACAAAGGAATAGCTATTTTTTAATAATTTCACTCCAGATGAGATAATAAAACCACTGAGATGTAAGGGTTACTAAGCAAGGGGTTAGAATATATGAGGAAAACAAATACTATGAAGGAAAGAGAACAATAAAAGAACAGGATTTAAGAAGATAGAAAATAACCATTGATATTGCATTTAAATTTTTAAAGATCAAAGTTAACTAGAAAGCAAGAAGCTGGTAGGGAGTTCCACAAGAAAGAAGTGCAATAGAAGAAATTGTTAGCAGAAAATTTATGGTTACATCTAGGCACTTCAACTATAAAATGATGAGACCTTTCCACCAATCTAGTATTGTGCTTAAATTCATAAAGTCTAGGTACCATTACAGAAAGTTCATCAGAACAATTACCATGAAAGTAGTTATAGAAAAAGCATATGATGATGGGAAAGTGACTTAAACCAAGATATCATGTCATGCCATAACATTACAGATAATTCTTTGGATTTTATCAAGAATCTCAAAATATATAGCAGGAGTACCAGACCAGATGTGGTAGCAACATCCAAAGCAAAGATGAATGATAGACTTATAAATACATAAGATTAACATTAAAAAGAAACAAATTAGTGTCTGAATATTTTTTACCCCTATTATTATACAATCTCTGCATATTTTTTATCATTTTCAAAAGCTATTTCTAGAATTTACTAAACCCCAAACAAATTTTTCCCAGCTTGGATAAACTTGTGTTGATATACTACATTTCAGAGCAAAAGAGAGAAAACAAGGAAAAGAGTTTATTTGTTCTGTTTTTTCTAGTCCTGAACAGCACCACTAATCAAGCAGAAATTGTGAGACTAATCTTCATATGATAAACACAACACTTGAAAGTTAGTTTTTAAGAACAAAATAACAAAACTTTGTTACTTTATGCAACACCATAAAAAAGCAGATAATAGCTGCCTTTTTCTCCACTGTAAGGCTCATGTTCAAGAGAGTTATATAACCATGGAAAATAATGGGGGAAATAGTCATATTGGATAAAAACAAAAAAAAGAAATTACCTCAATTTCATTGTCTAAATGAAAATTCAAGATTACCAAAATTATATTCTTATAACAGTTAAAGAATTTTTCAAAGCTTAAAATATGAAATAAGAAAAAAATTAACAAACTTTCAAAAAAGCATACCTTAAAAATTGATGCCACCAGTAGAAAACCCTCCAGGCTATTGCCGTTGCCTGTTTGTAGTGTTTGGGTGACAGTAATCTTTCCTTATTAATTGCCTTCCAAGAAATTGGTATAACCTTTTTTTAATCATGAAAATGAAAAAAAATGAAAAATAAAAGTTATCAACTTAAGAATAAGTTTTTGTCAGTAATTAACATGAGAACAAATTTTTACTCATGTCTTATTTTATTTCTGACTAAATACTTAAAAATATTTTTAGAACAAAGCAATATTCAATTCAGATCATTTTTGTCTAAAGTTCAACATGTCAGTAAACATGTGATCATAAAAAGCACATGTAAATAATATCTAAACTTATTTATAAATGGAACTTTGTCTGTGTGTGTGTGTGTGTGTGTGTGTGTGTGTGTGTGTGTGTGTGTATCCGTTACCTATAGATTCCGAAATGGCTGAACCGATTTTCTTGAAAATTTACACAGTTGTACTATAAGCGTCTGCGAGTGTTCTTAGCTAGGCTTTGTGTTGAGGTACTCCCAATAAATATCGAAAATCGATAATCGAAAAAATCGGGTTATAGAAGGAATGGTCTGATTTTAATCAAATTTGATACACTCATAGACAAAGACATAAGAAACGATATTCCGAAGTTTCAAGGTTGCAGTTCTTACAATAGTGCAGAAGATCGATAATATATATATATATATATATATATATATATATATATATATATATATATATATATATATATATATATATATATAAGGCAAGATGTTTGTGTGTGAGTCTGTTTATCTGCCTGCATGTCTGTATTTTTTCAGCCCTTTTATTTTAGTTTTTGCTTCAGGTTTGGCACTAAGTAGATATAATTGTAATGTAGTTCTTAGTCTCAGCCATGATACCATTTACTCAGAGGACTTATTTAGCCTTCAAAATTCAGTTTACAACGAAAAAAACTTATTTGATATCGATACCAGGAAATCAAAATTTGACTTACATCCATTCATTTTTCTTTCAATTTACGGTTTCACTTTAACTGGAAACAACTATTGCTTTTTAGTCTTTCGTGCTAATGTCCAAAGAGTCTGAGCTCCAGGAACATGGATTAGTTTTAAAGCTTTCATTACACCCAAGCAATGCCAGGCTATACTGTGAGTAGTATATATTTTGCATTATGTTTTCTGATTGATTATATGCCAAATGTTTACTATGAATTGATTACAATCAATTAAGTAAAAATGTGTGTTAATTAGTAACTACATTAATGGTTCTAACACTTAGGGAAATATAGCCTCACCAGTCACTTTATTTAGGTACACACTTCTAATATCAGGTCAGATCACTTTTTTGCCTTTAGTACTGCCTCACTTGTTGGCATGAATTTGAAGATGTTCAAGATGCACTTTTCCAAAATTTGGGACCATACTGTTATGGCACCCTGCAATTCTTCTAGATCAGTTGGCTGCACATACAGGATTTGAATTTCCCTTTTCACCACATTCCAAATGTGCTCTATAAGGATAGGGATCCAGTGACTGCAGAGACTATTTTATCACAGGCAAACCATTGCTATGTTCTATGAAATAATCTACCACTATTTTTTATTTGTGACATGGTATGTTGTCTTTCTGGAAGAGCCTACCAGAAGAAAATAGGTGCACTGTAATCATAAATTAAGATAGGTGGTGTATTGTCATGCTAGGAAAGTTCACCTGAAAATAAGTGCGTTGTAGTCTTAAATTGAAACACATTGTGTTGTCTTGCTGGAAGAGCCTACCAGAAGATAGGTGCACTGTAGTCATAAATTGAGACACATGGTGTGTTGTCTTGCTAGAAGAGCCTACCAGAAAGTAGTTTCACGTAGTCATAAATTGAGACACAAGATGTGTTGTCTTGCTAGAAGAGATCACCAGAAGATAAGTGCATTGTAGTCATAAATTGAGACACATGGTGTGTTGTCTTGCTTGGAAGAGTATACCAGAAGCTATGTGCTTTGTAGTCATAAATTGAGAAACATGGTATGTCATGGTAGCTAGGTAGCCTGCAGCATTTATATATTACCCTATGTCTATAGCATGACTTGGAATTTAATGCAGGTAAAGTGATGTGCATTGTCCTGCAGTGGATAGCAGGTCAGAACAAGAAATTGGTGAATCAAGTTCAAATTCCAGTTGAATTCATTGCATTCACTTACACACAAATATTCTTGGGAAAGGTATTAATTCGTGTCTTCCCTCCAATAGCCAGAGTGCTCTAATTCATTTCACTGAATGAGTGATGCGTACATGCCAGAGTAGCTACTGTTTATCAAAGTCTACTATTTTTCCAGAGTGTTCAATCAGGGTGTGAGAGCGTAAATATTGTCATCTGCAGACAGATCTGTTTCACCGTATCACAGCTCATCAGTACAGTTAGACTCCGATTGCTTTTTTACCCAGGATTGAAACCTGACCGAAATGGCGTCAGTCAGCGACTCTATGGGCATTCGGTGGAAGTAGGCAGACTTTTTAGCGCATATCATTATACACGCCCAATAGCTAGAGCGCTCTAATTCATTTCACTGAATGAGCGATATATATACTACAGAAAAGGAATAATGGGTGAAAACTTATAAAAAACCTTACCAAAATTATATGTAATTTTAAAATTTGGTGTTAAAAGCAGTTCTCTTATTCAGAATTCACTCCACTTTAAGTACATCTGAAAAGTAGTTGTTTAAATATTTGTCTGCAGACTTAGTAGTAAACACATTATTTTGCATGACATTTTAATTAGGAAGATAAAAAAAATGTATTCTTTTTAAAATTTTTAATTGATTATGTAAATTAATTTTGAAACTTACTTTAAATTTGACAGTAACTCGTTTTATTAGTTTTGGTCAATGTATAAAAATTCAAAATCTTAGTTGCATGATTTAAAAGTTGTTGATTTTTTTTCTAAAAATATACAAAAAATTATAAATAAAAGTATAGATGACAACACACATTTATATAAACAAGAAATTGTTAAAGAAATAAATATTTTCTACAGCTGTTATAAATACAAAATTCTCATTATCTTTTCTATTGTAAATAATATTTTTTTAACAAAAATTCTTTACCTTGGGAATCAAAGAATAGAAAAAGATAAAATTAAGTTTGTATTTTATTTTTTACTAAGCATTCTAGCAAAAAACTAAAAACCAGCATGCTTTTATCATTGACACAATATCTGGTTAGTATTATAGAGGGGAGGAGGCGTTTTGTATGTAAGGTAACAGTCTTTGAATATGGGTACAACGGACTTTAAAATTTGTTTATGGCTATAGATGCTCTGAGAGAGAATTAATGCTTAGGAATTAGCGGGGAGCACTATGAGTAAGGAATGTCTTTGATGTAGTCACTCCTTAGGTCAGTAAGTAGTTTTGAGGCAGGGAAGAAGGAAAGAGGTAAGGGAGGCGAGCGTAGTAAGCCACTTGACTTTCAGTCAAGGGAGCTACTCATTACTCTCTTCTCCTTGGTCTGCCTGTGGAAGCTTTTCTGTATCCGCTTTTTATATCTTCTTTTTGGATCACAGCAGATCACTTGGGATTTCACGCTTGTATTTGATTCTGGGCTTTCCATTGACTGATAAATAAAATTTGTGTAGGCTCTCGAACTGGAAATTTAATATTTGATTAATTTTTAGTTTTCAACCAGAACATCTGCGCGGAGCCAGCAGCACACAGACGACTTTTGGTCATTTGCTTTTTGGTCGTGAAAGCGCTAACATCCAGTCCATCGCTTTTGCTCGGTATCTTAACTCTGGTACAAGATCCAAATAATGAGGAATCCTGTGAATTGACACAATGTCAATAAGATATTGAAAATAATGACTGAAAAATGATCTCTACTGCATTGGTTTAATGTTATTTAACATAAAATTCAAAATGAAAAAATTAATTTTATTTTTATTTTATCAATTACATTGTCATACAAATGAAATCTAATTAACACTGCATCAGTTGATTGAATTATTTTCAATTATTGTTATTTTTCATGCATAGATTGATGATGTCAAAAAAAATAAGATTTTTTTTTCTTTTGTTTTTGATAGAATAAAAAATTCTGGACAGCAAAGCAAAAAAACTGTTTATTTAAACAATTTATTTGAACAAATTAAACATTATTTGTTACGAACATAAGTAATCAGTGCATACTATACTGTCACAAAAACCAACTAATCTACTGCTGGCCAAGTTTTGAGTTAGAGAGCAGCCTTTAAGTCAAGGGTGTGCAGGTAAAAATTTGTATACTAAAATTAGTTCACATCAGTTTCACTGGGGTCTGAAGATACCATGGATCAAACATGTGAGCAACAACAAAGTTTTGAAGAGGATGGAAGTGAAAAGGAAACTGATACTTAACATCAGAAAAAGCCAGTTGAAGTTTCTGAGATATGTAATGAGGAAGGAGGGCTTGGAGAATCTGATACTCAAAGAATGGATACAGGGAAAGAGAAACAGGGGAAACGATGCATTACATGCTTAATGGGCTTGAGCAAATGGATGGCAGAGCAAGGTTTGAGAGGGATAACAGAAGAAAGGGGTGTTGAGCTACAAATGATAGGGAGATGTGAAGGCCATGATCACCAATGTCCTGAAGAGACACAGCATATAAAAGAAGAAAAAGGCTCCCTCTTGTTAACAGCCTTTGTCTACTGATATATTTAATAATATTTACATTACTTCAAACATTATTTATAGTTTTCTGTTTATTTCTCGATTGTTGTCGAGCTCTTAGCTGTCAGTGAATTTGTGAACAAATTCTCGGCGCTCTATGCCCTCATTAGATTGATGACAAAAGTTCTCAACCGATAATTCGCCCTTTTTGTAAAATTAACGCTGAAAATTTCTTCACAACTTCACTAGCACCTAAGAGTTCAACAACAATCGACAAATAAATAAAAAATTCAACAAGGATGCTCAAAAGGAATATGAATACGTTGAATTATTTATAGTGTATACCTGTATTTGAGTCTTCTTCCTTATGTGCCATGTCCTCTCAGGACATGGACGATCATGGTTCTTTCTGCAGAACTTCTTGTCCCTTGTAGCTATTATTAAATTTATCTGTTATTTCTCCTAAACCATGTTCTGCTATCAATTTACTCAGGCTCACTAATATGTTGTTTTCATCTGTTTTCAGTCTGTCCTGTGATTATCAGATTCTCCAAGCCTTCTTTCCTGTTTATGTGCCCCAGAAACCTCAACTTTCTCTTCTTGATTTTAAGTATAAGTTTCTTTTTTGTTACAAGTTTCTCTAAACCTTTGTCATATACATGCCCCCTTTTTTTAAACAGCATTTACTTTGTCTGTTGGCCTGCATACTTGAGAAAGCTTAAAAATACTGTTTAAAATAAAATAAAACAAAATGAAATGTTTACTAAAATATGGTTATCAACTAAAAATAACATTTATAGTAATAAAAATGTATTGTATTAAAAATAGAATCAATTTATTCTTTAAAAATTTAATAATTTATATATATAAAAATGAATATGTGTGTGTGTGTGTGTGCATGTTTGTGTGTCTCCATTCAAACAAACCCTACTCCTCTGAAACCCTTGGTCTGATTTCAACCAAAATTGAGTCACTTGTTGATCATGACATGAAACTTTTCTCCTACAAGATGCCTTATGTGAATTCAACCAAAATCAAATCTTTTTTGTAAACCTTTCATGTAAACAAAAATTTTTCAAATCAATATACAGGGTTTGTCAAAAATCAATGACAAACATAATTTCAGGTGGTCTTTTGTGCACTTTTATACATTTCTCCCAGATGCTTCACTCAAACTCAACAAAAATTGAGTTACTGGTAGATCAAGGTCAGATGTATTGATATACTTCAATTGAGACACAGGGTGAAGTAAAAATTAATGGAAAATGTTGCTATTGTATTCCAACAAAAATTGGGTCTTTTTTGTTACTTCTACCTTATCATATGCCATAACAATTGCACATTTTCTACACAGTGCCAACAGAAACAATACATCCACTTCTTCTGCATCACATCATTGCATCACATTACAGGCTCCTGTCATGTCCACCCCTGTTCTTCCAATTGTATATACATCATTTCCATTTATTGGCAAAATTAAGCAAGCATCAATCCTGTTTTACAAATACAACAAAAGCCAATATTTACTTTGCATTTTTTAAAATTATGCATCATGGCAACCTTGTACTGAGGCTTTTTGAATAAGCACTTGACCTTACAATTTCAACATAACCACTAAAAACCCCAAGCAATGTCGGACTATATAGCTAGAGTATTAATAAAATAAAACTATTCATCAAAAACATGCCAACACAAAATGTTCTCCATATTTTCAGAGTTATTTGAATAGGACCATTTCTGCTTGTCTGTCAGATGCACTTTTTGTACATAAAAAAAATTTATTACCATGCATCTAATCCACTAATATTATAGAAGACTGATAATTCTTGAAGACTCAAACTATAAAACTAAAGTGTCATATTGTTGTGGTTGGTTAGAGCCAAGAAGAAAGACATGAAAAAGAATAAGGTAGGTTGAACCAGTGTATTGGAATAACAGAACATATACACAAAATGAAAGTGCTTCTTATCAGCATATAGAAGTGTCTGCCTGAACTGTCAAGTTACACTGCATCTCAACTGCCTCCTTTAGAAAGTTACGCAAGTGAGTATTTATAAAGAAGGAAGAGTGTATTCCAATGTTGATAGGGCATCATAACACATATCAAGTTGTGGGAAAATGCAGCCCTAAAATTCCCACAGCTTGGCAAATACATTTATTCCTGATTGTTAAGCATCAATCAAATTAATCTTTCTTTTTTTTATTATTATTACAATACTCAGGTCATTTTACATAAAGATCTTATTCAGGTCAGATAAGCTTCACTGATAAGAATATGAGTTGAAAAGATTTGGGTCAGTATGGATGCTTTCATTCCTTCTCAAAAATACCAGAGGAAACCTTAATCCTCTACATGGCTCACACCTGCATACTCAGACACTATAACAAAAAAACAACTATTTTCAGCTATACCAGCCTAACAGCTCTCATCAAAACAGATGCTTATTCATTATTGCTTGTGATAAATGTAAATGAGTCCTTGAAGAAGCTAATTCCCTGTTTGCTGAGAGAATGAGACACCACATTGCATTTGACAACTTTGGCTCACATGGTTACTGGTGTCTCTGTAATTATGTACTAAATAAGTGTAAGGTCTCCATTCTTTCCCTCTTCAATCAATTTGAGGTGTTAACATCCTCTGCTGATAAAGCTGAATGCTTTGCCCATAAATTCTCCTTAAACACCACTCTTGACTCATCTGGTGTATCCTTACCTAACTCCTCGCTTAAAACTGAGTCTCTGTTGAGTGATATACATATAACCCCTTCCATGGATGTGGAGAGGCTTTTGAACTCTATCAAGACTGGAAAGTGAGGACTGGGTATTTCCCACCCAAATATGACAATGTTACCCTATTTTCACCTTGACCTGGCTGCTTATAAACATAGAGGAGAGCATAAGGAGTCAGTTACTTACCAGAGAAGTACAGGTAGCTGATCATTTTATCTGCATCTTCAGCAGTGGATCATACATAAGAGTTCCACTTGAGTTTGGGTGTGAGTTTGAAGCCCAATCCAAATATTCTCTCAAGGCATAGTGCCTCCTCAAGGGGACATCCATTCATTGTGACTGGCAATAACTTGAGGTCTGATTGGTGGTTTTCAATGCATTGAATGCAATCAGCTAGATTTTTCCCCTTGTTCAGAAGAAAGCTCAGCTGTTAATCTCTGACTGTCAAAATCTGTGAAGAGGTTTGCCCATATATTGTCATATCATCAGCATAGATGTTTACAAATCTTCTGAATATGTTCTTGGGCAGATCATTTATGTAAATCAGAATGAGGGTTGGTCCACTGTAAGCATCTTAACTATGACACAATTTTATTTATTAGTTTTAAATATTAAACAAATTAATTAATATAACTTGACAGTATAACATAAGTAACCATATTTTTAAATGTTTATTTTTTAAAGCATTTTAGCTTTTTCATTGAAATAAATAAAACTATATTATGATCACAAATAAAAATGTAACTAAAATTTATTGTACAAAAGAACAATATTGATTAAAATGGTGTTGACATAAACTCCTATCCAATGAAATGTGCTTTACTGATAGCAGAATAAACATGATGTATGACTTAAATTTACCTTGTTAAAAATAAATGCCAATATTGTCCAAATATTTCCAAAGGTGCTACCAACAGAGTTGGGAGTGCTTTTAACAATGCAATGAATAAGAAGCCTTCTGTGCTGAGAAAGTTCCTCTTAAATGATATAGCTACTGTGACTGTTGAGCTTATAACGATTCATCGCATTTAGTTAGTTGATCCCATTATATAAACAAGCAATGTTAGTTTTGTATCATATAATAACTATGTAATGTTTTGTAAATCTTACAAAACAAAGACATTGATTCTTTATAAATCTAACACAAAAAGGTTTTTTTCTTAATTGCTGTTGTTTCAGCAACATATAACAAAAATGACAGCTACTGTCTCATAACAACTATGTATTTCACAGTTAGTGATATAAGCTGGTCTCAAGCACTTTATTTTGATATATTACATATATTACATTTAGAAAAACAAATTAAAAGGAAATTCCATCACAAAAGTAAAGTAAATAATATTTGAAAAAGATTTCACTTAACAAGATGAATGTGTATGTTTGTTCATAAACAGCTGATTCTAATTAGGAACACAGGAAGTCAATGCTACAAGCATATCAGGTACAGTGTTAAGCATGTTTCTGTCCTTCATCTTAAATTGAGTTAATGTGGAAAATCCCAGTTCATTCAAGTAGTTGTAAAAGGCAATATCAATAAAATAGCCTTTTTACTCAGTTGTGTAAATTCCCGTTTGTTCTTAACCCAAAATGAGGTCAAATTTAATTTCTCAAAATTATTAAGATGCAATGCAGCTTCTTCAGGTTACAAGTTAACACAGTTAATGATTCAGGACCTTGAAAAGCAAATGAAATTTTTGTCCCAACACTTTTCTTCACTGGTTCAAATTTCTCCTCAGAGAAATAGTTATTAAAGTTTTGAGATAGCAAAGTGACATGTGACAAGATCTCAAGTTTTAATACTCAAAATATGTCATCGTTGACAATGTTTTCAGCAGTGTGAAGTGACAATGTTGGAAACATATAAGAAGTGTTAGGATCACATTTAAGTCTTCCTTGCCATAGCCTCAACTTTTTCTGAAACTCAATATATTCAATATTTTGAAATATATTTCTGATTTTTCCTTGAAGGTTCACGTTTAAATTATTAAAAATGTCAAAAATATCAGTTAAGTAAGCAAGTTTGGTAATCCAAGTATCATCTCAAAAAGTTATGCTAAGGGATTATTTTTTTCTACCAAAAACATATGAAGAGTTAATACACTCTGCTTCATGACAACCAACAAACTTTTGTGTACTACAGTAAGTAAGTATATTGGGCTCCAAACTCTAAACAGAATATTTCAAATATTCTTCTATTTAGTGAGCTTCCTGAAATTTAACTTAACTGCAGTTCCTTAGTTCCTTAATATTCTCCAAAAGTCCCTTTTATACAAGTGCTTGTTGGTGTATAAAACAGTGATTTCAATTTGCATTGTTATCACCTTTATTCAAAAATCTTTTAATAACGCCATTATTTTTTGGGTCATATTTGCTGTTCCATCACTTGTAATCCTTTGCAACTTTTCAATTTTAATTTATACTACCCAACAAGACACTCTTCTAATGCAGCAAATGTATCTGCACCATGTCAGATTTAAAGACCTGATGTAAACAGACTCCAGCATCTTCAAATGGAAAAGTGTATGTGAATTGGCCAACACAGAAAACCAATCCACATTAAACTCCATGGCACACTTTCTATTTTTTATAAGATGTTCACAAATTGAGGAACAATACATGTCACAGATAAGTTCATTTTCTTACCAGGTATGGTTCCTGATTTTCAGTGGAACATGCTATTTGATTTTATTGTCAAGCCATTGAGTGGTTCTACCTATGTAACTGGCACCACAGCCACAATTATATTTGTAAATTACAGAATTTATTAAATAAGGGGGCCAGAATGTCCCTATGACTTGAAGCTAAAACAGTTTTAGTACTAAACACAACACGCATCTCGGCAAAAAAATAACATTTCTGCACAGCAGAAGAAATTTACCTAGTTAGGTTTTCACCCTTTTCTCCAATCTACGGAAGTCTTAAATACACTGGGCACTTAGCAATAGCTACTGGCTTAATCTTTCTGAAGTCAGTGATCTTGTTATAAATCACCAAATTGACAACAGTGGGTGGATTACCCATTATTGCACAAAGTTCTCTTTATAAAATTAATTTCACTATCAAAGAACTCTTCAGAACAGATCATCAATGCCCTATGTGTTAAAGTTTTTATGAGGTTTATTTTTTTGCTTTTTAAGGAAATAAAAATTCCAACATGTGTATAAACCCCAAAAAGTAGACTTTCTATAGACTGAGGTACAAAAAGATGTTTGTGTATGATGCACCAATACATCAAGGAAAGCAAGTCTGGAATTAACCCCTTTCTCAGTAGTAAACCTCAAAGAAGGATGAAGATTATTAAGGAAGGAGAGAAGTTGATCAGCCTCAGCTTCATCATTAAATAAGCAAAATGTACAATTGACATAGCAACAATACAAAAAGGGACAAAATGGATCATTAAATAATTTCTCTTCATAAAACCCAACAAAAATATTAGCTAACACAGAACCCAAACAGGAGCCCATAGCTAGGCCATCAATCTGACAGTACATCATGTTGTCAAAACTAAATTCAACAGATGAAGTGGCAAACTTCATTAATTCCACAAAAATTGCTTCAGGAATATCTGGAGGAGACAAAGAACTGTGATAAAGAAAATCACTGCAAATATGGTTTCCATGAAGGGAACACAAGTAAATAAAGAACATACATAATATGAACACGTAAACTTGCCAGAAGGACAACCTTAGATAAGCTCGACAAAGGAAAATTAATCCTTTATGGTAAATGAGCTGTAGTGCTGCAAAACAAGTTAAGGCAATTTAGCAAGCCAGTTGGCCACCTTATGTTGTGATGACCCTGTCATTGATAATATGGGTCTTAGCGGTACCCCTTCCTTATGTATTTTTGGAAGACCATAAAGCAGGGTCTAATTCAGCCAGAAGGTCTAATTTCATCAAAAATTTTGGGAGAAAGAATCCCACTTTTAACCCACTTCAATTTGATACTTGAACTGTTTTAGCTTCAAGTCTTAATGATGTTCTGCCCTCCCAACAAATAAATTCTGTAATTTACAAATATAATTGTGGCTGCAGTGCCAGTTACATAGGTAGAACTACTCAATGGCTTGACAGTAGAATCAAACAGCATGTTCCACTAAAAATCAGAAACCATACCTGGCAAGAAAATGAACTTATTCATAATGTGTATTGTTCCTCAATTTGTGAACATCTTATAAAAAAATAAAAATGTGTCAGGGAATTTAATGTGGATTAGTTTTCTGTATTGGCCAATTCACATACACTTTTTCATTTGAAGGTGCTGGAGTCCATTTACAGCAGGTATTGCAGACTCTCATTGTGTAAACAGCGTGAGTGTTTGCTGGGCCTTGCTGTGATCAGTCTCTAGCAGTTCATTTCCCTTTCCCATCATTGACCATTTCATTTTTCCCACCTCTTACATTAAGTCCTCCTAATTAAAAACTTTGATGAGTGGGAACGAAACCAGTTGTTTTCTTTTTTACATTTTATCCTCATTATGCTCTATAAGATAAATATTATAACTTTTAAAGCAATACTCAAGTTCTGTACCACAAAAAAATGTTTAAATATATTTAATTATATTTAAAAATATAAAATACGAGCTTACCTTGATGAAAAGCTAGTGAGGATTTATGAGTGCTGTGCAACATTTAGAGTTGTTTATATTCTGTATCACATTTTCCAAGCCTCATTATATGCCCTGGAAATTTCAACTATCTCTTCCTGATGTAAAATATAAATGTCCTTTCCTTTTCCATTTCTCTAAAACTTCATTGTTGCTCATGTTTGGAGAATGGTATTCTTAGCATCCTCCTGTAGAACAAAAATTTTCTGTTACTTCAAGTCTCTTCTTCATCTGTAAAGAGATCATCTAGTATTCACTGCCATATAGGAAGATTGATATTACATAAAAGTTCAGTACTCTTTTACTTTCTAACAAAATCTTCCCAAGTCTGAAAGCAGTACTTTTCTGAATCAATTGACTGGTTACTTGGCAGAAGCTCATAGTACAGGATTCCTTTCCAATCCCATCAAATGCACAGCATGACTTTCTTAGGATGAAGACTTGCTTTTGTGTCTAAAATTGGCTCATGTCACTTAACTCTGGATCTTTTTTACTAAACATTGTTGTAAATGATCTATTTCTCATCATCTATCACAATTTGATTCAAAACAGGTGCATTTTCATTGCATTTATACTACCAAGCACAGACTGAAAAGTGATCCAAATGATTCTTTTCACTCAAATCATGTGGTACCCAAATATCATGAGCAATTTGAGTACCCAAGCTTCACTAAATGCTCATGGATGGTGAATTCTGATAAAGTTAGTGTTTCTACCAATACCTGCATTGTGTAATATGGGTTACTTTCAATCAATGTTTTGATTTGGTCATCATCTGTAGTGACAGGAGTCTGCCTGAGCATTCTTCATGAATAAAGCTATAATTACTAAACTTAGAGAACCACTTTCATACAGTTTCATCAGCTAAAGTGCCTTCCCTGTACAAAGCACATATCTTTGTTGCTTCGGAGGCATTTTTACTTTTACGATAACAAAAAAGTAACAAGTATCTAAAATGTACCTTATCTTCCGTTTTCATAGCAATGCAAAATTGTCATGAATTAAGTAATTTTAAATTTTCTTTCTCAAGAGATAGTTTGAAGTGTGCTCTAATCAGAAATGTAAGCATAATATCCTAAGTATGATGGCAAACTGCTTAGGCTGGCTAAGAGTCTTTAGGCTTTGAATCGCAACTTGTCTAAGAAAAGGGAATCTCTGAAATAAAATCCTCTAGACCTACTCTGTGTAGAAAAGGGTAGGCTGAACTCTCTAACCTTTAAAGGTAATGTTCCTAGAGGTGGTGTCTTGATAAAAACACTGGTTTCCAGTCTGCTAAACTGGTTGGTGTTAGTAAGGGAATACAGCTGTAAAACTCACTCAAATGTTTAATCATGGTTCAATTCCATGATAGGTAAACCATGAATCCAGCTTATGAAAGATGAATTAAGGAAGTTGAGATTAGTCAGGCTTTACACAAAATTGGGAAGCCTGAAAAAAGCCATCAAGAAAACCTTGTCCAACCCATGCTAGCATGGAAACAGATGTTGAATGATGATGATGATAAGTATATCTGCTGATAAATTTGATATGTTCTAACTTGTCGGAACATGAACAATTAAAAATCAGCATGAACTTTATGGACAACCCAATATTTTTATTCTATGCCACCTGCTTTTTGTTTGTTACTGTCTCTATCTTCAGATACTAGCAGCAGCCATCAACTACTGCCAAGAGAAATTACTATGCATATCAATTGCATGTAAGCAGAATTAACCTTTCCAGAGCACTAGAACTACTATTATGTGCAACTAAAACATCAAGGCCAAGCTATCGGAATATTGTAGCAAAAGCTCCATACCTGACTAGCCAGTATACTATTCTTTGAGAATAAATGTCAAAAAAGAGAGCAATATTAAAAGTAAAAACAATAAAGGAGTCAGCATATACAGTTTTGTTTCAGAATCACAGAAGTGAGAATATATGAAAGGATTGATTTGCTTTTTTATGACTTATCAACACTTTGTGGGTTATCTAAAGTCAAATTGTAGGATGTTACTTACAGTACCCAGTTTTCCTAAGTAGTCACTAAGTAGTGAGTTCGACACTGCTTAACTTTGGTGATCAAACGACAACTGGTATTTCCAGTGTAATTTGACTATAAGCCACATGTGAGGAGAGTTGTAAGTTATATACAAAATTTAAACAACTTTCTCTATTCCATATATCTGTATAGAAAATATTTTTATTACTTCAAATATTATTTTTAACAGATACCCATATTTGAAATAGACAACCCGTCTTTATTCTAAACAGTGTATTACATCTATTAGCCTTAACACTCAAGAAAAAGAAAATATTTCTATTTTTTTAAATTTGGATATAAGCCAATTCTTTGCAAGCAACATCAACTACACTTAAAGACAAAGTTTACACTAAAATATTCTAAAACAATAAAACTAAAATTATTCTCCAAATACCACATATGCCTAAAGGTTAGATCAGTGGTTAGCAACCTTTTCTTTGGCCATGACCCCACTTAAACGTCTGTAAAAGCTTGATGCCTGCACCTATGTGACACATAATTCTTATTATTCAAAAAGTAAATTCCAATTAATGTAGAGGAAGCCTAAATGGCCATTAACTTAATTTTTTTCTGACTGCATACATGCAGTAATATTAACATTTAATTTAAAATTTTTTTCTCAAATTGCACCCCTTAAAAACCAAACTGGAAACCACAGGGTTAGAGAATGGATGAAATAAAACATTAAATTTATAATAACTGAAGACATTTATTTGTACACTGCAAGCAATAAGCATTATTTATCCTTTTCTAGGCCTTTAGTATTTAGTCAGCACCTTAGCACTGGAAAAAAATAAAAAATAATGATCTTCCAGGCTGTGGTCCTCTTCACCCTTTGCTTGTGTGACCTGGACTTTATATCAATGGGACATCAAACGTCTACAGTGATACCAAGATACAGGTTAATAGTCCTGAACATCAAACTGAAATCTAAATTGATTACTAAGATTTTTACAATTACTAAATGATAGAAAAGCAATAAAGTTTTCAAATATTTAAGTACAAGATAAATTAGTGCATCTACTATTAAAGTGAAATAAATTATCTTAAATACAAATAAAATCTCACTAAAAATATCAATGATGATAAAACCTATACACACACTGTTAAACTAAGTTAAGAAACACATACTTTAAATACATCTTCCAAACAGCCAAGTATTTTAAGATTAATATCAAATATCTAGATGCAGCAACAAAATCAAGTTTGCTTATTTTGTGGCAATCAAATTAAAGCTTTTGAAAAGTAAAGAAACAAATCACTTTTTATTTTTTTTTTTTAATAGATTTTATTAACGGTAAAATAATTACAGGCAACTGTTACCCTGACTGGGGCTGCCAGAGCTTAGCAACAGCAGCATAATACAAAGTAAACAAGTCAATGAAATAAATAGGGAAAAAAAGAGAGAGGATGTAGCATCCTTTACTGGCCACTAACATTTCTATAGGAAATATTTGTAAATTAAAAAAAATGTTAATGTAATATTGTTTAAAAACAAAAGACAAGATATTCTTTCAATAGTGCAAAATTTGTATGAGTTTTTTTTTCCCTGTAGAATGTTAGAGTAGATGATCACAAATGACAAGATTAAAGTGCACTTTTTGTTACAAGGCTTACCAAGTTCCTCTATCTTTGAATAACTTGTGTAAACTGGCATACCGACAGATAACAGGCTGGACTGTGTGGAGTTTTATTTAAAAATAAATAAAATAAATAAACACTATAAGTTAAAGTTTGGGAGGGGGAATTTCTTTAATACTTCAAAATAAATCTTTAAAAAAAAAATTCCATGAAAAAATAAATAAATAAAAAAAATAAATAAAATAATATTTCCCCTAAGTGATGTTCTTTATTAAATGAAAATTTTAAAATTGATTCCAGGCTGTCAGATTTTAAGATATTTGATGAATGTTTTTCTTTAAACATAATACTTCTTATATAAAGTTGAATTTTTCTGTGTTTACATCAAAATAGATAGAAATTTTTAAAGAATAAGAAAAAAATTATTTTTCTTTTACAACCAGTTACTCAAGTTATGTCTTGATCAAACCTTAGTTCAAGTGAGATATGATCTAGAAAAGTAAAATTACAAAGTACCATAGAAAATTTAGTGGAATACCAATAAACAGTTTACTATAACAATGTACTTTTACCAAGAAAAAAAATGTAACATATTAAGCTGTATAATGAAAAATACAAAATGTTCAGAGATTAAAATAAATTAACCCTATTTAATATAGAGATTCAGTTTGTAAGCATAAATACCAGTGATTGGATATCAAGAAACAGTTTTGGTTAATACAAAGACCTTCTGGGAGAGTTGACTTTTTTAAAAAAAAGGGTCTGAATTTGAAATTCTCACTTAAATGAAACAAAAAAAAAAAAACTGAACAGAATTATTATAGTTTTAATCTTACTAGTAAAGATATCAAAATAACTTATTCATATAAAATGTAATGAGCTTGAGTATAAATATAAAATAAATAAGATTTATGTTGATGAAAACATGGATGAGATTGCAAGCCCAATTATATATATATATATATATATATATATATATATATATAAGTGTGTATTAGTGATACTCCATCTTAAAAATGAGTATGAAAAATGTTGGCTCAGTATAATTAATACAATTACTAATACTAATCTTCAAAAGAGAAAGGGAAAAAACAACTGAGTGAATATAAACCATTTTTTTTACTTTCAAAAGCAAAAACCATCTGACAAAATAACAAAACTTTACAAATCAAAGAATGGAGTCAAGAACTTGAAGTAGTCTGAAATATGAAAAAGTATTACTTGCCAGCAAGAAATGAACCAACAGAGGCTGACATGAACAAAGCTGCTAGAAAAGGCCAGCCCCAGCAATACAATTCATCTCAGCACAAGGCTTATCAATCAAGTACTACTATAATACATTTCACTTGATTTTATGTTAGAGCCATAATACAGAGATGGAAAACAAAGACCAAAATCATATTTGCTGAGGTTTGTCCAACAAAGGCTTTTTTTAAAAAATTTTATTTTTAATACACACATGCACAAATAGGAAAATTAAAAGACAAATTCTGTGAGAGAGAGAGAACTCCTACAGCCATACTGATGGACGGAGAAAGAGAACGACAAAGTGTGTAAAAATAAGAAAAAGAAGAAAACTTTTGGCACAAAGTGTCAACAGATCTGAGTATATATGATATCCTTTTTTTTCAATTGATAAATAAATATGAAAAGAGAAGACTGACCTACACTTTAACCCTTAATAGAAAATAAAATAGAAAATCAATTTACAGCTTAATAATACAATACTGTAGAATTTTCAAAATGAAAATAGAAGCTTAACTATAACAGAAAAAAAAAATAATTATAACCATACGTTATACAAATAGTAAGTATAACATATAATGAGAACTACTTTTATCCATGATAAATTTAACCATTTTTATAAATTTATTATTAATTGTCAACTTAGGTTTGAAATCCATCAAATGTACACTCTTGTCTTTCAAAGAAACAACAACAAATTAAGCCACAATATATTTTCATGAAGAGTGCTCTATGATTGATAATTCACAGTGAAATATAACTTAAAAAAAAAAAATCAGTATCAACAACAATAAAAAAAAATTTTTGTAAGCATTCTATTACTACATAACTTTCACACTGGTATTGTTATATAACTTTTAGTTGTACTAAATTTAATTTAAAAAAAAAATCAACACTTATGTAGAAAACTGTTAGGAAGAATTTTAAATACTGGTAAAAATGAAAAATACAATTTCTTTAAATTACATGTCAAAATATTCCTTTTATAAGAGAGAATAGTACACTGTGCTTGGCCTTGAGCTTTATTTTTATTTTTCAAGTATTTATCAGCCACGAACCAGGATTTTTTTTTTTTCGTAATTTAGCTGCATTAATCTGACAAATTTTAAAGCATTTGTTAAGAGTTAAATTAAAGCTATGATTTTAATCTGAAAAATAATTCAGAATGGACAAAATATTTGTAAAAATATTTTTAACTGCTTGAGAATATTTGAGTAATTCACTTTTTGATTTTTGAAAACAGTAGACAGACATGTTACAAAATCTAAGTAACCCTCTGACCAGCAGGGATGGAATGATCTATCAAGTTGATCTATTTAAACTGGAACAAAGAATAAGAAACATTTCAATCTTACAAAGACAGTAACACACTATCAATGTATGAACTTGTATTATACCCTTTAAAAAACTTCATTCTCTAGCAATGTCAAAATGCATAAACAAATTTCTAATGAGTAATCAGTCAAAAAAGCCATATGCAAAACATGACATTAAATGGCAAGAACGCACTTATAACAATATACTGCAAATTACATGTTTGCTGTATTTTGTCTGAGCAGTTAGAAAAGGTATAGTTATTAATAATGAAACAATTTAAATGGCAACAAATAAAAAAATTAAAATGAAAAATGGAGCCTTCTTGAATGAAATTTTAGATGCATTTGAGTTTTTTTTTACCAGCAGCAACACTGTCTTACAAATGATTCAGTTTAAACAAAAATCAGAGAAAGAAAGCAAAACGGTATGCCCTTAAGAGATTAGCAAAGAATAAAGTATTATAGCAAAAAATAAATAAAAAACTAACAGAAATTATAGACATTCAGATCGATATCTGCAGATAGAGCCAAAGAATGTATGTTTTTTGTAGTTATAATACTTTAAAGATAATCATACATTTAGAGCTTATAGTTAAAAAAAAAAAATGTAGAATAATCGGTAGATTGTTTCTGATTGTTATTTTGTCCATTTGCTGTAGTTCTTTTAATCATCACTGACCATATGAATACACATTTGTTAATGTTAGTTCACATTTTTAGGCCACTGTTAAAAATTACCAATAAAACATGGTCATCAACAGTAATAGAAAACAAACATTAGTTGTCAAAAGCGTTATCTAGAGGTGGTCAGTAGGAAGAGACAATTGGCACAAGTTGAGCATTGATAAGGCCACAGAATTTACTATGTGTAGAAGATAATCTCTGGGATTTGGCCATCCTCTACAGATGTTCCATTATTATTGCCAGTAGCATAAGTAAATTGAAAAGTAACTTTGCCACTGGCGACAGATTCATGGGTTACTTTACGCAAACCTCTGGAACCATAATAAGAATCGGGACCCTGGGGAAAAAAAAGAAAAGAAAAAGTAAATTGATAAGTTGGAAGAAAAAATACATTGATAAAAATTAACATAATAGAAAAAGAAAAAGTACTAAAAGAAATAATTGTTCTTTTTAATTTTTTTTAAATAAGTACCTGCCATGAAATATGTTTAATATTACAAAAGCTAAAGGAACTTTATTCATTTTTAATTGCTTTTTTGATGACCCAAGACCTCATTGAAATTTAGCAAAAGTGCACAAGAGTTTTATTATAAAGTTGTTTTTGAAAAGGTTTCATTTCATCTTTTTCTTATACAAAATATACACAGTGCTGAAAAATTTTCAGCCTAAGTAAAGGACCAAACATCAGAATATATTTTTGGAATCTCTTCTCAATAGAGTTTAAGAACTTCTCAGTAACCACCTTCTACTCTACATCTCTTAAAATACTTTTGTTTTTCTTTTACAAGAGTTCAAACATTAAGATTTAAGTCATGAAAAATTTTATGAAGTGATATAAAAAATTAACACAGTGATTACCTTGGCATAACATTACAAAATGAATGTATCAATTATTCAAGAATTAATCTTCTAAGATGAAATTTTGTATATCAAATATCTACAGATGTTCATACACAGCAAAAAAAAAAAAAAAAAAAAAGCAGAAAGAAAAAAAAAACACTATTTTTGTCACTGTTAAGATATCTATACTGACCAGGTGGAGAAAGAAGTTCTGATCTACAACAATCTCAGAATTAATGTAGTCAATATTAAACGGATTAAGTAAAATACAAGTGTAGTAAAAGTTTTAAATTGTAAAAATTCTATACTGGATGATTTACTAAATTTGAAATACAAGAGAGTACTGGAAAGACTTTGGCCCAACCAAGAATGGATTCCAAATCAAATTTTGATGTTTTGTTTAATTCAAAAGAAAGGATGTATGTCAGATGATGGAAAATGTTTGATATTATGACTTCTAAAATTGTATTTTCATTTTTTTAATTTTATGTTTCCTGAAAAATTATCCTCGTGTTTATCAAACTCAAATTTTTCAAACTCTAAAATCTAATTTAATCCTAACATTACAATACTTTTAAAACACCAAAAGCACTCATATGATCTTCCCTAGATTCAGTCAGTTAAGTGCCATATGTGATACACACTTTGGGTGATCATGCCTTGAATGAGACATGACTGACTGTGCAGAAGATTATCCCGTAGTAGGTTGCCATTGCTTTCTGCGGTAGACTAGTTGCCAGCCAAGGCTATAGAACCAAATCTGTCCTATTATTTAACTCATAACTGGAGGGAAGAAATGGGTTATTTGTGTGTAAGTGAATGCAAGGAATTCAACTGGAATTTGAACTCAGCATCCCAATTTGTCATTCTGAGTCGATATCCACTGCACCACATCACACATCCCTAGATTACTCTTCTTTAATAATTGTCATTGTTTCAATGCATTTTGTTTTTATTGCCTTGTACAAAACCATCAGTCTATAGCTCTATACTCACTCAACTGTCACAATATTCAAAACAAGTTACTCAATCTTCTAACTATGTTTGCAACGATAAACTACTAGCTTATAAAAAAAATGTTGAATATTGTCCCTTATTTCTCAAATGGCCTTTATAAGGAATATAAATTTAAAAATCATATCCTCTACAATGATTATTTTAACATCATTCTCTGTAAATCAATTTTGAGGAAAATGTAATCCTATTACATCTTTCTATCAATTTCATCTCATAAATTTTATAGAATCAAAAGAAAATCTTGAGCAAACATAACGTGGATAACTTTCTCAAGTTAAATCAATTTAGTGCAAATATAAAGTTTTATTAAAAATATATAGATTGTTTTATGCATGTATGTAGAGTCATAAGTATGGTTTATATTGTGAACACAGTAAGCACCTTGTTGCCATGTTCATAGTTGATACTGATTTTTCTATATATTCAGCTAAAAGTAAAAAATGAATCCTTGATAATGGTTAAAATTATAGCCAACAGTACTTGGAGAAATAAAACATTTGGACAATTTTTATATAATTTATGTCCTGAAAAGAAAAAAAATTATAACATGAAAAATATAAAAAACTTAATTATATTTTCACACCTTGTCTGTCATTTTTAATGAAACTTGCATAAAAGAGAGATTGCTGTTTATATATATATTGTGTCACAATATCCCTGCTTAAAACCCTCAGATCACCATTTACAGTAAATTTGAACTCTTGAAAACTGTCACAAATCCTCCCATTATTTAATTTTTCCCTCACTCACACTCTCCAACACACACCCATTACTATTATTAAGCCTTTTCATGCTTTCCCTCTTAAGTTACCTTATGCATATTCGTATCAATACAGCTTAGAAGTTTTACTTCTCCATTATTCTTATTACAAACTAGACAAAAAGAAAACAAAACAATCAATTTTTATTGAATATCACCATCCCAATTATATAAGTATTTGAGAACATGCAATGATAATGATTATACAGAAAAATATTGTCTTATAGCTGAAAATTTTCTCTATGCAATGGTGTTATAAGTTCCATGGAAGTAAATGAGAAGCATTACTTTCAGATCAACCATTGTAATTGCAATGTTGTTGTATTAAGGTGTGCTATGAAATTGGAATTACCTCCCCTGTAATTTTAATGAACCAAACACATTTCAGGACAGCACAAACTATACTCTAAAAGTCAGGTATAAAATTTTTTTTTAAAATAATCATTTCATCCCAAGCAAGACACTGGTGTGCAGGGAGTTACAATAAGAAAATAAAAAGGTACAAGGAGATGCAGAAGAAAAGGTAATAGATAGATGAGAATCAAATAAGTTAAACTTTTGGAGATTATAGCTATCAGGGAAGTGAGTTCTACAAATGGGAAGTGCAAGAAAAGAAAATGTTAGAATAGAAGTGGTTACATTTAACTAGTTTGACAGTAAAAGGGTGAGACCTTAATGTCAATCTAGTAGCACAAGTAAATACATGTAGCCAGGGTACAAAGAAAAAAAAAAGCTCTTTAGAGCAGTTGCCACAAAAATACTAATAGAAAAGACAAGTGGGAAGCCACATCACATCAGCGAGAAAATAACTGAAGTAGGCTGCCAAGTCAGGATTGATTATATTACAGAGCCTTCTTTGGATTTTGTTGAGAACTTCAAGATGAATAGCAGAAGCACCTGACTAGATATGGCAACAGGATTCAACACACCAACATATGGTAAATTAATAAATGGGTAAATTGGATTCTGATGAGAAAAACTTCCTGGACCAACAGTGAACTGAACTTCATAGCAGTAGATGCAGCTATGGATCAATGTAGTCATTCCATTTGAGGTCATTTAAGAGTGGGGCCAAGGAGGTGAAGTGTGTTGATCTCTAGGAGACTAGTGTTATCCATTCTGATGATAGGCAGGAATGTTTCTCTATGATGGTTAAAGATCAGCTTCATTTTGGAGGCATTAAAATTTATGAGCTATTACCTAGCCCATTCAATCACAGATTCAAGGTGCTTTTGAAGGGCAACAGCCAGGTTTACTTTGTCAGCCTTGGCAGATTTCTTATTGAGATGGGTATAAATGGTGGTGTCATTTGCATAGATGCCTACTTGAGAACTGATTACATCAGGAAAATCATTGATGAAGATCAAAAAAAGCATTGTGAAATGCCTGCATTTGTATGAAAGAATCTGGAAGTTTGTGCATTCAAAACAACATCTTCACGATTTGATAGGAATAATTAGATTAAATCAAACAATTGTCTACAAATATCATAACTCTGGAGCTTGCACAGAAGGCCAGCATCTCAAACCCTGTCAAATGCTTTCCAGATATCAAGTGCAACAACTCTAGCTTTGCTGTTCTTATCAAGTAATGATTGTTAGCACATCAGTGGTAGACCTGGTGAAACGGAAGCCATATTGTTTATCAGGGAGAAGCTTAGGAGATGTGAGATTCCTATTTCAGCATTGATAATAGCCTCGAATATCTTACCAAAAAGAGGTAAGAGGCTAATAGGGTGCTAATTAGAGGGGTCAGAGGGCTCCCCAGAGCTCTTAAAAACAGAAACTACAGAAAAGGACTTCCAACAAGCAGGAAAAAGTGAGGCAATAGTTACACAGTTTGGAGAGGACTGGAGCCAGCTCAGGGGTACATTTCTTTGGACGGTAAAAGGAATTCCATCACCTCTGCTTATGGAAGTGTGTATATATATATATATATATATATATATATATTGTATATCATCCACATACAAGCCTGTTTTGTTGTATCACAGTTCATCAGTGTGGCTACACATCCACTTGCTTCCAGTCAGGATCAAAACTTGACTGATTTGGTGTCAGTTGGAGTCTCTACTTCCTAAGCCATAGGCACATAGAATGAGAGAGGGGAAATTTTAGTGTGTTATACATATATGCAGTGTATACACATGTCAGTCATCAAGAGAACTCAATTTATTACTAAAGAGTAATGCATAAATCACAGAAGTGGTAACTGATTTTAAAATTTTCATCTCTAGAGAGCTCAATCATAATGAGAGCATAAAATGTCTATATAACTCACTTGATCCTCAATTCTCAGTTGGAAATTGGGTGTGGATACTCCAGACAAGTTGAGTGTAGAGTTGGAAGAGAATTTGCAAGCAAAGCATTCAACTTTGCTGTGGATGTGAGGACTTTGAATTGATTGACTAGAGGGGAGATCATGGGTTTTCTGTTGTTTAGCACACTCTTGAAGAGCCACCAGTAATCTTTGGAACCAAACTTCTGAGATTCTATATGCTGCTTCATTCTATCTGCAAACAACAGCTTAGCATCATTTACAATCAGATAATTCTGGCTTTGGCAAATCCAATAGATTATTACTTATATTTAAAATTAATTTAATATGAATTACTTTTCAACCATCACCACTACTTTGCAATTCTAATACTGGAGATGTGTAATCGGAAATAATACTATTTTTTCTAAATACTAGATAGCATCAGAAAATTACACTTTTTGGAATATAGTTAAAATATTGAATGAATGAATGAAACAAAAGTATTTTTATAGCTATTCATTTTAAAGCTATTTAACTTTATTTCATTTCTTAATATATAAAGGAAAAATAATCAATAAAACTGTAGTTATAATCTATCTATACCTTCATTTTTCATAATCTTTGATAGTGATTGTATGGCAATATAAACCAAGTATTGTTTTTTGCTTTTTTTTTTTTAAAACAGATTTTTTTTTTTTTTACAAAAAAAAAAAAAAAAAACAGATGAGTACTATAAACAATAATGTTATGTCAAATTTAATAACCAAATTTATAGTTTTTGTAATTTTTTTCTGTCACCAGTCTCATAAATTGATATGGTCATAAGAGTTCTGCATAGAATATCTCGAGTAGGAATGACATGGCAGAGCCTATTCATCTCCACGCATGTACATGACAAAAAATTAAATATTTGAAAACAAGAAACAGAGAATTTGGAAAATTAATTTAAAATAAATTTCATTTACCATTTAGTAGTCTAAAATAAAATCAAAGTGCAGGATTTGCTGATTTATTTAATGACTGATCAATAGATTTTAAATGAAAAAAAAAAAAAAAAAAAAAGCTGATGCAGAGTAAATTTTTCTTTTCAAAATGCACAAAAGAAACTCATCCAGTATCAAAAATACCTTAAGTGTTGCACAGGCAGTAAAACTGGTATTGGGTAAAATCTCCACAGGTTTTTTGAACATAACTCTGAATGTTGAGGTGGAACCATCACACTGAAAACTAGTATCATTTTGGCCAAGGATTCTGCCAGTATCAGAATGAAGAAGCTGTCAAAAAAAAAAAAAAAATATATATATATATTTTTAATTTGTTTGATTATTTATTACACAAGATTATATATATATTATATATATTTTATAATCCTTTCACCCCAAGCAAGGCAGTGCTGCCACCAGTGTAAAGGGAGTTACAGTGAGAGAAAAAGTAAGGTACAGGGGATGTCAAAGAAAGAAAAAGAGATGGATAGGAATCAAAGAAATAGAAGATGGCAACTGACATTGCATTTAAACTTCTGGAGATTGTAATTATCAGGGAAGCAAACAAACAAAATGGAGTTTCGCAAATGAGAAGTGCAAAGAAACTGATAGAGTAGAAGAAGAGGTTACATTTAACTATTTCAACAGTAAAAGGGGTGAGACCTTGATGCCAATCTACTAACATGAAACAGGGAAAAAAGCTTGTCAGAGCAGTTGCCATGAAAATACTTGTAGAAAAGACAGAGGGAAGACAGAATTGATTATATTGCAAATCTTTTGAGATGAATAGCAGGAGCACCTGACCAAATACGACAATAGTATTTAATGCAAGGACAAATAATAGATTTATAAATGTACAAAATGGATTCTAATGTGAAAAAGTTCCTGACCTAACACAGTGATTCAACCTTTCTAGCAGTAGATGAAGCTATAGATTCGATGTAACCATTCCATTTGAGGTCGGTTGAGAGAGTAAGGGCAAGGAGGTGCATTATCTAATTAAAAAATAAATATTAAAAGAAACTATCAGATTAGCAGAAAGCAATGGCAACCTACTGCGAGATAACCTTCTGCCCACTCAGTCATGTCTCTTTTGAGACATGATCACCCAAGCGTGTATCACATATGGCACTTAACTGACTGATCAGATTTTTAGAGGAGGGGGCAGTTGCAGTTAATTCAACATAGATCGAACTCACTTCAATCATTTTTAAAAATGGTGTATATAATTATAATATATTAGGAGGAATTAAAAAATCAAATAAATGCATCAACTTTCAATATCCCACCCTCAGTCGCCATGTTTTATGCAAAGAGCATCGGTCCTGCCTTAATTTTCTTGTTCTACAAAGACTTAGAACTAAGTAAAGTGACGTTTGACAGTCAACAAGATAAAGCAGCACTGGTGCTATTAATGACCAATCACTAGATGGCCCAGGAGGGAGTACCTTTGTCAAAGTTTGAGTCTGTACACAACTTTCTGATGGAGATTGAAGTCCCAGATCTACAACAAAAAGCAGTACAGACCACGATATGCAGGTAAGGAATTGTTATTTAGTATGGTAGATACTGTACAGGCAGTTCTAAAAACAAAGGTGACTAAATCCCCATTTGTTACTGTGCTTGTAGATGAATCTACAGACATAACCAACTATAATTGCTTTGTTGTATATGTCCAAATTATTGACCCTGTGACCTTTCAACCAAGCACTCATTTTGTTTCAAATAAAAAGTGTGTTGATACAACAGGTGTAAGAATTGCAAAATCCATCCAAGAAGTCCTATCAAAACTAAAAATCTCATTAACAAAAGTGATGAGCATGAGATTGGATAAAGCTGCTGTAATAACTGGGAGAAACTAAGGCTGCACAGGCATACTGCTTAGGTTCAACCCCCACATGATGGTGAATGTGCATTGTGTTGCCCATTTCCTGGCCTTGTGCACATCTCAAACAGCAGAGTCAACAGCAGATCTCAAAGGGCATCAGTACATACTGACTGATCTGTTTTATTACTTCTGTGCTAGTCCCAAACAAGCAGCCAAAATAAGGCACTTATAGAAACTGCTGGAAGACCCAATAATCACTTACAAAGAGCTGCATTCTATCCAATCACTATCATATTACAATGCTCTTCAGGCTGTGCATAGGACAATTGATAGCCTGCTGACATACTTCACTTAAATGTCTCAGGATTTTAGCAAAGACCCAAAGTTAAAAGGCCAAGAAAAAAAAAATTGCAACAGAGAAGTTCATCAACATCACTGCTCTCATGATCGATGTCATGGCTCCAGTTAAATCTTATCCAAGTTCCTGTAAACAGAAAATGCAAATGTGGCTTTAATAAAAGTGAAATTTGATATTGCTATTAAAAGATCTGGAAAAGATCAAGGAAATGACACCTCCCAACCTGACAGCATTAGCCAAAGACATCCCAGGCAATATGTACAGCAGATCAAAAAGGCCACATTCAATCTGGAACAAATGTGCATCACATTTATTAATAACTTAATAAATAACATGCACTCCATGTTTCCTCTGTGTTGTGTGCATTTGGTGTGTTAAATCTTTATCCCATCTGCTTCATGAGCGAGGAAGAGTTAAAGGTCCATGGAAAGGAGAAGTTGCAAATTCTAATTTCTCACTATGGACATCAGCAAACCCACAAATGAACTGAGAATGGAGAGGATCACTAGATGACTATGCAGCCCTCATCAATGTTGTTCAGTCTCGACTGAAGTGGAACCTGATGAAGAAAGTTGTCAAAACACAACACTACCCCAGAGACAGCATGTGGAAACTTTTGGGCGTTGGTAACAAAATATCACCTAAAAGACTTTCCTAACTTCAGCATCCTTGTTCAACTGGCCACCACCTTAGTTGTACATACAGCTGGCTGTGAACAAGAGTTCTCTGCTCAGAACCTCATCCTCACCCATCACTGGAACAGCCTGTCATTGGAACATCAAAAGTAGCCTCTTGGGATCAACCTGGAACCAAAAGTTCAGTTGCATTTTGAAGAGGCACTAACCAAATGGAAAGGGGTAAAGCAGAGAAAACTGTACACTATGGATTACAGTAATCATTGACAAATGCTCTTCACATTAATCTGCTCAGAATACACTACATATATACCTGTATCATTTCTCAACATGTTTTCCACTGTCTTCGTTAAGATCCATTGTTGTGCTAAATGCTTCAATAATTGACTGTTAATTTTCTCATCAATTGAAATCAAATTTGATTTAATTGATTATTTTCAGACAAAAAGATTTTGGTGACAGTTTGTAGACTGTCAAGGTGATGAGAATGTTTTGTACATTTACTAAAATCAGCACTCTTATAATTTATTTTGGTGCTACACTCCCCATTTTGTTTTTATTTGAATTTGTGCAATATTTAGTTCACATAATGTATACTCACCTATTTTATTTGATAATTTATTTCAGTGTTATTTATTTTATTACAGAAAATATTTTCTTTGAATTTTGTATCCTACAGAAAGTTGGGAGCATCACTGATTAATTTTAACTCCATATTTCTAAGCTGAATCAAGGGAGATTACTTACATTTTTTAGAGGAAAGTTCACCTAATCTGTTTTTTAAAGAGTCAACACAACCAATTCATTAATATAATTTACAAAAAACTTATAATGAATATATTAAAACTGTTTAGCAAAAACTGTTTTGATTTATCAACAAAATATAAAATGTTGGTAAACAAATTAAACTTACATTTTTAATTAGACAAAACACATGTATATTAAATACAATTTCTAAAATTTTGATTTAAAAAGTTAAAAGGGATTTTAATTCAGAGAGCAAAAGAACTTGATTTTTATTAAACCTTACCTAGACTAAGATTTGTAGCTAGACAAGCTTTAGCTGAAAAATTATTACATAATTCAGTACTGCATATAAAGTAAGAAATTTTGAATGCAAGACAAAAATGACAGGTGACATGCCTACCTCAATGTTGACAAAATATTCTGTAGGCCCATGGATGCTGCCATAAAGTCCAAATCCAACTACAAAGATTCTTCTGTTCACCATAAATCTGCAAAATATAACCAAGTGTTGTGAATAGTAAGTGAAAAAACTCTAATGATGCAGACAAACTAATGATATATATTCCAAAAAAATGAAGAAAAATTCTGTAGTGCCAAATACTATATACTTGCTACTATTTATTGCAATCAAGAAACGAGAAAGAGATAAAGCAATCAGTATCATGATCGCACCCTATCACATGACCCAAGAATGATTATGGGAATCCTTAGTGAACCAGTGACTTTTTTTTTTTTGCCAGCTCTTAAAAACAAAATGAGAGGGTGATAAAAGGTTCCTGGCCTGACCAATAAGCTCTTCCAGTTGATTAAATTTTTGAAAGTGGGTCAGGTCAGAACTTTTCAGCACTCTCTTATAGATAAGACAGGGGAATGTATTTTTACACTAAAACTTTGCAGGTTTTACGTACATGTCTCACCTTGTCTTCAATTTGATCATGATGCAGGACTTCAGTAAAGATTGTGAGTTTAAAAGAAAGTTATTAAAAGTTCTTAAATTTAAAAAAATTAAAGACCAATAATCAAAACAAAGATATCGGTGCATTCATAAGAAAAATTTACAATGAATAAGTCAATGATTAGAGAATTGACTTAAAATCTACAATCATTGTTTCAATAATCTCTGGTTTGATAAAACTGACAAAATGAGTGTTCTTAAAGGTATAAGCATAAAAATAAATTTAAAAAATAACTAAGGCCTTAAGAGAGTAAAAACAATCATCCACACTCAATGCATAGTCATCAGTTTTATGAAATTTGATAACCATCATGAGCAATGAGAAATAAAGGGACATTAAAAAATATATGGAATTGGAAAAATGCAGAAAAATAAATTATTTGGCACTACAGTATATTAAAAACTAAGTTAATAATAGATTAATTACTAAATTTCTAAAAAGCAGTAGATGAGAAATAAAAGCTTACTAATTTTTTTGTTAGACATAGCAACTTGTTTGAACCAAAATACATTTAAAAGGTCTGTCAATGTCAATATTTACATTTTTCTCTAATGTACACCTTCATTATTAACAGACATGTCATCTTTACAAGCCAAATAATTTTAGTAAAAATGTTAAAGGAAAATGAATTGACTAATTTTTCATAAAAAATGTTCTTAATAGAAAGCTTGAATTTACTATTTTGTTTTCAGAATAATTCCTTCTTGTAGTCATTTTAGAATTCTAGTTTAACTGACAAACATTACAAAATTATGCTTTCACTTTTTGTTCACTCCATAAAAAAATGGGATTAAGATTTGACAACTTTTAACGAAACATTGTACAGAAATAGCTATTGTAAGTACTAAACTTTTGCAAATAAAAATTAGGACAATTACTTATAAATTCCTTTTGAATTAATGAAAACAATGTGAAGCCATCATCAAATTTCTTCCAAATGATTCTGAAAATTACAAGCTAACTTGTCTTAATATTTCTCTCTCACACACATATATAAGTGGATTTAATTACTTCATAAGCAATAGCTAGAGAAAAAGTATTTGTCACACCAGTCTGGAAATAAGATATCATTACTTTTATCACAATCGTTTTGGCCAATCCTGAAATGTCCTCATACATTCCTGTTTTGACAAATCTCATCAGATATTTTCAGGGACAATTTTTCTAAGAATATAAACTATCAGCATAATAACAGTTATTCTAGTTTTAAAAACAAAACACCTATATAATAATGATTTTGACTGTTCAGTTACTTTCATCAACACTATTTTGGTAAGATAAAAATGATCTTACCAAAATAACTTATTACTAACAAATTACTTTCAATGTTCTATTTAGACTTGTAAACTATTTTTCTCCCAATTTATGTTCAACCTATCTTTCCTACTATTACTGAGGTTCATTCACACAAGACAAAATGTTTATTCAAAATAAAAACATTTTGATTTAAAAGTATAGAAAGAGAAATCCACCAAAAGAGCTAGATGTTATATTATCTGCAAGGTAAATATTTATATAACAACTAAGGAATATAACACTACATCTTAAATTTTTATCATCACCATGTTTGCAATAAGTGTGATCTATTAGGTGAGAATTTCTGTTTATGACTTCCTTTTTACATTTATTGGTCAATGTTCTTCTGAGTGTCACAAGTCTAAAAAATCTACAAAAAAAGAATATTTCTCTGGCAATATACTCTAAGAAGTTACCATTACAAATCTTAGTCTTTTCATATACCTTTCAAATTTTATTCACATGAATTACAATTTACAAGAAAGTATTAAAGTTTTCATAAAGTAAATTATAGTGTAAAATATATAAATTTAACAAATGTTATTACATTTATAGGCTAAGGTACAGTTTGTGAGGTACATGTTTTATTCAAGATAAAACATGCTACCTTGCTACAGTCTGTGCAATCAACAACTTATATTAATCTTTTTGTCTTTAGCATACCAAAGAATGGGGGATGGGCAAGAATATGTTGACTGTATCCACTTTATCTAGCATTCTATTGTTTATTAAAGAACATGGAAAAGGTCAATATGCTATGAGATTAGTTGCATAAATAATTATAAACATTTCAAGTATATTTAGATTTTTTTATTTAAAATCTATCAAAATTCAAAACAAAACTATTAAGCAAATAATTACAAATATTCAGAAATTGTCCAAAGAATTTTGACATAATAGAGATTGTTCACAAGATAAAACTGCTGAAATTTTCAGACTATTTCTCAAACAACTTAGGACTGAAACTAGTGTTGGTTGCGAGAGCAGCACCAAGGTCAGAATGAAGCAGTAGTTAAATCAACATTTTTTTCCTATGATGAAGAAAACTAACCCATTTGTCTAACAAACAAGTTAATGTCTTAAGTGAACCTTATGGTGTTGATTACAATAAAATGACCTTAGCAGCTGTGAGTCAACTGACAGATACACAGTTTACTTAGTTTAGCATAAGGCCACATGCCACTTAGAGTACCTGATGTTCCTCAGTAGTCATCCAATTAAGTACTGATAAGGTTCAATTCTACTTAACTCAATAGATGAACAGAGATAAAATTCTATTGTAAGAGTTTTGTTGTGCAGATGTATTTAAATTTAATAATATAACCTTAATACTCAAAGACATTGACTTCAACAGAACCAATGATCATTACAAGAATCCAAGTTTAGAATAGTAAAATTTTGTCTAACAGTACAAGAACAAAGATTAAAATTTAATTGGAACCAAAAAAATTGAATCAGTTGACCAGCAGATTATGCCATTATAGAAATACTTAAAATAATATCCTTTATTAATTAACAGTATTTATTTTTCAATTAAATATAGAATTGCATGGAATTGGCGTTTATGTCAGCAAACATCTCCCACTAGCTAGGGTGATTTCTCTTGAATCTCTAGATCATTCCTACGTGTCTCAGTCTCTCTCTACTAAACTCGGTTAGTTGTCTTTTTTTCTCTACCATTCCCTTTTATCTCCTAATTGTTCCATACTTGACGGCATCTCAAACAATATAGATAAGGCCATTTTCTCTCATCCGTTTGCTCATATATTTGTGTTTGGAGACTTTAATGCTCAGCACACCAAGTGGCTGGAAAACTGTCACAGATCTTGCGGGTATACATACCATGAACTTTTCAATCACTCAACCCCTTACGCAAGTGGTGGATTTCCTCACACATTTCTCTAATAACCCTAATGAACCTGACTCACTGGTAGATCTCCATTTTACTTCTATCCCTAACTTTTGCCATGTCATGCAGCTTTGCCTTCTTGGCAACTCTGATCATGCTGTGGTTTCCGTTAATATTTCCTTCCACTTTCGCCAGGAACCTCTGACAACAGAATATTTTACTGCTACCAAAGTGGAGACGGGGAGTCATTCCGTGGCCAGGAACCTCTGACAACAGAATATTTTACTGCTACCAAAGTGGAGACGGGGAGTCATTCCGTGGCCAGGAACCTCTGACAACAGAATATTTTACTGCTACCAAAGTGGAGACGGGGAGTCATTCCGTGGCCAGGAACCTCTGACAACAGAATATTTTACTGCTACCAAAGTGGAGACGGGGAGTCATTCCGTGGCCAGGAACCTCTGACAACAGAATATTTTACTGCTACCAAAGTGGAGACGGGGAGTCATTCCGTGGCCAGGAACCTCTGACAACAGAATATTTTACTGCTACCAAAGTGGAGACGGGGAGTCATTCCGTGGCCAGGAACCTCTGACAACAGAATATTTTACTGCTACCAAAGTGGAGACGGGGAGTCATTCCGTGGCCAGGAACCTCTGACAACAGAATATTTTACTGCTACCAAAGTGGAGACGGGGAGTCATTCCGTGGCCAGGAACCTCTGACAACAGAATATTTTACTGCTACCAAAGTGGAGACGGGGAGTCATTCCGTGGCCAGGAACCTCTGACAACAGAATATTTTACTGCTACCAAAGTGGAGACGGGGAGTCATTCCGTGGCCAGGAACCTCTGACAACAGAATATTTTACTGCTACCAAAGTGGAGACGGGGAGTCATTCCGTGGCCAGGAACCTCTGACAACAGAATATTTTACTGCTACCAAAGTGGAGACGGGGAGTCATTCCGTGGCCAGGAACCTCTGACAACAGAATATTTTACTGCTACCAAAGTGGAGACGGGGAGTCATTCCGTGGCCAGGAACCTCTGACAACAGAATATTTTACTGCTACCAAAGTGGAGACGGGGAGTCATTCCGTGATTTCTTGTGTGACATCCCAGGTACAAAGTTTTTAGTCTTCCCATTGAAGACTGCATCTGAGGTCTCCTCTTGGGTTAAAGCTGGCATCAATGCTTTCATCCCAGCCAGGAAGTTACAACTTAAACCCAGTTTGTCCCCCTGGTTCTCCCCTGCTTGCTCAGTCGCTATTGCCCACAGGAAGCACTTCTTCCAGCTATATTAGAGGCATGTGTCTGACCATAATAGGCACCTTTTTGCCTCTGCTCGTAATAATTGTAAGAGGATCCTAAATGATGCTAAGCTGTTGTTTGCTGACAGAATGAAGCAGTGTATAGCATTCTGCAATTTCAGCTCCAAAGACTACTGATGGCTCTGTAAAAATGTGTTTAACAACAGCAAGCCCTCAATCCTTCTTTTAATCAATAAATTTGAAGTCCTCACATATTCAGCAGACAAAACCAAATGATTTGCTTGCAGATTCTCCACCAACTCAACATTTTGTTTCTCTAGGGTATGCGCACTCAACTTCCCACCTAGAACTGAGGCTCAACTCAGTGACATTCACATTAGTCTCTAACATACATAATTTCAAAGCTTTACCCCCATAAGGCAAGCAGAGGTGATGGAATCCCAATCATTGTCCTGAAGAAATGTGCCCCTGAACTCTTCTCTGTCCTCACCAAACTCTACAACTACTACCTCTCTTCTTACTTTCCTGCCTGCTGGAAGTCCTCCTCTGTGGTTACTGTATTTAAGAAATCTGGAAAATCCTCAGACCCTTCTAATTATCACCTTATCAGCCTCCTACTGATTTTTGGCAAAGTGTTCATGGCTGTTATCAATGCTGAAGCAGTTCAGCATCTCACAGCCTCTTCTCCAACAGTATGGTTTCCACTTCACCAGGTCTACTGCTGACATGCTAATGATCATCACACAGTATATATACCAGGCTCTTAATAGGAACAGCAAAGCTCAACCTGTTTCCCTAGATATCTCCAAAGAATTTGACAGTCTGGCATGCTGGCCTTCTACACAAGCTACAGGGCTATGGCATAATTGGATGCTTGTTTGATCTAATCCAGTCGTTCCATTCAAATTGTGTAATGAATGGGCATGCTTCCAGATACTATTACACGAATGCAGGTGTTCCTCAAGACTCTATTCAAGGTCCTACACTTTTTCTGATCTTCATCAACATTCTCCTTGATGTAATCAGGTGCCAAGTAGGTATCTACACTGAAGACACCACCATTTACTCCTGCCTCAATAAGAAATTTGCAGAGGCTGACAAAGCAAAGTTTGCTGCTGATCTTGAAAAGGACCTCCAATCTGTGGTGGACTGGGGTAGAAAGTAGCTCATAACTTTTATTGCTTCTAAAAGGAAGCTCCTATCTTTTAACCACCATAGACAATTGCTCCTACTTGCCATCAGCAAAGATCAGGTTGGTCTCCCTGAAAGCAAAACACTGCACCTCCTTGGCCTAACTCTCTCATCTGACCTCAAGTGGAATGACTACATTGAATCCATATCTAAATTTGCTGCTAGAAAGGTTGGTTTACTGTGTAGGGCCAGGAAGTTTTTCTTGTCTAAATTCATCTTGCACATATATAAATCGACAATCTGTCTGTGCATTGAATACTGCTGTCACATCTGGTCAGGTGTCCCTGCTATTCATCTCAGGTTTTTTAACAGAATCCAATGGAAAATCTGCAATGTAATCAATCCCGACTTGGTAGCTCAACTCTTTTTCACCAATGTAATGTGGCTTCTCTCTGTCTCTTCTACAAATACTTTCATGGCTACTACTCCGATGAGCTTAGCTCCCTGAGCCCCTTCTGAATGAATTTACTCAAGCAGCAACTAGGTTCCCCCATTTTACAGTGAAACCAATCAAATGTAACAGCAACTTCTAATCTATCAGCTTCTTTTCTCGCACTTCCTGCCTATGAAATTCCTTTCCTTATACTCACTTCCCTAACAGCTACAATCTCCAAGAATTTAAATGCAATGTCAATTGCCATCTCTTATCTTCTTGACTTGCATCTTTTCCCTGACAACCCTTGTATCATGTTTTTCTCCCTTTCCACTCCACTTTCATGTAGCTCTCTTCACACCAGTGTTCTCATCCTTCTCTTACCCATTCTCTGACACCCTCTGTAACTTGTTCCTCTTTCTCAGCACTCTCCTCTCATGTAACTACCTGTATACCAGTGGTAGTTATGCCTTGCTTGGAGTGAAATGATTATTAAAAAAAAAAAAAAACTATTTCAAAATTGTAACACATTCAAAGTTTTGCTAAATAATCTCCTTTTGCCTAGTAATTAGTTAGGTGATAATGGCACACATAATAGATGAATAGCCTATTGTGCCATACAGTAATTTTATATAATCACTTATGAATAAAAACAATAAGGTAAAAAATTAATTGTCCAATGTCTTTGTTATTCAGAGAGATTTATTTCAATGACTGCTACAGTAAAAAAAATTAAAAAATAAAAATAAAATGTGTTGAAAATTGTATCACCGAGGTGGTAGGACGATATGCAGAAGATGTGTGCTGAGTATCTACAAGCACAATATCCGTGCTAAGGAATATTAATACAAAATAAGACACACACTAGAAGACAAGAACAAATAGTACGAAAGAAAAAGATAAGTCGTTAGAGTCACAGTCCGATATAATCCTCAATGACACTTTGAAATCCCCAATTGCAATCAGTCTTTACTTTATAGCTACCTCGATCCACAGACCATTCTATTCTTGAGAGCGCCAGAGGGGTGTCAATTGTTCTACAACAAAAATATATTTATCTCATATAGAAAACAGTTTGTCAAGTTGTGACAAAACCAGATAAACCTTGCCTTCAAATGGCAATAAAAGATTTGGTTACATTCTTCTTTTATGTACTACATCACTTCAAGATTCCTATCCTTTATATAGGATGTATAGTAATGTTTGTCTCTTTAGTACTCCTCACAGTTCATGTCCTATAATCCATTTACACAAGCTTGTTAGGTAGACTTCTCAGTTTACCTTTGCCCAGCTTGATTTCAATTTGTCCAGTGAGTATCAAATTTTCCAAGCCTTCTTTCTTTATTATATGTCCCAGAAATTTTAACTGATTCTTTCTGATAAGTATAAATGTCCTTTTTATTTTCCTTAAAACATCCTTCTATATAACATCTGTTGCTGCAAAACTCCTCTTCATCTGTAAGGAAATTGTTCAGCATTCACTACTAATTAACTTTCTTGTTTCTCAATATTTTATTTAACTTCTGAAAGGCATCTGTCATTCCAGTATATCTTTGGATTTCAGTGACACATTTTCTATCATCTGTTGAAACACTTCCCAGATAGTTAAATGGCTGTACTTGTTTGATTTTGACATCTCCAATTCACAGCACCCATCTTGGGCCATTCCTCTTACTAATGACCACACATTCTGTCTTGTTACAATTGATAGTTAGTCCTTTCTTTCTGCTTTTCTTTAATACTTATTGTTTTTTTTCTTTTGTGTCTGCCATCAAAATAGTAACATCTGCATATTGTATGCACTTATGATTGTACCCACCAACAATAAATCCTAGTAAGACTCCTGGTTTTCAAGATCACCTCACTGTAAAGGTTAAATAAACCTGATGAGAAGACACATCCTTGTCTATAAGCATATCCTTGATTCATTTCTATCTATATTGGATTTTTTTTACTCATTTTAAACAATTTATTTAAAACCTGAATTATAAAACCTATTTCAAAGTCCTAAAAACTAACCATATTTTCTTCATTTAATTTAAACAAATATTACAAAGCATAACCTTAACTTGTCAATCACAAACATATTGAGCAAGTTACTCAACATAAGAGACTTTAAAAAGAAATTATTTTCTTATCAACTGAGTTGGTAATTACCTGACAACAAAGCAAGAATTTCTGAGTTCTTGGTCAATAACATATTCTGCTCTAACCATTATCACTTGCAATTATGGATAGATTTAGAAGTTGTTTAAATAAATAAAAAAATTACTCAAATTTCAATTTATTCAACACTTGAAACTATTCTGAATTCAAGAAAATAAATCTTAAAAGTTTACAACTTAAAATGTTTATATTGATGATAGCATTTAATCTTCAACACTGCTCTTTAAGCAATCACAGATTTATATTAAGGTTTTGATTTGTTTGCATTATATATTCAATGTTCTCCAATTACTAACAGGATAATGATGTAAAGCAATGAGTAAAACATCAATCAATATCATGTCACTTGATATTAGAACACTGATTAAAGCATTAGAAAAACAAAGGTAGTGAATGGTCTGCACAAACTCACAAATGCTATCATGTCTCATTCTACAAATAGTAAACTTCATTGTACAGTAGCAGTAAAACTTTTATCAGAAGTTGGGGGCGAACATTTACCAACAATTATGAGAAGGCTAAAAAGGCAAAGAAAGATTTACGAGCTCTTTAATTCCGAGTAATCTTTACTGATTTTTACAGAAGCTAATACCTACCATCCTCCCTACTTGTTAGTTGTTATCAAAATACATTAAACTGGGAGGGGGTGTACTTTAGCATATCAAAGTTATTTTTAGAAAAATTTAAACTGAGTTGAGTTTGTCAGTTGTGATTGAATTTTCTTAATGATTTAAATTTCAAATTGTCAGTTAGAGAATTGAGTTGCATTTTTTTAAATGGAAGACAAGTTTTATTTATTTCTGAATTCAATATCAAAATTGGAATGTAAACGAAAATTATGAATGTATGTAATAAATTTTAAGAGGACGTTACATAAAAAAAGAAGTTGAAGATTTGAAACACTCATCTCATCCAGCAAAAAAAAAAAAGTATGAATTTTATTTTCATTCAACATTCCCAATAAAAAAAGGACATTACCTCTTGAAATTTTTATGACATTTCAATTTCATTCAATGAAGTACAACTTCGTGCAAATCAAGAAATAATAAAAATTACATTTTTTTTTTTTACAATGTTCAAATCATGTTGGAAGTCTGCATCTCAAGTTCTCAACCATTCTCATTTACACTTTTTGCAGAATTCAATTGTTTACATTGTTTTTCAAACCCAATCTTAAAAACAAAAAAATTCAAAATTTCCAAAAATGATTTGTTGTAATTAATAATAAAAGAATTGATTCAATTTATTTATATGCAAAATAATGTCATTAGAGCCCTTCCTGATACTTTTAGCTGGTTTAAGAAGAATGTATTGTGACACTTCCTACACGTGTACGATACACATAGCATAGCAACAATAGGTTCAATGATATTATTATCCAAAATGAAGTTTTATTTTACCTTTTTTCAAGAGCTTTACGACTCATCTTCATTAAAAAAAAAAAAAAAAAAAAAAAAGTAGTCACAAATGTAACTCTGGGACTATAAGTGACTATTGTACCACCACATTGAAGGGTTTTATTTTTATTCGTGAAACATGTTCAGAACATTTCGGTTAGAAAGTAAATATCAAACTTATAAAATCTGGTAACATAAACAGTAAACAGATTCAAGTGATTCAACCAAAGTTAACAACTGAATAGAACGTGCCTATAAAAATCTGTTCAATTCGTTTATTTACTTTGAAAGAATCAAATCAAAAACACTAAAAAAAACACACATTTTTTTTTCTTGCAATAAAAGTTACAACATATGTTACAACGACTGTACCTTTTTTAAATTCTAGTTAATTAGGTGAAATGACCAAAAAGATTTCTATACTTTTTTTTGAACTAGAGAATCGTAGTAGTTAATTTTGAAATGATGTTTGTAGTCTAAGTACATTACATATAACTTTAACAAAAAAAGAAAACAGCTCCAAATTGCGGCTTCAATAATTTACTCATCATTACTGACTTCATAAATGACTAAAAAACAATTTTATCTTCAATTAATTAAAATTTTTATTTCGGTTGCATTTGTTGAAAACACGGAATTCCAAGACTTTTCTCACCTACACTAATCCAATCTAGTTTCCTAATATTGTCACATAAAAAAAATGTAAATAAAAATAAAATCATTTATATTGTAACTTAAGGTAAAAGAACATATTTTCATCCACAATGATTAAACAAATTCAAATTCATCACAAAAGTATCTTCTTGTTACATTGTTGTTTAAGGAAAATATTTTCAACGCGTAAATTTTATCACAAATAAAAAGTTAAAAAGGCAGGTGTTTAAAAAATGATTTCGACAACAAATATTAGTTTTCTCCTTACCTGATGCGATCGCTTGTGCCACTGTACCCCCAACGGCTTTCGATCTGGCAAAATCGGAGAACAATTTGCTCCTTGCCCGTCAAGCAACAGCGGGGCACATCCGAAAAACTTATTGGGGGTTTGGGGTTGACAGTAAAATGAAGAAAAAGTTCCACGACTTCTCTGTCCAAAAGAATGCCACTCTGTGCAGCTCCCATAGCAAATTCCTCAACAGACATCAATGGGAATCTGATGAGTTTTAATGCTTTGCCAAGAACCTTCCTTTGGTTAGCTGGAGTCTGTGCTAAATTCTGCCTTGAACACTCTGCCTCAGCCCACCGGCAGATGGCAGAAAATAATTTACATTCTCTTATGCCCAGAGAGTTTCTTTCCAAAACAACACACATTGTGTCAATATCAATGTCTGTGAAACCATCGGCAGCAAGGGCTTCTGAGGTGTTCTTATCAATAGTTTCTAAACACAATGCAGCCAATTGTGGTTCATCAAAGAGACGTGCTTGGGTGAGTAACATAAATGCATTGTCACTGCTGAGATTTCGTTTTAAAAAATCAACACATGCCTTCTCCAGGGCAGGCACAGAATATTTTTTGGCTGCATACAGAGTGGTCATTACAGTCTCGGGGTCAATGAGTACCTCGTCACAATAGAGGAAGCGTAACAATGCAAGAAAAGCTGCCGGTTCGACATCAGGAATTTCAATAACGTTGTCGTTAGATGAAGGTGAGCATTTCATCCAGGTGAAAAGAGCATCGAATACGGCGCTGCCTACGGAGAGCACAAACTTGTGGGCAGGGATCAACTGAGAATTGGGAGGCTTGCCCACTTGGAATCGTACATCACTCATGATGTCCGTATTAAACAGGTAGGCCAGTCTCTCTTTGACAGTTACCTTTGAGGCCTGCCAATTGTAAGGCCCGCCTCCAATGGCCACACCGCCGCTACCCGCAACTGTTGATGTCCTCATTGAAGGTGTGGTCGCTACATTGTAGCTGGACCTAACACCAGAGGAAAGATAATTGTGAGTAGGACTCTCACTGCAAGAAAGAGTTCCGAGGGTGTAGTGATCATAATACGACGTGGGTGTCCTGAGTCCTATAGGAGCAGCTGCCGATGAAGACGACGACGACACGGAAAAATTTGACAGTGAAGAAGGTGGTGTGAGGGGAGAGCAGATACTTGAAGGGGAACAGTCCACGGGAGTTTCTGCAAGGGATCCACGACCTCTCTCCTCCGTATGACTGGTGTGGGTACTGCTAGCGGTGGTGCTATCAGCCGTCGACTGCGGTTCGTTCATTTTCAGAAGATTCGAAGATGAAGGTGAAACAAAAGTATGGGCGGAAGATGGAGTCTTGCTAGAAGAAACGGGAACGACAGCCACCCCATCGTTATTCATGGTGGAAGAAATACTGACACACTGTTGTTGTTGATGATGATGGTGGTGGTGATGGCGGCTCCCATTACTGCCCCCAGACCCACTTTGGCTCATGTTGGTAGTGCCACAGACATTACCTTCATGGGGAGTCGATGTTGCACTTGAAACAGAAGGAGCTGTACAAGCGGTGGTGGTAGAAGTACATAATCCGCCAGCAATGCTGTTGCTACTATTACTGGTTGTAGTAGTAGTTTTAGTAGAAATATTGGTAATATTACTAGTAACAGTAGTTGTAGTGGGACTGCTGCTTGTAGTTGTAATACTGACAGTAGTTGTAGTACAAGTATTCTGATTGCTGTTTGTAAGGGCTTTACTGGAATTTGTTGAGCTATCACGATAATTTTTCGAACTAATGTTATTATTAATAGTGCTATTATTATTAGAATTATTATTGTTGTTGTTACAATTATTGCTGCTGTTATTATTGTTGTTGTTGTTGTTGCCAGAACTGTTGGATGATGTCGCAGTTTGGCTTGATCGTTGATTTTTTGCTTCTTCTTTACTAATCTTAGTTGCTGACTCCATTATTCATAAAAGAGATGTGAGTCACATATTGTTAAGAGAGCCAGTCTCCCTCCAAAGAGAGTCGTAAAATAAAGAATCCAAGAAAAAAGTAATACTGTAAGTGCAATATTGAAGTGTAAAATCAGATATATTTTTTAAATAGCTTAACAGAAAAATAGAAATTTCAACACAAAAATAATAAATAACCAATAGATCCCAAAGTTTTAGTTACATTTTTTTTAAGAAAAACGGCCTCAAAGCGTTTTTTAATTTTAAAGAATTTTTTTTTTTTTTTACATTTTTCTTGGTTAACAAGGCCTTATTCTTCAAAGTTATTTTAACTTTTTTGCGTTATTGCTGGTGAGGTTAATGCCTGTTTTGTTCCTGAATAATTGTAAAATGTTCAAAGATGCATTGAGTGACGCTTTTTGCTTTTCCTTCTTCCACGGCTTAGCAGAAAAAGTGATGGGTGAGAGATGTTGAGCATTTAAGAAGATGAAATAGCGAGGCACTTCATGAGAGACCCTGCGGCGGTTCGACGAAAAAAGCCCACTGAAGTTTTAAAACTGAGGTTTGAACATAGTTCCAACGAATGAAATGGGGCCAAACTGACAAAGGAAGGTTGACTATTTGCAACTCTTTAACTGCCTTTCATGGTCGCCGTCGCCGCTGACGAACGACCGACTTCGCGTTCCTCACCCACAAAACTTAAAAGTTTTCAATGGCGATTACGATTTTCTCAACAGCTCCCTCTGAAGACGGCAACAACTGAAAAGGGGAAGTAACTCAAAAAATACCCTAAGTTACATTTCTTCGAGAGGCAAATAATATTCAATAAGAAAAAAAATTCAACAAAAAAAAACTATTGCTTCACAAATCAAAAATGTAGAAAATGCAAAGTGTAGAATTTGCAGCATTTTCCTTTTCTGACACAGCAGAAGGGGAATGTCACCACTAAGAAAAAATTCTACAACAAAGCTTTACTTTCAGTTTTATGATAAAAAGCAAATTCATAAAATATTTGATTAAAAACATAAAAATTCTTAATGAGATTATAAAAATTGCTTTAGGTATTATTGAGCAATTAATTAAAGCAAATCAAATCCTTGTCGTCATGCTTTATGCATCTCGACAGAATTTTCAATATATAAATATAGATTTTAAGATCTTTAATTTACTTATTTATAGTAAAATAAACAGTTTATATACAATTATATATATATATATATATATATAATTGTATATAAACTGTGTGTGTGTGTGTGTGCATATATATATATATATATATATGCACACACACACACACACACACACACACAGAGTCGGTGCGATGTGTAAATTGTCGCCATTTTATAATTTTAATTTTTTTGCATATTCGTTATATGTTTTTGATTTTATCAGCTATACAGTATAGTAGGGTCAGTTGGGTATCATCTGTGAGGAAAAAAGCATTATGACACAATTTAATCTGACAAACATTTAGAAATGGCATGTTATATTGCTTGGCATTCACACTGGAAGATATAACACAAACGTTTCAGAGGGCTTAGGTGGCAGTCTGAGGTCATTGCAGAGGATTTTTAAAGAGTTGGATGAGTTTAATAGTGATTACTAAGATGTTTGGAGTGATCACTAGTAATGGAGACATTATGCCTCCATTCATCATTCCACAGGGCTCAGATTCAACAAAGAGCTCTACATCAAGTACTTCAACGGGGTAGTGCAGCCCTAGGTGAAGAGGGTGGCTGCTGGAAGACCCTATGTTTGCCAACAGAATTCTGCATCATCTCACACAAGCAGGAGAACCCAGTCATGGCGGTCAGACAATTTCTGCAATCACATCACCCCTTACATCTGGCCACCTAACTCCCCAAATTGCAACCACTTTGATTATTTTGTGTGGGACATAGTTGAGTGAAAGACCATCAAAACTCTTTGTAACACTAAAGATGAACTGTAGGCAAGGATTTTAGCAACATTTACCAACTTATACAAGGAGACTATTCAGAAGAGTTGCAGGAGATTACAAAGTCGTCTGGAGCCCGTGGTTAAAGCTAAGGGAAATTTCATTGAATAAATTTACTCTTTAGTATTTCAAATATTTTTGTGTAAGTTTGGTAAATATATCTGTTAAAATGAGATGTCAGTGTTATTTTCATTTCTGTGTAAGTTAGATGACAGTTTATCCATCGCACCCTTGTGTGTATATGTGTGCATGTGTGTGTGTGTATATATATATATATATATATATATATTGTAAGAAAGTGACAGAATATGTAGTGGTTACAAACTGCCAACGGACCAGCTTAGACATACTAAATTCTCATGCTCCACACCACTTACATATCACATTCCCAAAAATAAATTGTTTCCACCATTTATTTTCAGTTCTATAAATCACCCAAGGAAGGGCAGTTGTGCTCTGAAACATGAGAATTTTTGTGTAGTGATACTATGCTTTTATAAATCATTGTAACAACTATTAAAATATATATATATATATATATATATATATATATATAGACAGCAATGTCAATCTCATACACATGACTCTACACACATACATTGATATCACACATATTCAGTCAGATGTAAAATAAAATCTACAAAGGTATAGCCAAATGTTCTTGGAAAAACAACACATTTGGACAATTTTTATATAATTTATATTCTGAAAAGAAAATATAATAACACATGAAAAAATTGATATAAAAACATAACCATAATACCTCTTTTTTATTTTTAATGAAACCTGCATATATATTTTTGTAAAGTCACATATACTAAAAATAATGCCTTCGAAGAATATTGTCAGACCTTTTTCTTTTCAAACTCAAATGCTTATTATATGTTGTATATTCATTGGCTCAGTGTGGAATAATGCTGGGGTGATCATTCATGGTTGCTATTGAAAATGACAGGATTTTGCCAAATTGTTAAATAATATCTTGGTCGGCATAGAATTTTGCCAAGAATTGCATTTTGCATGAGGTGATGCAGGGAGATGTCATTGAGTACAAAAATACAGCTGTCGAGCTGAAATTTTGTTTTGACGGCCAGGGTCAAGAATTGGTCAGCATCTCAAGTGTGACTGAGTACAATGAAATAATACATATCAGGTGAGTTAACTATTTAAGTGATGTCAGTTGTTACAGAGACTCTGTTTAGAGAGTTGACTTTAGCAGTTTGCAGACAGCAGTTGGTGAGGAAGAAGGGCCAGATAGTCTGGGTGTGTGCCTAATTTTACCAGATCAGACAAACCCTACTCCACATCAAGTCACCAAAAAAGAGCGAATAAAATAGAATTGTATATTTTATATATATGTATTGATGTCTGTCGATTTTATCAGTTATGAAAAAGCAAGACATTTTGATTCACTTTGGGTCCAGTTTATGTATTGTCATTTATGAGAGAAAAACAGTTATTTTGGTTACAGATTGTTTTCGATAAAAAAGCAGCAGTTTATTCCTCATCCAGTGTGATTCAAATATATACTCAGAAGGAGTATGCAACAATATATATATTATTTTTACAATGTCACGTAGTCTCAGCAGCACAATTCCTGTGATTACAACAAAATGTGGTCAACTATGTTTGTTCCCTTGCAGTCCGTGTTCAAACTCAAATGTCGGCAGTGACACTTTGTTCATATATATATATATATATATATATATATATATATATATATATATCTTAGAAGTAGTACAAACTAATGGGTTAGCAGTCCACTGCTTGTTGTGATTTACTTTATTAAGAGTGCTTGATACTTAGTAGAGCATTTTATATGGTCATATTTTTATTATAAGTTTATCATAGAGACATAGTTTACTGCAACACAATAGCGATTGTGTTTCCATACTATCTTATTAGCACCTCATCAAGCAGTTAAATATTTTTCTGTTCAAAGTCATTATATATAGAAACTTAAAAACAACACAATTTTTACCATATCCAGGCAATTAATGGTGGGGGGGTTTGCAGGGTTTGTTGCTAATAGAAATGATTGATAGGAGGAATTTGATTGTAAGGGTAAGGGGGAGAGTAGAGAATTGAAATGACTTGAAAACTCAGACATTTTCAGTGTTAGTGATGAAATAATTTAATATATCCATATGTATCATTGGCCTGTTCAAAAAGTTCATTTTAAAATTTTAAATAAAAATAAAAGAAAATGAAAAGAAAAATAAAGAATTAAAATTTAGAATTAAAAATTAAACAATATAAGGAGCAAAAATAAAAGGGGTTTAATTCATAATTGTTAAAAGTAATATCGTGAAAAGTCATATTATGACTTAAACCATTTTTATTTTTGCACCTTTTTTATTTTATTTTATCCTATTTTTATTTAAAATTTATTTTTCTCTACATTTTTTTATGTACATGTAATATTTGAATATGATTTACGCCCCTTTGATTTCCCCAGCAATTTTTTTTTTAATTTAAATTTTAAATTTTAAATTTTTATCCACATATTACCAGAGTATATTTAAATTTTTAATCTTGTTATTAAAAAAGCAGTAACTTAACTTTATAAGATTTAATTCCCATGAACATTGAGTGAACTTAAATTCAAATCTTTTAAACGATCAATTTGAAATATGCACCTGATGATTGCATAACGCATGAAACTACAAACATAGATGTAGGATAATATATATATATATATATATATATATACAGATCTGTTCATACAATGAGCACTGTTTTATTAACACCTGAATATTAATATTATATATATATGTACACCCTCCTCATATATATATTAATTTATGTCACTATAGATAGATAGATAGATAGATAGATAGATAGATAGATAGATAAACAAATCTATAAGTGCACTATCTCTAACACTGAACACTCTTATCCTAAAGTTTAATCATTTCATTTCAAGCAAAGCAATAAACAATAAAATCACTAAGATTCAAAGTGTTGCCAAGTTTTAGAAAATGTGAGGGTAAAAAAAAACACTATTTAAAAGAGGGAACAATAAAAAAACAAGAATTAAGAAGACAGAAGATAATAATTGACATTACATATAAATTTTAGAAGATCAATCTTGACTAGGAAGCAAGAACTCTGAAGAGAATTCCATAAGCAAGAAGTGCAATAGAAGAAACTGTTAGCATAGAACTTACAGTTACATCTAAACTTTTGAATTGTAAAATGTTGAGACCTTGCCGCTAATCTAGTACTGCATTTAAATTCATTAAGTCTAGGTACCATAGAGGAATGTTCATTGGAACAATAACCTTGAAAGTATTTATATAAAAGGCATAGGAAGCTACATTACGGCAGTGGGAAAGTGACTGAAGTCATAACATGAAACCAATAACATTGCAGACACTTTTTTGGATTTAATCAAGAATCTCTAAATATATAGCAAGAACACCAGACCAAACATGGTAGCAATATTCAAAACAAGGACAAATGATAGACTTATAAATATGTAAGTTAGATTCTGGCAAGAAAAATTGTCTAGCACAACACAGGGAACCCAAATTCCTAACAGCAGACATAGCAATTGATTCAATATAATTTTTTCACTTCATGTCAGCTAAAAACATTAGTCTGAGAAGGTGCAATGAGTCACTCTTCTGGATGATAATGTGGTGAATGCAAAATAAAAATCACTCTCTTTTTTTCACTGTTTGCAAATTTGTGAACCATTGTGAAATCTATATTTTGACCAATAGAAAAAAAGGATTGGGCCCATTGTTGAAGAAAAGACCAAGGCAAATTTTGCGAGCCTATGTAAAATTTTTGTTAATCAATTAAAAGAGTGTGATTTACAAACTCACAGAAAACAACAAATTGAATTTTCAATGACCCATGTCATATTTTTGCCTCCCCAAAACAAGTTTGCATTCAGAGCCAATCATGTGATTGAGTTGGCTACTTATTTACATTTTTCAGTTGGTCAGGAATAGAGACAAGGAGGCAGAGACCAGTCAACACAACCACAGTGTAACAAGAGATTTTTTAAATGACTGATCAGACACAACTGTCCCAGCGACACACACTCGCTCACGTTCTCATGTGCCGTTTTCTTTATTTCTCTTTTTTCCTCTTTACCTACCCGCCGTACACAACAGAAAGAGAGAAACAAAGAATTTACTACTACTTTGCTGATATACACAATGAAGCATAAACTTTTTTCTTTTTTTTTTTTTTAATCATATCACCCCAAGCAAGGCGATAACGCCACTGATGCGCAGGGGGCTACGTAAGGGTAAAAAGAATGGAAAAGAGAAAGCCGGAAACCGCATCCTAAACAGGAAACAAGGGATGAGCTTCTTCACCTGTTCAATAGATGTGGATGGAGTGTGAACCGGGCGATAGTTTAGTCTATCTACTCCAATTGGAAAAAAAAAATAAATAAATAAAAGAGTGAAAAGACTTGAAAAGGGAAAACCGGAAGCCGCATCCTAAACAGGAAACAAGGTATGAGCCTCTTCACCTGTTCAATAGATGTGGATGGAGTGTGAACCGGGCGATAGTTTAGTCTATCTACTCCAATTGGAAAAAAAATAAATAAATAAAAGAGTGAAAAGACTTGAAAAGGGAGAACCGGAAACCGCATCCTAAACAGGAAACAAGGTATGAGCCTCTTCACCTGTTCAATAGATGTGGGTGGAGTGTGAACCGGGCGATAAATCACATTTTCCTAAAACTAATGAACTCTTAATTCTTTAAGCTCTTTACTATTCTTTCCCATACAACATTTTCACAGTTTAATTATTTCATACGAATTGATGTTATGCTGTTTGATAAATAAATTTTTATTTGTTTATACAAACAAAACAGTTTTATTCTTCCAACTTTCTGATAACTTTAAATTTTGGAGAGTTTGGTTATGTTTGGCACAAGACCAATTTAATAAACATGATCAAGCTTCCTACAATAGCATCAGACATGCTGATGGAAGATAAAAAAGTTCTCTCAGATGATTAAAAGAGAGAAGTTTCATTTTGGAGACATTAAAATTAACAAGCTATTCCTTGCCACAGTTAATAATAGATTGTAAATTGTTTCTGAGATTGAGATTAGCTGCGAATTTGATCTTATCAAACTGATCAGATGTACTATTAAGACAGGAGTAAATAATTGTGTCACCAGCATAGACAAGGATTTGAGAACTAATGACATCAGGAAGGTTATTCATAAAAATTAGGAACCACATCGCAAATTCTACTGAAAATTAGAAACAATACAGCAAATTCTATGTACATATTCATGAGAAGTGTTAAAAAGTTCTTGGTGCAAACTGTTTAGGTAATAGACTAACCTATCGCCCAGTTCACACTCCACCCACGTCTATTGAACAGGTGAAGAGGCTCATCCCTTGTTCCCTGTTTAGGATGTGGTTTCTGGCTTTCTCTTTTCCCTTTTCCTTTTTTTATTTCAATTGGAGTAGAGAGACTAACCTATCGCCTGGTTCACACTCCACCCACTTTTCTCTTTTCCAATCTTTTCACTCTTACGTAGCCCCCTGCACATCAGTGGCATTACTGCCTTGCTCGGGGTGATATGATTAAAAAAATAATAATAATAATAATAATAATAATGTTAGGTAGCAAGAGTTGCTTTCTCCTTTCATAGTTCTTTTGAACTTGTGATTCTTTTTTAAAAATAAGTCATTAAAATCTTGTTGAGTGAACAAGATGTCTTCCTATCTTGTCATTTTGTGAGACATTTCCAACTTTAGTGTGCTACTGCTATCAACAATCTTTGTCTTAGCACACAGAGGAAATGGTTTTAAAAGTAACAGAAATATTATTAAAAAAGTTAATTCAGTTTAAAAATATCTTCAGTACAAATGCCAGAGAGTTTTGATTTCAAAGAACCAAAAGCATGACTGATATGGAGAAAGTAGTTTTTAAGATACAAAGTTGAGTTCAATTTGAATGAGAATATAAACAAAAGACTGTTAAATATTTTATTATATGTTGTAGGAAGTGAAGTGGAAAAAATATATAGCTCTTTCTCATGTAAGAAGAAAGATGAGAAAAATTTGGAACCAGTGATAGCAAAATTTGGCATATATTTCACACCCCCCAAAAATATAATTTACAAGCATACAAGATTCCATCAGAGAATGCAAATCACAGAAGAAAGAATTGAGATGTACATTAGAGTACTATATGAATTGACAGAACACTGTGCATTTGCAAATAAAGAGTAAGAAATACAGGCAAATTCAATCATTTTGGAGAGAGTGTTAGAAACAGAACATTTGAAGAAGTTAGAAAACAAATGACAGGCTATAAACACTGAAGCAATAAAAAAAAGAAAAAAGAAATCATCAATGCAACTATAGAAATTGAAATAGGTAGATGGTTGAATATTTACTAAATTGGCCTTGTGTCAAACATAACCAAAATCTCTATAACTTAGGGTTTATCCATGTCATCAGAAGGTTGAAGGTTGGAAGAATAAAATATTTTGTTTGTATGTTAAAGTAGAATTTTATTAATAGAACAGAATAACATCAATTGGTAAGAGTTAAATGCTCCAAGAGAAAGAGTAGTAAGAAGTTAAGTGAATCCAGAGCTTGTAGTTGTATGTAGCAGAATGTGTTTATGCTGAATTAACAGGGTTACTCATAAAGTCTGTGTTCCTTTCCTTCTTTTTATGGCTGACAAGAAAGTGAAAAGCAAAGTAAAGCAATAAGGGAAAATTGTACTCATCAAACGTTTGTTTTTAGGAGTCAGTTGAAGTATCTTGTTGTTGTTGTCTTCTTCTTTTTGACTGCAGGAATGTTGAGGATGAAAAAGAGGTAAAGGAAAATAGCACACGAAAAGAAGGAGAATGAATGTGTGATGGAACCTTATGTACGGGTCAGTGGTTTGAAGTTTTTTTGTCACATCTTAGCGTGTCATCTTTCTGCTCCTATCTGACCGACTAATTTGACTTTTTTTCTCTTTTTATAGCTAAAGACTCTTTACACAAAGGCTTGTTAACTTTTTGCAAATCATTTCCTTTCATTGGTTAGTAAATAAATTTAACATCGGATCACAAAATTTGGCTTCATCTTTTTCTTTCAGTACAGGGTCAATCCTTTTCCTATTTGTCAAAATTTAGATTTCACACAGAATTGTGAAATTTGTAGAAAGTGAAGAGAAGAGAGTTACTTTTAATTTCTATTCACCACATCACTTCCCTTCCATTTGGCAGAGTCTGCTTTAGAATATGAATAGTGCTATACTAGCAGTATAGCCTGCTGTTGCTCGGGTTTAATGAAAGTTTTAAAACTAATCCATGGTCCTGGAGCTCAAACTCTTTGGACATTGGCATGAAAGACTAAAAAGCAATAGTTGTTTCCAGTTAAAGCGAAACCGTAGACTGAAAGAAAAATGAATGGATCTGAGTCAAATTTTGATTTCCTGGTATCGATATCAAATAAGTTTTTCGTCATAAACTGAATTTTGAAGGCTAAATAAGTCCTCTGAGTGAATAGTACCATGGCTGAGACTAAGAACTACAATTATACCTACATAGAGCCAAACCCGAAGCAAAAACTAAAATAAAAGGGCTGGAAAAAATACAGACATACAGGCAGATAAACAGACACACACAAACATCTTGCCTTTTGTATATATATATAAATATATATATTATCAATTTTCTGCACTATTGTAAGAACTGCAACCTTGAAATTTCTGAATATCGTTTCTTATGTCTTTGTCTATGAGTGTATCAAATTTGATTAAAATCGGACCACTCCTTCTATAACCCAATTTTTTCGATTATCGATTTTCAATATTTATCGGGGGTACCTTGACACAAAACCTAACTAAGAATACTCGCAGATGATTATAGTACAACTGTGTAAATTTTCAAGTAAATCGGTTCAGCCATTTCGGAGTCTATAGGTAACAGGCACACACACACACACACACACACACACACACACACACACACACACACACAGACAAAGTTCCATTCATAAATAAGTTTAGATAGTATATGTTGTCACTTTTTCCAAATAGTAGTTTTCATTTTGTTTTGCTGTTTTTGTCATTGTAGGTGTTTCCATAATTGTTGTCAATTTCCTCGTTGAACAAACATCTTGTGTGAAAGCGATAAGAGTAGGTATGTCTAGTTCCTAAGGTCACATTATAGTAACATAAGAATACTGAGAAAATAACATACTTGTTATTCAAGTATGTTATTGAAACAAAACAAGGAATTTCTTTACAATTTTAAATATTTGAAGTTGTCAACAGCTTGTTTCAGGAAAAGTAATCAAACATTAAAAGGGTTCATAGTTTTGATGTTGAGTAAAGTTTGTTGAAATTCCACTGTTCTCGCTAGAGGCTGATAATGTATCCACTTATAATTTGAAATTGGAGTTCAAAAATGCATGGGACTTTGAGATTCGATGAATAATAGTCAGGAAAGAAAATGTGCATATTCAATGGTCGGACACGAAGCAGTATTCAAAAACGTAACATAAGTTGACAGAGTTGGTTTCACATAAAGTTATATAATTGTATTCAACATAGATAAAAAGGGTATATTTTGAGGTACTTAGCTTCAGAGTTGAGTTCGTTGAAATTTTTAGTTGTCATTAGAGGGTGATAATGTATCAGCGTATAATTTAGCAATAGGGTTATTCAAACATGTGAGGTTCTGCCTTTCTCTTTCTGTCCTTTCTTTCTTTCTTTTTTTCTCTCCTTTCTTTCTTGTCCTGTAGATGTTGAGTCACCATTTTATAAAGTGATGCTTGAGTGTTTTGTTGCGGTCAACATCTTGTTGTGAGTGGAAGGTTGATTTCTGTGTTTCTTTGTAGTGGATGGTTACCATTATGTAGTTATCAGAATTCCTTTATGTATTATTGGCAGGGTTATCAAATATGTAGAGATGAGAATTCATTTGCGTGTGTTCTTTTGAGGGGTTGCCAATGAAAAAGGGTGAAGGTTAAAAAGATACTGTGAGATGGATAGGAGCCAGCAATATTGCAAGTAATGACGTAGTGGGAGCTCTTCCACTGCATGTTCTTGTTATTGAAGATTTTCTTTCTTTTTTTTTTTGAACATTGGGTTCACTCGTGAAAGGGCGGGGGACAGTCAGCAATGTCTGATACAAGGCCAATTCACAAACATAGCCATCACTCCCCATAACTTAAAGGTTATCAAAATTATCAGAATTACCAGAAGGTTATTTGAATTTTTGATTTTTAGATGTTTCCTGGTTTTCTATTGGCCAAAAACATTTCACATCAAGGTGTGAAATATAAAATAATTTTTTTAGTTTTGTTTTGGATACGCATTTGCTTGTATGCTAAGTAAAGGTTGTAAATTCAAATCTTTTTAATTTTTAACAAAATCAACCAGTCAGTGCTGAGCATTTGAATTTTTAATCTTGTTTTGTTCGCTACAAAATAAAAAGTATCAACAACAGAACAGAAATGAACTCCTTTGTCCATTTCCAGAAGGACCATGGCATAAAATAGGAATTAATATATTGAAACCTGAAGGAAAACACTACCTAGTAATTATTGATTATTTCATCTGTTTCACTGAAATTAATTACATAAATCAGTTGACCACTTTTAATATAAGTATACTGATAGACAATATAAAAGTAATAGTTTTAAACAATTTATGGAACAATAAAGATTTTATAACATAACAAGTAGTCCACATTTGTCACAGGCTAATGGAGAGGTAGAATCAGCAGTGAAAATAGCCAAGAGAATATAAAAAACAAACATATTCATTATATTATTAGCATATCAGAGTATACTAATTTCTGCTACAAACAAGAGCTCAGCAGAACTTTTAATGAGAAGAAAAATATGAACTATCTTACCATGCCATTAGAAGAAATTAGAGCAGAAATGACCTAATTTAAATCAAGTAAAGGAAAGAGACAGATTCTATGTACCCATTGCTTTACTATGCTTATATCCACTGTCTGGTCCCCAGAAACATTTAACAAATGTCAATGAATATCAATAGGTGTAATTTTTTAGGCACAAAAGAATTCATTGATAAACTTTCACTTCATACTTTCATGCCTGATGCCATTTTACCAAATTGCCACACAGCAATTACCTGTAATAAGATAAAGAGAAAAACTTTATATGTGATTGTTGGAAGGTTCAGTCTCTACTGTTATACTATCAATATCTGTATATGATGTTGTGGGCTAACATAATATAATCAATGGTCTTTCAGAGTGACCCTATTATTTATAACACAGAGGGTTGATAAACTGTAAAAAACAAATCAATCAATCAATTACCTACTTGTTCTCTTGTTTCTCTTTGGTCAAGATAAAAGCCCATTCACTTAAAAACCCCATCCACTGGCCATAAAACAGAAACACTTAATATTGTGATGAGATTATATCTTCCATTTCTACATGTGTGTTCAACCATAGTGTCACAAGCAACTCCATACCAACTTGTGACATAAACTATACCAGCAATATCTAGCATGGTGAGCTTGTGGTCCTATATTCACCCTGGAGTTAACAGGGTTAATAACAACAACACATATTTTATATATATATGAGGTTTGGTCAAAATGTATTGGGACGATTGCTATGGCAACAGTGCTAATGTATGTAGAGTGAAGCTGTTTGGCTTAGATTGAGCTTGAACTCTATTACAAATACACACTAAGTTATAATGTTCTTGCTCATTTTAGTGCAATTTAGAAGATTACATAAAGAGACAAAACAACAAGAATTTAAAAGATAACATACAGCAAAATATCGTGAGTGAATAATGTAACTGTAGAGATAAAAGCAAATGTCTACTTGACAGAGTTTGTAAAACCAAAGGAATTATTTACAAAGCAGAAGTTCAAGATACAAATGGACAGAGAAAAATATATGTAGGATGTACTGAAGGCAATTTTAAAAAGTGATGGTATAATCATAAGTCAACATTCAGGCTAGAAAGCATTAAAAATTATACCAGCTAGCCAACTATGCGTGGAAATTTTGAGAAAAAAATGGTAAAGATCCTTATGTAACCTGGAATATATTATAAAAGGTCAGACCTTGCAACAGTAGTGTCAGGAAGAAAAGTTGGCTATAGTATCCTTTCCAGAATTAAAAGTTTCCTAAATGAAAGGTCTGAAATAATATCCAGATGTGTACACCTTACAAAATATATTTTGGGCTTGTATAAATTCATATGAAAGTATGTACAATATTATTTTACTAGTCTTGACTAAATCCTCCCTTATTTTAAACATCCTGCTATATGCATTCTAAAATTCCTGTCATGCATTCAAAAAAGTGTTGGATAATAAATTAATATGTAATACCTGATGATACCAAAAGATTGAAACCATGGTAGCATAATTAGAATACTTTGAAAGCTCTACATGTTAAATTTTTATTTTTCCTTTAAATATGCATTGAACACTTTTTGATACAACTGTTTACTGGTTTAATTTGACTCTGAACAATAACTAGTTAATAATTATATATATATATATATAATATTTCAGTTTAAACTACCTCTCTGAAGATGGCTCATGTGAGCTGAAAGCGTAGAAGAAAACCAATAAATAATTATCCAAATGTTGGAGAATTTTTGTCTTTATTTTCAACTGAAATTAAAGCAAAAATACGACGTTTAGAACGGCTCATGATTAAACATAATAGACATTCATTGTCTCTTATATTTAATAGCATATGTCTAGAAAATTACTTGCTGCCTCGATATACTAAATTTAAGTTACATGATGCCGCAGCATTAAATGATCCCACCGCTAAGAAATTGCAATGGAACCTCATAAAATGTCAAATGCACACAGCCAAACAGGAATTACAAGAAATCAACACTGAAATTGTACACATCAAAGAAATTTTACAGTCTTCTACCACAAGTGAAAAATTCAAGGAAATATTGGATTTATACAATACAACACAAAAGGAACATGAATCCCATAAACAAGTCATCCAAAAAAAGCTAAACAAATTATATAAAGGAAAAATACTCTTACCAAACATCAATTGACAACTTCATTAACCTATCGGATTACCAACTTACTCCAGATGAAATAGAATTCCTTAATCTCGGACCAAATTTTCATGTCGCACAGAAACCTAATTCAATGTTTAAACAAATGGAAATTGAAGCTTTATACCAACAAATACTTCAACTCGAACAGGACAACCATATTACTACACAGGTAGGCTTAAAAGAATTACTCAAAGCTGAATCAATCAAACACCGTTACCATAAAAATCCTAATGATATTATAAATATGCCTCTCATAAAAGCAGCCACACATCTCAAAAATAACAAAAATATTGTTATCCGACGTGCTGATAAAACCAATACATTTGTTATTTTAAACAGACAGGAATATCACTCCAAATTACAGGCCATTCTCGACGATCACAATAAATTTAAAAAATTAACTTGTAATCCCACAACCCAACTTAAAAAACATATTAATAAACTTATTACTGCAAACAATGCTGAAATAGGATCCTATAAACTTCAAAAGATTATAGGTGATTATCAGCCCGGTTACCTTTATGGAAATGTAAAAATCCATAAAAAAGATCATCCCCTTCGACCTATCATTTCTCAAATACCCACACCAATATATAACCTTTCCAAAACACTTAACAAACTAATTACTCCCTATCTTCCCGGTAAATATAGTATTAACTCCACGGACGAATTTTTACAGATTCTCCATTCCGTAAAACCTAATAATCAAATGATTGCATCTTTGGATGTCCAAAACTTATTCACAAATGTTCCCGTCCAGGAAACAATTGACATCCTTATCCGTGATGTATACAACCATGCTACTCTCCCATCAATCAACACTAAACCCACTATATTAAAAAAACTATTATTAGCATGCACCACACAAGTACCCTTTCACGATCCCTTAGGCAATATTTATACACAAATAGATGGTATTGCGATGGGATCTCCTTTAGGTCCCCTCTTTTCTAATTATTATATGGCAAATCTAGAAAAGAAAATAATTAATGACAACAATAAACCCTCTATATATGTAAGATATATAGATGACATCTTTGTTTTAGCTAAGAATATCGATCAAATTAAATATCTTAAAAACAAATTTGAAAGTCACTCCGTCCTCAAATTTACATTAGAACTTAATATTAATAACAAACTCCCATTCCTTGATGTATTCATTGATTCTAGCACATATAAATTTACTACTTCTCTATATAGGAAACCAACTAGCATAAATTCGTGTCTTCTTAATTATAATAGTGAATGCCCCCAACGATATAAGTTAGCTGTTATAAAAAACTTACTTCAACACATACAAATGATATCTTCTTCCAAATCTATATTTTATAAAGAATTACACAACATTAAGCAAACACTAGTCAATAATGGATTTCCTAACTCCGTTATTGATCAACAAATTAAAATGTATCTCAACAAACTTAACAATAGCTCTAACAATAATGATAATATTAATAATAATGGTTTACATCAAAATAAACATAACACTATTAACTTATACTATTGCAACCAAATACATAATAATTATAAACAAGATGAAAAACTCTCAAAAACATAATACGTAGAAATGTTAAACCAGTCAAAAGTAATAATCAAATTAAACTCATTATATATTATAAAAAGTTTAAAACAATTGACCTCATAGTCTATAATAACCCAACAGGCACTAAACTAAATTCTTTACAAAAAACCAATGTAGTGTACCAATTTACATGCCCATTCAGAGATTGCATCTCTGATACTAATCAAAAACCTAGTACATATATTGGTTTTACCACAACCACGCTCTCCCGTAGACTTACATGTCATCTTTCTGATCAGAGTACTATTAAACAACATTTCTCTGAAAAACATAAACATGTAGGTAATATCAGACAGATTTTGGTCAACAATACGGTGATCCTTACTCATACACACAGTAAGAGGAACCTGCAGATATTGGAGGCCATGTACATCAAATCAAAACAACCAATACTCAATAAAATCAACTTTAAAACAGGAAATAACATATTACATTGCATTTGACTAGATGGTTTTGTTGTCATTTCGCGCTATCCCGTGGTGTGATGTCATAAAACTGCATCGCAAACTTAAGAACTGCGTTTATTATTTTTGGTAACTATTACCGTTGCCAAGCGGAGTTTTATGTCAACACAGGATAAAATCGTCGGTGATGGTGGAGTTTATAATATTTCAGTTTAAACTACCTCTCTGAAGATGGCTCATGTAAGCCGAAAGCTTAGAAGAAAACCAATAAATAATTATCCAAATGTTGGAGAATTTTTGTCTTTATTTTCAACTGAAATTAAAGCAAAAATACGACGTTTAGAACGGCTCATGATTAAACATAATAGATATTCATTGTCTCTTATATTTAATAGCATATGTCTAGAAAATATATATATATATATATATATATATATATATATATATGAGTTGGGAACAAATATGGATTAGAATCAGACAGAATGATAAGCTATTGAACAAATAAGAAATATTAATCAATCTAACATGTTTCAGTTTTATTAAAGCTTCGTCAGTGACTGAGGTATGGAGAAAAAGAAGAAATAAATTCTGGTTTGTCTATATACATTATCATTTATAGAGATGAACTAGCATTTTTATACACTTACATATATATAGCAATATTTATGGTTTTTCACATAGATGTGGAATCTGTTAATTTCTTTAAACTTCTGATGAATGCATCATCTCTCATTGAATTTGGAGCTCCACAAATTATATTAATGTTGGTTTAAAAAAGTCAAATGCATGCAATACATGACTGACCAATGAAAATCAGACAATACAAAAGTAAAAATTCCAGAATTTCTTTCTCTATGGGTTAATGCTTGAAGTCAAACATATTTGGGATCATCAAGTCAATGTGAACAACCCTTCCTTAGCTTCATAAGTATGTGCTTTGCCAGAGCTACATACAATTTTCAATTCAGCTTTTCTTCTAGATTAGGTGCCACCCAAGGCTATAGAACCCAGTCTGTTCTTCTATTTATTGATAGCTGAGGGGAGAAGAGTTGGCTTAATACCTTTTCCATATAAGTGAATGTAATGAACTTGACTGGAATCAAAAGTTTGGCTCTCTAATTCTTCAACTCAAGCTGCAATTCATTACTCTACTATGCCTCTCTAGTTGATACTTACTATATATGTTTTATTATGATATATTCTGTTTAATAATATCAAATGTTCAGCTAGTATTCAAATAAGATTAATCTAACATTTCCCACCATACAATGTAGTATGTCGATATACAGCCCAACAGTTTTATTCCAATAACAGAAGAGTCACAAAAATAACTAACAATTTCAAAGAGTACATACTCTCTAGAATGTAACAGTGTTGTTAGTACAAAAATCTTAGAGTACTCCTTTGAAAATAAATCCTGTTCAAATATAATGCATTTTCTGTGATTCAAAAGATTTGGCCTTAAAAAAATAAATCTAAGCTGGGTTAACAGAAAATCTAGCTGAGCAAATATTTGCTAAGTTAGAACTCTACTTTATTAGCCAATTTAGTTAGAGTTTTACAAAAACCTTTTCAACTGTTTCAAGCAGGCTTATACTTCTATATAGTCTCTGCATACCATTTTGAACTGTTATAGTTCATCAAGATGGTGATAGTATTTCATCATTAAAAAAATAAAAATGAAAAAATCTGAAATTACATAATTCTAAAAATAACTTTTCCACTGATGTCAGTAACAATCTGAAACAGGGATGCGACTGTTCGCCCACAGGCAAGAGCAAGTAAAATGTAGTAATGCATTCAACACTGACAGAACAAGAAGCATTATTTTCACTCTGCAAAAATCTAACAATTGACTGTTTCAAACTCCTCTATCAACCATTGAATTTTTTGGAAAGGATTATAAACAAGTAAGACAATTTTAACAAAGAAAAAGACAATGACACTAAGAACATTTATACCTGTCAAAAACATATCCAAAACACTAGTATTGTATTAACACCATGAAAATAAAAATTATCATTAATTTCAACACATGTCATAAAGTCTTGTTTCTTGTATTTTGTTGTTGTAGATTCTATTCATTTCATTTTCAGTATAAAAAAGTATAAAAAAGAGAATCCTCTATCAACTACTAATATATGTAATACAAGGTAAGTTACAACACACTTAATCCTATAACAGTTTTGACCTGGATTAAAAGAACTGAAGACAACTATAAAAAAAATGGGGAACAGGACTGAGGAATCTTATATACAAGGGGTGAATATCAGAGCACCAGAATTTATGGAAACTGCAGTAAATGGCTGTGTTTCTATAATATAAGCACAACTTCAACTATGTCATATAACAGCATCAACCACAAAATATTTTGCAGTGATATTATATCTCTTCTTGCTGAGATGGTAGCAAAAATACCAATATCCATATTAGAGTCACAAAAATATGAAGAAATAAAACAAACACTAATGATAGCACACAAACAGATAAAACCAGAACTAATGTCCACAACAAATATTATGGGATGACCTTCAGTGTACCTACAAGAATTGTTATCAATAGTAAAACAGGTAGATATTGGTAAAGAAATTGTATTAGACAAGTTTCTCAAGACACTACCATTAGCTATTTCACCAGTCAACAACAACATAGAGTGTGCAGAGCACATCTATACTTTGTGGAGTATGTGAGGATATGTAAATTGTGGTGCAAATGGCCTAAGAGATGCTGTGTGCAAATGTTACCCAGTTCCAAACCACCAATCCCTACAGCAAGTGACTCAAAAAACTAATTACATGAACCAGTACTGCCCCACTGAGTTTACTGCTGTCAGAAATTACTGCTCAATTAGGGCAAACCAAAATAAACTTTAATGCAGACAAAAGTGCAAGTATTTTGATAATATTCATGTCGATAATAAATAAGATGACATTAGACCCAATTCTTGTATCTTTCTCAACTGCTAATGGTGAGAAAATAAAATGCTGTGGACAAACAAACTTGGAAATTGGAATATCCAATTTAAGAAGCTCCTTTACTTGGACATACATGATTGCAGACATCAGCAATCCATTCCTTTGACTTCTTTAACAAATATGGCCTGATGATAGACTACAGCAACAGGACAACTTATGACCCTTTGACTGCTACAAAAAGGAATTGAAACTAATGGCATCTTTGGTGATCACTGAAGTTGAACTTCCTTCATTCATCTGAACTACCTTGGACAAATATCTAGAAATTATTTCACCACACAAAAATACCAATAAAAAATACTGTGGAGTTTACCACAGAATCAAAACAGGAAGCCATTCACCAGTGTTTGCAAAAGCCAGGCAACTGTCTACTGAAAAAACTCAAAGCAGTGAAAGTGGAATTTTAAAAAACTCAAAAAAGAAGGATTGATTTCCTTTTCCAAGAGTAAATGGACAAGCCCACTACATTTGGTTCCAAAACAAAATGGAGATTTTTGTGGATTAAATAACATAACTAAAAGGGACAGATACCCTATACCAAATATTAACTCCTGTTTTTCAAAACTTGCAAATAAAAACAATTTTCTAAAAGTGACTTCAGCCTACCACCAAATCAAGATGCACCCTGATGATATTCCATAAACATTGATAATTTCTCCATCTGAACTTTATCAATATGAATATTTGCTATTTAAAGAAATTAATTTTTAGTGACAACGAATCCTCTCACAAAAATGATACAGACACAGTGTTCAAATGAAGTGAAACCAAACAAAAAGAATAGAAAAAGAAACATAATCTGGTTTAATCCACCCTACAACAACAATATAAAAACAAAAATAGAAAAAATATTTTTCAACATAATAGAAAGACACTTTCCCAAACACAACAATCTATCACAAATTATTAACAAAAATACAGTCAAAATCAGTTACAGCTGCATGGAAATTATAAAAAAGATAATAACTAAACACAACAAGAAAATACTTAATAAAACTAATAACAACACAAACCAACACAACAATAAGAACAAATGTAACTGTTGAAAGAAGAACAACTGTCCACTTAATAATAAATGTCTTAACAGCAACATAATATACAAAGCAACTGTAACAAATAACACCAATACAGACAAAGAGATTTACATAGGAGCACCAGAAACATCGTTCAAAGAAAGATTTAATAATCACAAAACATCATTCAACACAGAAAAATACAAAGACAACATGTTATCAAAATTTATATGAAACCAGAAAGAAAACAACTTTACCACCAAAATCAAATGTGAAATAGTAAAAAAACACCACCATACAATAGTAATAACAAAAATTGTCAATTATGCCTAGAAGAGAAACTAACAATAGTTAGTTTTAAAAACCAAAGTACAATTTTAAACAAAAAACAAGATAATAGGAAAGTGCAGACATGCAAATAAATACCTACACTAATAACAATAAATAACAAAATCAAACAAAAGATAGGCATACAAACAATATAAATGAAATAATAAATAAAATGAAAATAATAAAAATAAAATGAATAAAAATTAAAAAATCAAAAACTAAAATATAATTATAAATATGAAACCACGATAAACAAAAACAAACATACAAGTAATACAAATACAAGAAATAAAAGTATATACAAACACCCAGTCATGACAAAAACAGAAAATAATGCAAAAATCACTAAACAAAAAATAAAAATAAAATGAATAAATAAAAATAAACCAAAAATAAAAACAAACACACATAAAGCTTACAAACACAAATACAATAAACCCAACCATGACCCAGAAAAATAAACTGTCAAGCAGCAAAACATATCACCACACTAAGAAAATGGTCAAACTGAGGTCAACCAAACAAAAGGGCTCATCCCAACTAAGCAAATATCTATTCACACATACACTAAAAAATAAAAATAAAACAAAAAACTGCACAATAAAAAAGAAAAATAAAGAAAATAAACCAATCATAAACAAGAAGCAAAAAAATAACTAACCAATCACAAACAAGACTACTCTCACAATATATTCTATATAAACAAGAAAAAATACATGATCTAATATTCTTTAACTACTGAGATCAAAATACTCTTGTTCTCTGCCACAATTTAATGGAGCATTAAAATTAACTGAGTATTGAAAATTAATTCTAAAATATAAACTGATATTTTTGTTTTTCAGACATTGGACATTTATATATTTATTCACCAGTGTGACACTTGATATAGATTTCTATCAATCAAATATATTTTAGTAGTTCATACCATGTAAAATTAATTTTATATTCTATAATTAATGATTAATTAAAACAGTTTTCAATTACTTGATAATAGCTATCATAATCCTTTCATTTAAATTATTTGCTGTTAAAAAATTAATCTTGATATCACAGTATATCTTTAATAAAGCAGGGTTATCTCCCTTACATCATCAATACTTTTTCTGCTTAGACTACTTCAATATGAACACTAATGGCCGCACGGCAACTTACAAATCGCACAAAAAATAAAAAAAGAAATATCAAGAATTTGAACGCATCAATTTCTTTTATTGAGAGGCATAAAACAGATTAAATAGACTGTTTTAAACCTGAATTTTAAAATAGGGATAGTGGTAGAAAGAATATGATCACTAGTGTTAATAATATTTAGAACGAGGTGTAACAACAACAGCAAAATTCTTTCAAATAAAAATTGAAATAGATTGGTTATTTTCTGGTCTTTATTAAACAATCTTTACTGTTGAAAATATTTTGTCAATAAAAAAACTAAGAAATGAAATAAATGGTATTATTAAAAGTTTCTATATTTTTTCTGAGCTGAGAAATTGTTATTATACTCAAAAATCCCATTGAGCTAGCATCCTCTTCCTTGTTATTTGAGTCATTATGTTTCAGCTGTTTTTAAAACGAGGACTATGCTGAGTTATTTAGACTAGCACACTCATTCTTATTGTTTGTGTTGCTATGTTTTAGATTTTTAGTAATGATGAATTATTACCATACAGTAGGTTATTTAGACTAGCATCTTCATTTTGGTTGTTTGAGTTACTGTAAAAATTTATGTGAAAAAAAAGAAACTAATTCTCTTCAGCTGTTACTGCTCATCTGGAATTTGAATTATGAGCATAGTTAAAAAAATATTCAAAATTAGAAATTTACATCAGAATTTGTTTCAGGTGAACAGGAAGCGTAATGAACATGAGTGATGAGCACTGATTGGTCAATTTGAGACTGCACATTTTAAGAATCCAGTATTCTTGGAATTTAAATATTCCCTGCCAGAATTTTTCACCTAAAAACCACTAGTGGGAAAAGACACAGAAAGTAGCAACAATCTCCAAAGAAACAGAAAATCTGTACTTAAGAGAAAAATACTCTGCAACTGATATACACATAAAAAAAACAGTTTCAACAAGAATAAAATTTCTCACTCAACATCAAGCAACTTGAAGAAATACCATGTTCTACCAATCCTTTAGTATTTGTCTATATTTCTGAGATGTGTTAGTATTTACACGACTTACATTATTTGGTCTATTGTCCTCATCTTGGTTGTCATTTATATTATGTTTCAACCATTGTACACTCTGGCCTTTTTCAGGTGCTAAGAATTTCAAGCCGAACCCTTTATTACGATCAGTGGGGTATATCATTCTCGTTCCTTGTGCGAGTTGTGAGTTCAATACCAGGCTACAGCAGTAGTGAACAAGTAACTTGGAGAGTTGGGTTAGAGGGAGATAACTCATGACTATCAAAAGAGGCTTTGCACAAGGAATGAGAATGATATACCCCACTGATCTTAATAAAGGGTTTGATTCGAAATTCCTACACCTGAAGAAGGCCGGCACATACAACAGCCAAAACATCATACAAATGACAACCAGGATGAGGACAATAGTCCAAATAATGTAAATAGTGTTCTACCATTCCTAAATTTCACTTTCCTAGTAAGAAAGAAATTCTATAAGTCAACTTTATTAACATTTAATAAAAGTAAGAAGTAAGCAGTTCACCTGAAGACAAACTCAGAAAGTTAACAAAAATACAATTTAGCCTGCATTACATTCAAAGGTAGAGAACTCTTAATTTTTCTCATAATTCTAATACACCTTTTTTGCAACTTTAATTCTAAAGAAAAAAAATTTTAAACAATTATTGCAGGAACTTTGAACATTCCACCATTGAACTCTAATTCTGCACAGACATTCTTGACACACAATATTATATTTTATTTCTATGAAATTCTTTTACTCTCAAAAAATAAATTTTGTTTGTGAAGTTAATTCACGCGCAAATTTTACTAACCCTGATTTAAAACAAAAATATTGATATCACATACAACTCTGCAACACTTCTTCCCACTATGTAGAGTGAAGCTATTTCAAACCAACTGAGATGTTCAGATGAAGCCTTGCTTCTGAGCCTCACTGTAGTGAGAATATCTGGTACAAAGTAATAAGAAAGAAATGTTCTAGAAAAAGTTTTAGAAGTCAATTCTTACTTTATTTACACTGTTCAGACTGTTGTTCTCATCTTTATTGCCATATTTATGACGTTTCAGCTGTTGTACACTCTGGCCTTCATCAGGTGCTAGAAATTTTGAACTGAACCCTTTATTTCGATCACTGGGGTATATCATTCTCATTCCACATGTGAGTACACATAGCCCAGTGGACATAGGTGTTGGGATAGTGCCAGGGTCTTGACCCAAAGAGTTGTGAGTTCAATAGCCGGCTACAGCAGTGGTGAACAAATACCTTAGAGTATTTCTTTTAATTTTTTAAATACTTGTCTTAAAAGTTTAATAAACAAATCTAGTAGTATTACATTATTTTTTTTATCTTTGTTGCTTTTTAATGATCTATTTAATTTACAGGAGAATAATTGGTTGCAATATACAAGGTTGAGGTTGAAAACTTTTAAAGAAACTGAATTTAGCATTTCCAGAAGGAATATATTACAACACATGTAGGAATGTAACATATGTATGTTTATATAAAGAATAACATAATTCAAGAAGAGAGGAAATATACTTGTGTGTAAACAGATAGCTGAGGAGGATGATAAATATTCATCAGCTTTGCTGTTAGAAAATGCGTGTCAGTTAAAATTGCATGTGACTTCATGGAGGAAAGAAATTTCTCTAAGTGAAGACAAGACTTATGTTGATTTTGCTACATTTCAGAGCAACAGAAAGGGCTTTATTTCCCTATTCATTTATAGTTCTAAATAATGCCACCTAGAAGGTAAATTGTCAGGCCAGGTGGGGTAATCCCCACACATCAACTAGACAAGATATTTCAGGCTTTAAAAGTTTGTGAAAATTGGAAAAATACATGAAGATCACAAAAATATTTTAATTTTTCATATGTGTGTTTGTTTTAGATTTTGTCAAATGCATAGCATAGTAGGGTCAGTTGGGCACTGTCTGAGAGAAAAAGAGCACTATGATGCAATTCACTCCATCAGAAATTTGGAAACAGAATGTTGTACTGCTTGGCTTTTGCACCAGGATCTCCAATATGAACATTTCAGAGTGTTTGGATGGCAGTCTGAGAACAGTGCAGAGGATTTGAAAACAGTTGGATGATATATCCAGTCAACATCATCATGTTTGGAGTGTTCACTAGTGATAGCGACATTATGTCCATTCATCTTCCCACAGGACCCTCAGATTCAATATAGAGATCTACATCATGCCCTGAGGAGGTAGAGCCGCCCTGGGTCAAGACTGTATGTTGGCAACAGGACTCTGTATCTTGCCACACAAGGAGGGAAACCCATTCATGGCTGTTAGGCAATTTCTATGATCATATTACCCCTTACCTCTACATATATATAACTAGTTTTGTTCCTGTGTATTACAGACAAGTTTGAAGGGTTGTACTAATGTAGATCTCTCTTGTGTTATTGATATGCACCGTGTTATAGCTGGTATCAACACAAAATTCATAATCTTACTCTCTAACTCTCTATCTGCAAAATTTGAAAATAAATTAAGTATCTTCCACGTTATATTCTTTACCACTATCTCTGAGACAATCAGAGATATAATTATAAAGAAAAATAGATCCAACACCACTTCAGATGCTGGGATTTATCAAATAAAGTGCTTCTAGTGTAGAAACACTTACACTGGTGAGATATCTCAAAATCTCAAAGTTTGCATCTGGAAGCTTATTAGAGAGATTTATGTTGGGACAAACCTTCAAACTTTTACAAATTCCACCTTAATTAAGAAAGAATTATTCTTTATCAAATATATATATTTTTCTTCTATATACTGTGTTCTTTCAGAACATGGATGATCATGGCTTTCCACTTGTAGCTATTAGTAATATTTGTTCTTTTCCAAAGCCTCCCGTTCTTCATTCAGCCATCCATTCACATAAGTTCATCAGGTAGATGGGTTATTGCCTTCCCTAGAACTCTTTTCCTTTGATATGCCCTGTGAGTATCAAATTTTCAAGCCCGTCTTCCCCATTATGTGCCCCGTAAATTTCAGCTATCTCTTTCTGATTCTGAGTATGTGTCCTTTTGTTTTCCATTTTCCATAAGATTACTTCATTGAAGTGAGTAAAAGTATCTCCCAGATTCTGAAAAGTAATGTTGTTAATATTTATCTTACAGATTATACATTTTATTTTCTGAATTAATTCTTTTGTCAGAGGCTTGATGAAAACATTTCCTGGGAGGTAAATTGATTGAGTGGCCACATGTTCCCCAAACCTCACACCACCAAATTTCTTTCTTTGGGGGACTCATGAAAAAACTGAAAATTTTGAGGAAATTGAACTCTGTTAGCAGTTGTGTCACTTTGTGGCTGCTCAGTTTCAATTTAGGAAAACCAAAAACTTGCTGCTTCCCAATTGTGTATTGATCATAAGGTTGGGCACTTTGAACATTGCAAACAAAACAGCTTAGTAAAGTTCCTTAATAATTTTCCCTGAATAATGATATTAGAGGTTTCCTTATAAGGAAGCATTCAATATTCATTGATTGAGCCAATTTAACTTTCTCTTAAAATAATTTTACAGGAAAATATTAGGTTGTTCCAAAAGTTCATAAACACTTGCAAAATGGATCTATCTGGTCCAGCACAATCGAGACAAGCGATGGGTTGAGAAAGGGCAAGAGACACCGTCAGTTCCAAAACAAGATTAATTCGGCAAGAAAGTCATGATATGCGTTTGGTGGAACTTTGAAAGAATCGTGTATTTTGAGTTGGTTTTGAATGGTCATGCCATCAGTGCTGAACTTTACTGTCAGCAAATTGAGCAGGTCTACGAAAAGTTGAAGCAAAAGTATCCGGCTCTGATCAACCAAATGCACGCTTTGATGCAGCAGGACAATGCCAAGTCATACACCGCCAGAAAGACCAAAGACAAGTTTGAAGAGCTGGACTGCATTGAGGTTCTGCCACATCCAGCCTACAGTCCTGACTGTGCTCCATCAGATTACGGCCTTTTTTGCTTAATGCAACACTTTCTGAAGGGCAGCCAATTCGACTCGTCTGATGAAGTCGAGGAAGCGTATCAAGAATTCTTGGATTCAAAGCCGGCTGAATGGTACTTTGACCAGATCCGAAAGCTTGCAGATCGATGGCAGAAATCTTGGAAAATGATGGTCTTTATTTTGAGTAATAATTTTTGTTTTTGCGAGTAAAATTTCAATTTTTTGCAAGTGTTTTCTGGTAACCTTAGATTACTTGGCGAGTACAATTTCAATTTTTTGCAAGTGTTTACAAACTTTTGGGACAACCTAATAGGTTTCTCAAGTCTAGTAGCTTTTATCACTCTTTTCAGTACTGATGGGACCTTCCTTCCTAAATTTTACTTCAAATAGTTTGGAATGTCAACATCTTGATTATGTCATGATTTTCTCTTCAAGTTATGTGTGATATCCATTTTAGTTGTTGTCGCTGTTGGTAGTTCTTTAGTGATGGGGTTTTTATTATTTGGTACAGTTCTTTGTGATTCTGTAGCACCAGTTCACAAGGTTAAAAAAACTGTAGTCTTCACCAAGACACATAAGCTTAACTTGCTCAAAACCATTTTTAACCATTGAGCTTAGAAAGTGGTTGTATACAGCTAACAGTTTAGATATTTATGAATGGGTTTTATGTAATGTATTACATCCATATGAAAGTCTGAATCAGATGAGGCAATTTAAATACAAATGACAAGCAACCAATCAACTAATAGTCATGAAAGAGGAATCAAACACTTTGACTCAGCCCATATATATATATCACTCAGTTAAGTGCCATACGTGATACATGCTTGGGCGAGCATGTTTTTTTCGAGACATGGCTGACTGGACAGAAGATTTTCCTGCTGTAGGTTGCCATTACTTTCTGCAGTAGACTGGTTGCCAACCAAGGCTCTAGAATCCAAACTGTCCAACTATGTAACGCATAGCTGGAGGGAGCAGAGATGGATTAATACCTTTTCTAGGTATTTGCATGTAAGTGAATGCATCAAATTCAACTGCAATTCAAACTTGTCTCTTTGATTTCTCATCAATTCAAATTACGAGTATAACCAAAAGACAAATGTTGAAATCAGTGAAAATATGGCATACTGAAATAAAACCAAAGTTTGCTAAAGTGCTTAATACAAAAAACAGAGCAAATATAAAATCACAAGTAAAAAATAAAATAGTGGTTTCATCCAAATGGGCTCTTCAAGTTGTGAATAAAATAAAAAAACATTAAAATTTATTTTTTTTGTTAACATTTTTTAATTTGTAAAACATTTACTTTTTTAAATTCATCCATGTTTGACCATGTCTTTTTTTAGGATTAAACAAAAATAATTAAATTACAGTGAAAAAAAAACTTTAATTTCTTAATCACTCAGGGAATCATGAGGTCTAATTTCTCTAAAAAAATATTAATTCTCATAGTTTAGCAGCTTGCATTCAAGTTTAATCTAAGTTAGTTACCCTTTTTTTTATGTTCAATTTCCTTTTCTGGATTACCAAGTACTGTTGAGGAGAACAAAGTGTGATGAAAATAAAATATTTTTTGTTTGGTTTAATTTTCTGGAGTGCCAAGTACTGTTGAAAAGAACAAAGTATGATGTAAAATAGAATTCCGTGCGTCCAATGTTGAACCAATATTGACAATTTCTACACAGTCCTTTTGGGGTCCTCAAGGGTTCTTAAAAGTCCTCATCACCAAGTTGTTGTGGCCTGGTTAGGGGCCAGAAATAAAGACACAAAGACAGAATAGAGTTAAACAAATATGCTAACAAAGAACAATAGTACAAACAGATAAAGCATGAGAAGAACACCAGTGTGACTGTATTGGTCTGGCTATCAGAGCTATCTGCTGGAATAGACTTCTCTCTTCACAAAGCAGAAACTGCTGCTTATTTATAGCTTATTTATAACTTATTCATTTGTGCATAGGTGAATTACCATAACAAATATGTTGTAAGTTAAAATGATGATATGATTAGTAATTTCTTTGTGTTATTCAAGATTAAGGGCTATTAAGATCATTTTCTTTGAAACAGGATCAAAGAATAAAAATGATTTATTCATTGTTTAGCAGCTATAGAAGAAAGGTTTATTCTTCCATTTATACTTCTTCCACTATGGGCATTATTACATCTGTGATATAATAACACTGGACTACTGGATGGAGCAGAATGGCTGAAAGGAAAAGAAATGACAAACATTCTTTGTTCTCAGAGAGACTTTTAAACACCCCCACACACACACACAGATATATAGACGTTGATGATGTTTTCTGCTGACCATGACAACTTTCTAGCCTGTGCCTTTCATACCAGACACTGATAATGTTCGTAAAGATGACGAAGTTACAGCCTGTGTCATCCATGCCACACACTATCGACATCCCTAACGACATTCCAGCCTAAGCCATTCATGCCAGACACTAATGATGTTCCTGCCGACAACATTCTAGCCTGTGCTGTTAATGCTAGATGCTGATGGCATTTCCTGCTGACCGATGATGACGTTGCAGCTTGTGTTGATCCTGCCAGGCGCTGACGACTTCCTAGCCTGGGTCTTTCCTACCAGACACTGACAATGTTCCACCAACTGATGACAACATTCCAGCCCAAGTTGATCCTGCCAACCATTGCCAACATATATATATATATATATATATATATATATATATATATATATATATATATATACAAGTGTCCCAATGTATAGAATAATGTATCATATTTATCTACAAATCAAGCAGATTGTCAGGAGAAATGAGAAGGAAAGGTATTACATTTAATATAGAAATTTACCAGTGCTTCTAAAGAAGCCATATTTAGGACTCCAGTTTTGATGGATCAGATTTATCTACTATGTCCTAGACAAGGACATATTCCATGAATGGGAAGCAGCAAGTTTTTGGTTTTCCTAAATTAAGGACTGTGAACTGGAGATTCTTTTCATATATGGGAAAGATATATTCCCAAAGGTAAACAGTACCATGGAGTTTTAAGCTGCAGCATTTGCTGGAGGAGACAGATTTAGACTCAGTCCAGGTTGTTTGGCCCAGACTAAAAAAGCAACTGCTTAGTTTGGCTGCTGTAAACAAACAGAAATTGACTACCACTTTCCTCATTGTATGAAGTGATACTATTAAGTGGCCATCACGTGACCCATGTGACTTATTTCCACCAAAGGAAGATAATCGTCTTCTGTATTTACAATTGATAGTACAATTTATAAATTTCTGTGCTTATAAAATTTTATTCTATAAGTATCAACAGCATATGACAATCAAGAGCAAAGTATGTTCTAACTGAAATTATGATACAAAATGTATTCTAGTTGTTATAGGCACATATGTTTGCATGAGTGAGCATGTATGATTGCATGAAAGAACAAAGAAATAACAAGGTACCACCAGTGAGGTGGAAAGAAAATACAGCAAGATTTGTTAAGATAAAAAATTTTTTGTATTGCCAATATAGAGGATCAAGGCAGAATATTTATTTGTGGGCAAGAGAAGCAACCTGGAGGATGGTATGGCCAAAGTTGATGCATATGTAAGGTTTGTTGACAAAGGTTACTAATGATCATATTGACAGCTTGTCTGTTCACATGTGACTGCTGTAGTGTTATGAGTGGCATTCTTAAAAGATGAGGTGATGGTAGCTCAAAATTTTTTATCATGCTTTTTGCTGTAGCAGTAATATTCATGATTGGCTCCATTTATGCTGTATTTTATATTGTTTTGGAGGGGATTTGTTGAGAGCAAATTTTTTATTTTTAGTTTTGCTTTCTGAGTGTTCATATCCAGCGAACAGGTTTTGATGTAGAATGAAACAGAAAAAAATTTAGTTTAAAACAGAGTATAATATTATTATTAATTTTTTTGACTCTAACTTGTACGGGAAGCAGACAAATTGCATGAGAATAGAAAATAAGTTAAGTGATTACAAGAATTGACTTTTCTCTATATTTCTGAGATGAGGTACTATTTATATTTTTTACTCTGTTCGAACGGTTGTTCTCATCTTTATTGCCATGTTTATGATGTTTCAGCAATTGTACATTCTGACCTTCTTCCAGTGCTAGGAATTTTGAACCAGACCCTTTATTTCTATCACTGGGGTATAACATTCTCATTCCATGTGTGAAGACACATGGCCCAGTGGATATAGGTATTGGTTAATTCCAGTGACTAGATCCAAAGAGTAGTGAGTTTAATATCTGGCTACAGCAGTGGTAAACAAATATCTTAGAGAGTTGAGTTAAAAGGAGATAACTATATGGCATCTGGAAGTGGCATCTGTTATTATTTACTAATAACAGAGTATTATAGTATCAGAAGCTAAAAGAAAAGTGAAAAATTTCTTAAATTAATTATTGAACTGTTGTTTTAAAAAGAATATCAGACCTATCTTGATATTATATAGAGCATCTTGAGAACAAAATTGTTAAAATCCCAGTAACTCTAGTGAATCTGCCAACCTTCTCAGTTTCAACCTCTAATTAAATAAGTGAACCATTTTTGAAAGAAATTGTATTTGTGGCGATAGTAGTAAAAGTATATTGAAATATACCCTTTCCTCTTTACTAATAAAATGACAGAAAAACTCTCTTTCTCTTTTTCTCTCAATACATAAATTCTTTCCTTCTTTTCTATAACCCGGACATAGCTTATGTGGTCAACTGATTTCATGCGAAAGCCAAACGATCACTAATGGTACTGCCAAAATCAAAGCAGAAATATGTAGGCATTAAGAAAATATAAAAAGCACAGTGTCTTCTTCTTCTCTCCTTCTTTACCTCACTCTTAAGGGCATACAGCCCACACACACATGTGTGTGTGTGTGGAGCCTTGTGACATTGCCTTTGAAGATTCAACTAATGCCAACCAGCCAAAGGAAGATGTGCTGAAATATTATTCACACAAAAACGGATATACAAAAAACTAAGAATTAATTCAAGAGACAATCTACACACTCAAATACCAGAACAAATTATAACATAAAACACACCATCAACAACCTGCTACTACATGACACTAGAAACACACGTAAAACCAAATATGATATATTCACATAAAACTCTTTATAACCTTAACACTGAAATACACATAAAATGATGAACATTCACAAATAACAAAATATGTAAACTAATGGAGTCAACAACAAAAATAAAAATGATGGTATAATTAATAAAACTTGGCCTTCTCTCATTTATGATCACAACATACAACTAAACCATACTGGTCACTTCAACATTTCAACTATACTATATATTGTTGTACCTTCTTAAAAGATTTTTTACCTGTTGAAAATATGCAAACCAAAATTTTGTTGAAAACAATTTTGTATAAGTTTCTATAAGCATCACATTCTCATTTTTGAATTAGTTATCTTCCCTTAATAATAATAATAAGGCACACAATAGGAAAATTTTGTACAAACTTATTTACAAACCTTGTTTTTTGTTCTGTTGTTTTTATGTCATTGTAATAAATATTTGTTTCTTTCAAATTTCACATCTGAATTTCAAGTCTTGTTTATACTTTGAGCCTTAAGAAAACTCAGGATAATATATGAGACATCTTGTCTTCTCCCAATCTCTCCCATAAAAGAATTCTTTTTACAATAGATGAAGCTTCATAACCAATAACAGAATATTATAGCCTCAACTATCAGGATTAAGGCTCAATTGAAAGTACCAACAGAGAGAAGTAAAAAAATATATATATTTTAAAAGAAAATTAAAAAGATTACCTGTAAACAAAATATATATAATTTCCTAGTACAGTGGCACTGTTTTTGTCACATTTCACTCATTTTGCTTAATTTGCATTAAATTTAGCCTTTCAAAAATGACTCTACTTTTTTGTTTTTTACAAATTTGGGTATAAAACAGGGAAACATATTTTAAATTTTTTATTCATGTCCTTTCTAAAGTTGAACAACATTATCTAGCAAACAGCTCTAATAAGACAAGCAAGCAGCGAGATTAATCAGACAATATTAAATTATAAAGATATCATGGACTTATCTCATGATGAACAAGCAAGATAGTTAATCGGTCAATGATGATGCCAATTGAGTTAAAAAAAAAGTTAAGTTTTTAAACATGTTTACAAATTTCTTGTAATCCTTCTCTCTTTCTTTGAGTAATGACTTTTTTTGTCTGCTCATATTTTTTCAAGAAAGAGCTGTTGCTATTTAAGGTTAATTCTTTAGATCTTGACATAGTTTGAAGAAGAAAGATTTTAAGCTTGAACCAATTTGGTACTACACTAGAGTGGAACTCTTCTGTAATTTTCCTATCAAATATGACAGATATGCTTCTGCTTCTTATTAAGCATTTAAAGGGGATTAATTCAGACAAGCAAGTCAGTCTGTAGAATGCAAATGTTTTATGTAATTTGTTAATGTGCTTTTAGTCAACATTTTCTTTCTGCCTTTTTATTCTTCTTTTTGCTTTCTTTGTTCATTTTTTTGCTTTCTATGTTCATTTTAATTTTTCTGTTTTCTTGTGCATTTATTTAATCTCTCAATCCATGTACTTGAATTATTTTTCTCTTTTATTCACTCATGTTCTTGTCCAAGCTCTCACAGAAAACTGTTTTTACTGTATCTATTATAATTATCTCTGCTGTATCCACTAACATTCAAGGCTTAAGGCCATATCATATTGAAACAGTGGTTCTTGTATGATTATGGAAATTAAGCAACATCAAGACTAGTCAATACCTAGATGATTACCATTTGGGAATACCATGTGCTTGGATATGTAGATGATAAAATGAATAACAGCTGAGATTTGGAAAATAAAGAGTTAAGTTCCAATTCAAGTCAGGATTGTTATATTAATTTATGCACAAATACCCTTGGGAAAGACATGAATTCACCTCTTCTTGTTCCAGCTGTGGGTTAATCAGTAGGACTTATACCAGTAAATTATTATTTCCATAAAATCTAAAAATATTTCCTGGGTTTAAATAACCTGTAAAATGTTCATAAGCCATAAAAAACAAATCAATCAATTAATAAATTACCTTTACCATTCAAACTCACATACATTTTTAAATTTTTTTCTTTCCTTTCTCTTTCATTTATTTCTTTCTCTTCACTCATATATTTTAATATTTACCCATGTGATGAGTACAAAAGAAAAATGACTTTCTTTTTTTCACTGTTTACAAATTTCACCAGCATGTGTGAAAATATTTATTAACCAATGAAAACAAAATGATTTGCAGAAAACAACAAATTGAACTTTCAATGACCCATGTCATTGCACCTAAAAATTAATTTGCATTGGGAGCTGATTATTGATCCAAATTGGCTATTTTTACATGTTTACAAGCATGGAGAATGAGTAAGCACCAGACAGTCCATGCTGAAAACAATGAAGCAAGAAAATAATCAGGCAGTCCCTGATGACCTATATTCATATCCCCTCACTTTCTTGCTTGTGCTGTTTTCTTTATCTCTTCTTCCTCATCACCTACTTGCCATACACAAAAAGAAAGAGAGGAGCACGACATTGCAAATACTTTGTTGATACACTCAGCAAAAACATGAACCTTTTTCTGTACAAATAAAATTTCACATTTCACTAAAATGAACAAACTCTTAATTCTTTAAAACTTCTCACTACACTTTCTCTTTGAACCTTTCACAGTTAATAATTCCATACCTACAATTTGATGCTATGCTGTTTGATAAATAAATTTCCATTTATTTATATGCCTTCTTTTAACTTTAAATTGTAGGGAGTTTGATTATGTTTGGCACAAGGCTCCCTATTTTACCCACTCTCTCATTCATTTCTTATTTATCTATACCTACCTACCTACCTACCTACCTACCTACCCCAATTTACTTATATATTTTATCACAATTACGTTTTATTCGTCTTTTTAATTTAATGTAAATTTTTTTTTTAACTTAGCTGTTTTAATTTAATTTTTCAAAACTAATTTTTGTCACCTGACATTAAAGGTGGAACAAATATATCAAGGAATTGTTTTGCAGTGTAAAAGAGAACCTTATGCTGGAAAATACAGAAGGACTAGAAATACTATAAGATGAAGTAAGACCAGAAATGAACAAGAACAAAAAAAGCAGGGTCTGATGAGATCATAACAGCAAATGCTCTCAGCCTTTGCCAATTTCAGCATCAACAAGATCACATAAGTAATAAAAAAATATACAACAGTGGCAAAATCCTAGAGGACCTCACTAAATCCATCTTTGTAACGTTACCTAAAAGACCAGGGCAAATGAATGTGATAAGTTTAATGAACCACCTAACCAAACTAATAATTCTGATGAATAGAATATGAAGCAGAATTATACAGGAAATACGACAATAACAGTGCAGCTTTGTCAAGGACACTGGCATAAGAAATGCAATATTGATGATTAGGATGATATTAAAGAGGACAATACAAATGCAGACAGATGTGCAAAATTATAGATTAAGCAAAAGCATTTGACAAGGTACGGCACAGGGGTCCATTTGAACTGCTAAGAAAACTCAATCTATTTGGAAAAGATGTTAGAATAATCCCAAGTTTCTACTAGAAGTAAACTACCTGCACATGGAAAGAAAATGAATTGACTAATTACACAAAAATAGTAAAGGGGTGTGAAACAAGGATGTGCTTTCTCCTAAGATTTATTCAACCTCTACAGTAATGCTGTCCTAAGGGAACTAGAGATTTATTATCAGTGGGCACAATCTTAACAATATAGGATACACAAATGATAATGTGTTGATGACTGACTACAGGACTTCCTAGGAAGGGTGGTAGAAGATAGCAAGAAAAATGAATTAATCATCAACTGCAAGAAAACAAAAAGTATGGTCATCAGCAAAAGAAAAATTCTAAGATTTGAGTTAAAAATTACAGATATAAACATCAAGCAAGTACGGAAGTTTAAATATTTGGGAATTAGAAGTGTTTGAACAGAGAATGAAAAATGTGACACCAAGATCTGAAAATGCATTGAACAAGTGAAAGAAGTATTTCAAAAGCTAAACAAGGTGCTGTGAAAAGGAAAAATTTTGTTAAAAACAAAGAGAAAAGGGCTGAATTCTATGTGTTATCCATCCACTTATTTATCAATGAATGCTAGACAATCTCCCCATGGATGAGGAGAAAACTGAAAGCAGCAAAAATGTAGTTCTACAGAAAGATACTGAAAATTCTAAAGATGGAGTGAGAAGTGAAGAAGTGATGGAGTGAGCAAGTCTTAAAGAAAATGTCAACAGTAAAAAAAAGAAATTCCTTGGATACATAATGGAGAGGTTAGAAAACTTAACCTGCATGGGGAATTTGTAATGTCTCTTGGAACAAAGTTTTTAGTCTCCATGTTCAAGACTGCACCTCTGAGGTCTTCTTCTAGTTGAAAGCCGGCATTGATGCTTTCATCCCAGACAGGAAATTCTGACTTAAACCAAGTTCATCTCCTTGGATCTCTCCTGCTTGATCAGTTGCCATTATCCACAGAAATCACTTCTTTCGACTTTAACAGAGTGACATGTCTGATTACAATAAGCACCTCTTTGTCTCTGCTTATAATGAATGTAAGCATGTTCTAAATGATGCTAAGTTTGTTTGCTGATAGAATGAAGCAGCATATAGCACCTTGCAAATTTGGTTCCCAACTGTTATTCAATTGTTGCTTAATACACTCTTTCAGACTATGCTGAACAACATCAAACCCTCTATCCCTCCTCTATTCAATCAATTCAAAGTCTTCACATTCACTGTGGACAAGTCCTCACATTCACTTGAGTGCTTTGCTTGCAAATTCTCTTCCAACTCCACACTTGACTCATCTAGAGTACTCACACCCAATATATCATCTAGAACTGAGGCTCAACTAAGTATTATGTACACAACTCTTTCTAACATAATTTCTAAGCTTGACTTTCATGATAAAAGTGGTGATTAAATTTGAGACATCATCCTTAAGAAATGTGCCCATAAGCTGGCTCCTGTCCTCTCCAAACTCTATGACTATTGCCTCACTGCTTCCTCCTTGTTGAAGAGCCTCCTCTGTAATTTCTATTTTTAAGAACTCTGGGAGCCCTCTGACCACTCTTATTGTTGCCATATTAGCATCTTATCTCTTTTTGGCAAGTTATTCAAGGCTATTATCAGTGCTGAAATAGTTAGGCATCTCGTATCTCACAACCTTCTGACAAATAATATGGCTTCTGATTCAACAGGTCTACTGCTGATGTGCTAATAACCATCACAGAATGTATATACCAGGCTCTTGATAAAAATAGTGAAGCTCATGCTGTTGCTCTTGATATTTTGAAAGCATTTGACAGGGTTTGGCCTGCTGAATTTTGTGAAAGCTCTAGAGTTATGGTATTTCTGAATAGCTGTTTGACTTAATCTAATCATTCCTATCTAATCATGAAATGAAGATCATAATCCTCACTTAAGAATCCTTCCTAATCATTTCATATGTATGCAGATATCCCTCAAGGCTCTGACCTAGGTTCTACACCTTTTTCTGATCAATGATCTTCCTGATGTAATCAGTTCCCAAGTAGGCATCTATGAAGATGATACCACCATTTACTCACTTTTCAATAGTAAATCTGCCAAGGGTTATTATTAGGGAAATGGTTCTTAACTAATTGAGGAACTTCAAACCTAACTTGGTGCTATTTGGTTAAAAGGTGATATACCAAATGATTTTTCTATTTCTATTTTTATAGTCATATTTTTTATGTATTTGATATCATGATTTTTATAGCCACTATTCATTAGAGCATTATTATAAAACTCTCTATGTTTATAAAATATTTTTCATTAGAAGAGTTTTTACTATTTCTACACAGCTCAAAAAAATTAGAGGAACACTTTTTAATCAGAGTATAGCAACCTATCAGTCAAACTTTTGGGATATTGATCTGGTCAGTTAAGTAGCAGAGGGGGTTGTTAATCAGTTTCAGCTGCTTTGTTGTTAATGAAATCAACAACAGGTGCTTCAGAGGGGCAACAATGAGACACCCCCACCAAAACAGAAATGGTTGAGACCACTGATACTTATTTTTCCTTCTCATCTTTTTTGGTTGATATTTTACTGACTGACTTTCTACTGCTGTAGTTTTTCATTTGTTTTGGATCAACATCTCTGTTGATAGCATGGTGCGGTACCTGGACGCTACAAAGGTTGCACAAATAGTGCAACTCCTCCAGGATGGCACACCAATATGTGCTGTTGCAAGAAGGTTTGCTGCAGTCTCAAGAGCATGGAAGAGATTCCAGGAGACAGCTAGTTATTCCAGGAGAGCTGGACAGGGCCATAGAAGATCCTTAAACCTGCAGCAGGATCGGTATCTGTGCCTTTGTGCAAGGAGGAACAGGATGAGCACTGCCAGAGCTGTACAAAATGAACTCCAGCAGGCTACTGGTGTTAATGTTTCTGACCAAACAATCAGAAACAGGCTCCATGAGGGTGGTCTGAGGGCCCAACATCCTGTAAGGGACCCTGTGCTCATTGCCCAGCACTGTAGAGCTTGACTGGCATTTGCCATAGATCACCAGAATTGGCAACTACATCACTGGTGCCCTGTGCTCTTTACCAATGAAAGCAGGTTAAATCTGAGCACATGCGACAGATGTGAAAGGGTATGGAGATGCTATGGAGAATGTTATGCTGCCTGCAACATCATTCAGCATGACCGGTTTGGTGGTGGGTCAGTAATGGTCTGGGGAGGCATATCCCTGGATGGACGCACAGACCTCTGCAGGTTAGATAATGGCACACTGACTGCTATTAGGTATTGGGATGAAATCCTTGGACCAATTGTCAGAACCTATGCTGGTGCAGTGGGACCTGGGTTCCTCCTGGTCCATGACAATGCTCGACCTCATGTGGCTAGAGTATGCAGGCAGTTCCTGGAGGATGAAGGAATTGATACCATTGACTGGCCACCACGTTCACCTGACCTAAACCCAATAAAACACCTCTGGGACATTATGTTTAGGTCCATCCAGTATCGCCATGTTGCTCCTCAGACTGTCCAGGAGCTCAGTGATACCCTGGTTCAGATCTGGGAGGAGATCTCCCAGGACACCATCCATTGTTTCATTAGGAGCATGCCCCAACATTATGTTATAGTGGAACATCCTAGCATACCCCATAATGGAATGCTCTAGTCTATAAAGAACCATGACAAGCTGGACTAGTGTGTTACGTCAGAAGCATTTGTCATAGGTGAATGCATTCTCTATTTGATAGTTTATTCCACTCCTACTCATTGATTGCTATTCTGTATCTTATTGTTAATTGTACCTTAGTACAATAAATCCGTTATATCGTATTCCGGTGTCGAGTACCATTCTTCCACTAATCTTATACTGATATTCCTTTCCAGGATATATCACATTGTCAGGCATGCGTACAAGCACGTGGGAGCCACACAAACTACTGAGAATCATTTTGAGTTTCTAAATGACATTTTGGCAAAATGGACCAGTCTGCTGCATCATTTTTTACTTTTATTTTAGGGGTGTCTTTGATTTCCCCACTCGTAGGGTGATCATTTTGATTTCTACCAAATTATATGGCATCATTTTGTTACTAATACATCACCTACTTATTATCAGAAAAGATATTCAAGATCATTTTTCCCTGGTTTAGATCTGATGTGTTTTCGAAGTCTTCCTCTAATTTTTTTTGAGCAGTGTATATTTTAAGGAGGAGAATACATTGTGGGTTGATTAGACTTTGAGTGGATGTATAGTGGATAGTTAGGTTTTATGTATGGTTGATAAGCATAATTTACTAAGTTTAGTGTTACATCAAGGCAGTGTACTACTTTTAAATTAATGTTGATTATTACTTTTAGGTTAAGACTTTGACTCCTCTATGGATTAGTTTTCTAATTTTATTGATATATATATATATTATGTTGGGGCGCTTTCCACCTTTCCACGGAAATGGACTATTCAAATCACTATATAAAATAGTAGTGATTATACCTCAGGGAAGGAAGTCGAGTAAAAAAGTCGAGTGAGCGAGTCAGTCGGGTATTTCCGGTATTGCACCGGAAGTGTTCTACTAGTCAATCTATCATGACTCTACAACGATACTGCATACTAATCCTCACCTCTTGTAAATACTTCTCTTTCCTGTCAATACACCTACTTTTATACTATTATGTTGTTTTGTATTATTTCAAATAATTCTGTTACCCAACGTAACATATTATAAAATATCTTTTTCTATCATATTATAAATATTTACTTTTATATTAATTCTCTGCACTAATATTAGAGGCTTCTGTTAGTGTGTCCATGTAACACTCATGATTATATAACATGACACATCATTTTTGCTGTTTTTACATATACAAAAGTTTTGCGGAGTTGATACCCTCACCTTATATCAGCTCCACAACAAGTGGTGACCATGATGCAATCACTGCAAAACAGTGATGGAGTCTGGTGAAAGCAAATCAACATACATGACAACCTAACTCTGATTCTTCTGACCTTCAGGAATATTTCAATGACACCCTCAATATAGGCCTGACTCTGACAAACCTTTCGTCCTAGACCTTCAGCACAAAATGGTATGCTTGAAGTACTCACCTCCACTACAATAACCAACAAGCACCTATATCCCACAACAGATTGTGAGTTCATTTTCATCAGAAACATTGCAGTAAAATGACCACTCACACTAGTTTATTAAGGCCCCTTTAAGGTTATTCACCACCCTGACAAGCACCTCATGATCAAGTGTGGTAACATCACTGATACCATTGCAATTGATCAGACTAAACTTGATTTTCTAGAGACACAGCAATTCAATGCAAACCTGACACCACAGACACTCAATGACACTCCGGCACTTCCCATCCAAAAGACCAAATCAAGTAGAAGAGTTACCTTTCCTAGTAATTTGCGAAAAGACTATTATTTCTAATTGATACGATCAATTATCTAGTGGGAGGGCTTTGTCTCAGCCTACTGCTCCTACTCATAATTTTTAACAAAAAGGCGACCTAGACCTTGCATGCAAAAATCAGCAGCCAGGAGATGTTGCTGACTGCTGAAACCTTATTATCAGCGTTATTTTCACCAAAATTGGCCCTCCATGGCCTGGAGAGTTGGAGCATATATAGTATTTGTTCTCAAATACTAACTTTCTGCTCTCCAACCACCTCCAGCTAGACAAATGCTTTGTTTGCGATACTGCTACCTGCAGTTGATTCCTTGAGTGCATAACGTTTTATTTAGCATCTGATCCCACTTTAGGTTTGACTCTATTTCGGAGGTGGAACAGTCTAGTCTGCTTGAGATTCTGTTACCCAGAGTCAATCCGGCGAAGGAGACAACCACTATTCAAGTCCAATTGTGTGGCTTTCATATGTGCTAGTTTGCAGCAATCCCGTTTAACCGCGGTTGAATCCTGCAAAGGAAGCAAAACATAATCCAGCCCATGGCTGCAACACATATGCACTAGCTCACTCACCAGCCTGGGCATGTGCACGTGCTAGGCCACAACCAAAACTGTCCTCCTTGGACTACGCTCAATTGCAGCCAAGACTCAACCTCAACATTCTCGCTGATGACGTTCCAGCCTGTGCTATTCATGCTAGATGCTGATGACGTTTCCTGCCAACCACGATGACTTTCCAGCTCGTGCTTTTCATACCAGATGCTGACAATGTTCCAACCAATAACAAAGTTACAGCCTGTGCCATTCATGCCACACACCAGCGACATCCCTGACAACATTCCAGCCTAAGTCTTTCACGTCAGACACTGATGACGTTCCCACCAATGACATTCCAGCCTATGCTGTTAATGCTAGATGTTGACGTCATTTCCTGCCAACCAATGATGATGTTCCAGCTTGTGTTGATCCTGCCAGATGTTGACAATGTTCCCACCAACTGAGGACAACGTTCCAGAGTTAATCTTGCCAACTGTTGCTAACATTCCAGCCTTTTCAATTTCCTGCATGTCGATTTTATCACAATAAAACTGACATTGAAACTCAGTCTTTGCCTTCAACTCCTCATTGTCTTTGCTGTTTTGACACATATAAACATTTGTAGGGTTGATATGCTCACCTGATATCAGCTGATATCAGCTCCACAACAAATATTTGGCATGAAAGCTCAGAAGTGTGTATGTATATATACAACCAGCTTTTACTAAATTCTGGCAGTTTTTGATTGGTGGAATTGGAATCAGTTTAAAACGATGTGTGTGCATGCACATATATATATATATATATATATTATAAAATATATTTTTTTTTATCATATTATAAATATTTACTTGTACATTCATCCTCTGTACTAATGTTAAGGACATCTGTTTGTGTGTCCATGTAACTCACATGATTAAATAACATGACACATTGGGTTAATATTTGGCATGAAAGCTCAGAAATCATACAAATTTGATATACAGTCTGTTTGAAGTTATTTAGCAAATAATATTAACCTCAATAATTTGAAAAATGTTTGTCAAATTATGAACCATTAATTTAAACATCAAAACAAAGCTTCTGCTAAATTTTTAGGCAGTTTCAACATGTTTTATTAAAGTTATTATTAAAAACTGTAATATGTAGTTATTAGACAAAACCAGAAAATCACTTTTTACTTCAATAACAATGTAATAAAATTATCAACAATTGATCAACACTTATAATTGTAGTATTGTATGCAAATGAAGAGACCAGTATATATAGAGAGCACTTGGAGAAGTAAGACAGAAAATAGCCTGTGGTCACAGAGTACATGCAGAGCTGTGCTATGACTTCTACTACTTACATTATGTGCAGCATAAGAATGGTGTCCCCTGATAATATCCATGATTTCAATGGATGCCCCAAAACACGTAGAAACATGGATGAGAACTTTTGCAGCATTTACTAGAGTAAAGGAATTAAAAGACTCAAAGACTGATTGAGAAGAAAATGAGATAACTGATTTATTTCTTGCTACAGTGGGAGATGAAGCTGTGATAAAAATTTTGATAATGTGCTATCCAAGTGAGTTAAAAGAAATGACATTTGAGCAAATTGTGAAAGTCGTAAAAAAGAAAATAAGACCAAAAAAAAAGATTGGTAACAGCAAAAAGAACTAAATTTTTAGAAACAAGCAGCACAGGAATCTGTTATGCAATACTTAAATAGATTGAAAGAATGAGCAAAGTATTGTGAATTTGAAAAATAGGGAGCACATGAAATGACTATAGAAGATGAATTAATTCTTCTTAGATTAATTGAGGACTTGCAAGACCAAAACCACAAGTGTAAAATACTAGAATGTCTGCAAAGTAGCAGAACAAGTTTGGAAGGTAGCATCAAGTTTCTGCAACAATTAGAATTGATTAGAGAATTTAAACAACCAAAGGAAGAATTCAAGGCATAACTTCATAATTAAATGTAAATGTGGAAAAAGTTACATGAGAGACAAGTATAAATGTGCTGCATTGGGAAAAATATGCTCAAATGGAAAAAAACAAAGACTATTTCCAGAAAATATACATATATGAAAAGCAAATAAGAAAAATAAAAACTGTTCAAACCCTATCCAAAGAAGAAGAAGCTGGAGTATTTACAATGAATACACAAAAAAGAGTAGATAAAAAATAAGGATAAATGGCCAAGTATTTTACATGCAAGTTGATACGGACAGTGAAATTATTTAAGAAAAATCAGCAATACAGTTAAAGCAATTTGATGGGATGATCATAAAGACAATGGGCACATTTCAAGGCAATTTTGAAACTGACAAGTATTTTGAAAAATTCCAATTACTGTTGTAATATGCAAAAAAGATCACATTATTAGTGATTGCTGTATTAAAAGTAGACAAAGCAAGACTAATCAATTTGATGGAAGCAGAAGTAAATAAGTAGGATTGCTGAAAGGCTGTAAAGCAAGCATTCAATTAAAGTAGAACTATCACTCAAAATGTATAAAGTCAAGAAAAATTCCAGTTCATATACTATGTTTGGTAGTAGCAAAAGTAAACCAAATGATACAAGGCATACTAGAAAGTGTGGTAGTAATTGGGTGTCACCGATAGTAGTGATAAAGAAAACTGATGAAGATTTAAAGATATGCAGTGATTATAAGATGGGGTGAATCACTGGATATGTTCAGACTCATTTCCATTGTCAAATATTGAAACTGCAAGCCATGAGCTAACAAAAATGGAATACTTTGCAAAAATTGATCTCAAGTCAGCATACAATTAAATAGAAATTGATTAGAAATTCAAGGAAGTAATAACGATAAACACCTCTATAGGCTTATTAAGATGGACACGTCTACTGTTTTGGATAAAAATTTACAATTTTTCAAAAAGCATTTGAAAGAGTCTTATTGGGAAAATAAAAAATAATATACCAGAACAACATAGGTGCAATGGTGAGAACTAAAGAAGAGTTAAAATATGAAACAGAGCAAATTTTGGTGAGATTAAAAAAGGCAGGCTTGACCATGAAAAAAGAGACATGTAATTTTGACTGTAAGAATATATCATATTTAAGATATCAAATATCAAAAGAAGGCATGTCACCTGATGATAGATTAACAAAGAAAATAACAGAAATAGCTTCTCCAACAAATAAAAAAGAATCAGAATCCTTTTTGGGACTGATAAATTTTTATAGTAAATGTATACCAAGATACAGTGACATAATAGAACCATTTGCAAAATGACACAAGAAAGACAATGAATTTAAGTGGACACAAAAGCAAACCATTGCTTTTGAAACAGTAAAGAATATTCTGAAGAGCAAACCAATAATAAAAGTTTTTGATTCCCAAAAAGAAATCATGTTAACCCTGGACGCTAGTGAGAAGGCAATTGCTGCTGTTCTATCACAAACAGAATGCCCAATCTCATGTACATATCAAGAAAGTTAATGTTGGTAGAAACATCAAATCTTGAAAAAGAAGTGTTAGCAATAGTATGGAGCATGGAGAGGGCACAAAACTTTTTGATAAGAAAAAAAATTCTTTGAAAATCAAACCACAAACTGTGAGAAATCATAGTTAACTAAAAAAAGAATTGCTAAAAGTCACATTCTCAAAGATTTTAAGATCGGCAATAAAAATTATGGCATTCGATCTTGACATAGTGCACATAAAAAAGAACACTATTCCTCATGTAGATGCTTTATCAAGATTGTAGTTTAAGAATGAAACAGAAGAAAGACAAAAATGCTGAAGATAAAATAATACACTGGGCGGAAACAGACATTCTTCCTCTAAATAGACTCAAAATAAAAACAAAATAAGATCCAGCATTAATAGTTGAGAGAATAAAAAATAATATATGGAGTAACTGTTTGATGCAGAGCGGCCCTTTAAAGAAACAAAGTGCAAAATAACCATAGAAAATGGCATTACATGCAATAGAGATGTAGTAGTAGCTCCACAAATATTGAGAAGGGACATACTAAAAGGAGTACATGATGACATACATTGTGGCATAACAGCAACACAAAGAAGATTAAAGTTGCAAATGTGGTGGCCAGGATATTCAAAAGATATAGAGGAATACGTTAAGCCCAAAATGTGTAAGAACTTCAAGTGAGCAAAAATTCACTCATGGCCCAAAGAAGCAAAACCATTGGTTAGGGTCCATATGGATCCCTCACATATCAAAGATAGGGGATTATTCTTAGTATTAGTGGATGGCCAAAAGTGGTCAGAGTAAAAGACAGAAAAGCTACCACAATAAAACAAATACTAAGAACCATATTCTCAAGGAATGAAGTATCCCAGATGCTAATCAATGACAATGCACCCGAATTTTGTGATGAGAATTTATGTGCATGGTTAAAACAAATTAGATGCATTCCATACATACACCACCAGATCACCTACAGTCTAATGGCATTGTGAAAAGAATTGTACAAACAATGAAAATGGGATTAAAAGGATTCTCACCACTTACAGAAAATATAGAAGCATATCTACCAAAATTCTTCTCAGTTACAGATCTATTCCACATGCAGGAAGGAAACTGAACCTGTCAACATTAATGGGAAGACAAATCAGAGCCCCCATAACTATATCTTTGAAATGAGAGAAAAGGTGTGGTATAGAAAGAATAATGAGATGAATTCAGAAAAAGCAAGTTTCCTGATGTAAAAAGGTCATAATATGGCTATATTAGAAAAGAAGGGACAAAATATACTGGCACATGCAGATCAGTTTAGAAGCAGAAAGGAGCTGAAGGATGTGGAAATGGAAGATCAGGAACAAGGGCAGCATATACTGGCATATGCAGATCAATTTAGAAGCAAAGATGAGTTGGAGGATGTGGAAATGGAAGATCAAGAACAAGAAGAGGCAGAAAGTTATAAAAGTGGAACAGAGCAGGAAATGGAAGATAATATTCTTAAAATTATTTAACAATGTGAAGAGCGGAACAAGAACAAATTATTCCCTAAGAGCAAATAAACAGTTCAGTTTGGAATGATTTGGAGGTTAACCAAATTAACAAACACCAGACAGAATACAGCTAAAGGGCACAATGACCAAAACTGTGATAATAACAACAAAGATGAAGACATTAGCTAAAATGTCAATAAGGAAAATAATATATTATTTTTATTGTTTTTGGAATTAGAATATTTTTCAGTAACAGCAATGAGAAAATAATCTTTATTTTTACTACATTACTGCTGTTGTAAAAGAACTACAGTTGTATTTTAATTTAAATATGTGAGGAGTAGGGACTATAAATTGTTTCCTTTAGACAAGAATATGAAATTGTTCATATTCATTTTCTGTGACCATTTACTTGAGTATTAATCACTACAATGTATGATTGTACAACAAGAAGTACCTTATTAAAAATTTATTTTCTTTGGGCAAATTTTGGTATCTTTGCTTGTTATTTTTATGTAACGTGTATTTTTCTAATCAAATTTATTTTTTATATCAATTTATGAATTCAGAATTAAATTTCTCTTCTTTCTCTCTAAATAGCTACATAGAACCTTATATATCTAATATATAATTTGTTTTTTCAGTGTATATTTCAAGTTTTTAGCTATTCATTTACCTTTCAATTGTACTATAATGCACTGTGAAACAAAGCTGAACAACATCTGTCAAATTATACTTAGTAGTATAGTTTCTATAAATGACAGCTGAATAGTTGTCTTTCAACTTTTGACTCAGTCAGTTATAGTCACAGACAATAGTCTATTTTAAGATATAAAAAATTTACCTGAATAAAATTTTCATAAATTTTATTATAACAGCAAAAGTAATTTCCAGATTATTTCCATATTTAATTAAAAATAAAATGAAAATTGCCAATGAAGCAAATTCAATTTGCTGAAATGATCATATGATACTGTAAATTTTTGAATTTTTATAAAATATGACTGATAAAGATATGGTACATTAATGGGTAAAACTGGTCAATATTAGCAATAGAATGTATTTAAATATAAAAGTGGACACTGAGGTCAACACCAAGAGGTCACATTCTGTTTCATGCTTGAATGAAATTTTCATATATATATATAGACAGACAGATAGAAATGAGTGCTGCTCGAGTCAAATTAGATGTTTTTCTTCATTATGTTTCTTTCCTTTTTGTTATCTCCACCACCCATGCCAACACATATAAACACTTGCACACACACACACACACACACACACACACACATATATATATGTGTGTGTGTGTGTGTGTGTGTGTGTGTGTGTATATATATATATATATATTATAAATTATAGTTTAGAACATGTACAAATTTTTTTATCCACCACAAAGTGTACATTTTGTTTCGACATTGAAATTACAATGTCTCATCAGGTGGTGTGAAAAGGAATGGAAAGCCTCTTTTCTTATATTTGGCAAGTTGTGTGTAGGATGTTGGCAGGGGTTAGCAACAAGGGAATAAGTCTTGTGAATTGTCTGTTAGAATTTTAAACAGAGGAATGTGTAGGGAATATAGTTGATTAATGAAAGTGTCAGGAATTTTGTAGACTGATTTAACATTAGGGGATGGTGTATAGCTTTATAGCCTCATGGCTGGACTTTATTCTTTGGGTTTAGTAGAGGGTGAGAGTAAGAAAGTGTAAGGGTAGGATTGGACCTATCTTTAATGTTTATTTGTGCAACTATATAATATTTTTGTATTTAAACACAGTTTTTATAATTAATCTAATTTTGTATATTTAACCTTAATTTTAAATTTAGGAAATCACTTTTTTCTATAAAACTTTAAATTAGATCACAGTTTGTGGTGTGTAATAGGTAATATTTGATGTAAGAGTGTTGTTAAAATTTGATGTAAGAGTGTTGTTAATACTATAAAGGTTTTCCATTACCAAAGAGGAAAGTTTATCACAACAATTAGCATGAAAATATTTATAGAAAATGCACAAGGAACCTAAATTACAGCAGTAGAAAAATGAATAAAAGTTTCTTTAAATATTTTCTTGCTATTTAGTCTATTTTTCTTGTTTATTATCCTTTAATCTTTCTCATATATCTTTTTGGGACATTTTTAAAGTTCATTTTTTTTCTTGTTCTTATCTTATCAAAGTTTACAACTTCCTTCTTGATTGTTCTTTGATCTTTATTAAACTTTTCTAATATTGTACTCCAATTTGTCAATGGCTTTACAATACCTTGTTTCTCTCTTGGGCTGAGACCAGAATTCAAATTCCCATTGAATCACTTACTAGCAAATACCATTGAGAAAGAAGTTGCAGAAGTTATATTCTTGCATTGTTCACTTGCGATTCAGACTTTGTTGAATGTTGACATTTTGTCCACAAACGAATGCCTGAAAGATGGAGGATGAAAAGTTGCACTTTCACCATATTATGCTTTATAAATTTCAGAAAGAAGTAAATGTTGGAACGGTGACAAAAAATATTCAGAAGGTTTATTTGAATAGTGCTTCAGCACTTTGAATGATCAAACATTTTAACCTGAATGATCAACCATGCTCCAGGCAACCTTACATTGTGAATGAAAATGCTGTTTGTAATTGTGGAAAATAAACTGAAGAATTTCATGGAAGAGATTGAAAAAGTGATATCTCAACTACCTATCACTATGTTGCAAAACAGACCTTGCAGAAGCTTAAAGAATTGAATTGGGAAACCTCCAGCACCAATCGTATTCTCTTGAATTGGCTCCTTCTGATTTTCATTTGTTTCAGTTCCTTCAGAAAAATATAAATGGCAAATAATTTGACTCTGTACCTCACATTCTTCTTCCAACAAAAACATGAAATTTCTGTAAAAATAGCATCAAAATCATGTAGGAGACAGCTGTTAAAAACAATGGAGACTATGTACTTGACTAGTAAATGCTTTTTATGAGTATGTAAAATTTTGTTCTTAATTTTCTAATTAGGCACAAACTTTTGTAATGATCCAATACAATGATGAACTCTTGAGTTGAATAATAAAACTTCAAGCTACCAGATAAATTATTGTAAATATTTCTAATAAAATGAAATATTATAAGTTGCAATCTACATGATATATTTATCATATAAATCATATAAATACAAATATATTTTAAACATTTTACCAACATTGGTTGATTAATATAAATTGTAAATACCTTGACTTGCTGATCACATAGTATATATGCAATTAATAATCTCTTCAAGGTTGTATTCTAATTTGAGGTTATATCTTTATGATTCATGACAATCTTTATAAATACAATTTTAAAAAATCAATATCAATAAAAATGTTATTATATATAATTATTTCCAATAAAAATTACAAATACATGTGTTGAATAATAATATAATTCTACAATACCAAATATATTATTGCAAATATCTTTTAGTAAAAACAGATATTATAAACCAAAATTCATGCTATATTTTTATGGTAAATATAAATATATTCTGAAAATACTACCAAAATAATTTGGTTAATATCAGTTTCTTGTAAAAAAAAACATCAACTTGCATAATAAAATCTAACATAAGATATCTAAGCATTTTATATTTCTCTAATCTCAACAGATATTTACTACTGGTTATAGAGAAACTAATTTTTACCTAAAATGATTTTATATCTTTAAGGCTGGTAGATGTTAATTTTAATGTAAAAAAACAAACAAACAAAAAAAAAAACAAAAAAAAAAACAAAGATGTCTACTCAAACTCTGAAAGAGTTCTTCTGGTCAAACAGAAAAGGAGACTGTTCAACATAGCAATTATAGTCATCTATGTACAGACAATGCAAAGCACTGAGGAAGAAATAGAATCTTTCTACTTTAATCTTGACAATGTCAAGGCTCAATGTAAAAGCCAAGATATTAGAATCATCATGGGAGATTGAATGCCAAAGTAGGTAAGGAGAGGGAAGGGGAGACAACTGGCAACTTTAGATTAGGAATCTGCAACAACCAGGGTGAAAGATGGGTCTAGTAATGTAAGACGAATGATCAGGTGATAACCAACACCTGGTTTCAAGAACACCCAAGATGTTTATGAACATGGAGAAGCCCAGATGGCAACATGAAAAACCAAATTGATTATGTAACCATAAACAAAAGATTCAGTAATGCAGTGGTTCAATGCAAAACCTATCCAAGTGCTGACTGTGGAAGCAACCACCTTCCAGTTATCTGCCAACTAAGGGTGAAACTTCAGAGACTAAAGAAGCCTAGGGCAGCACCAAGACTGCAATACAACATGCTCCTGAATGACATTGATCTGCAGAAAAAATACACTGTCACTGTGAAAAGCAAACATGAAGAACAAATGGGAAATGGAAATTCAAAATGGGACAAACTTAAAGAAGTGCTAGTGACATCAGCAAACAACATGGTTCCAGAGGAAATCAGATGCAGAAAAAAAAATTAGTGGATGACTGATGAGATTCTTGAAATGATGCAAAAAAGACAGAAAACTATGCCAAGACATGGATCGGAATACAGGAAACTACATAAGGAAATAAGGAGCAAATGCAGACAGGCTAAAGAGGAATGGCTCAACAACAAATGTGCCAAAGTAGAGAGATTGAGCAAGACTAATAAAGAAGAAATGCATAAAGAAATAAGGCAACTGACAGGATAAAGAACATGCTTCTCAACAGGATGTATAAAATCCAAGAATGGAACAATCATATTGGAGAAAGAAGAAATACTCCATTGATGGGAAGAATATATAAAAGATCTCTTCCACAACAAAAGAGAGCAACCAATAGTAAACAAAGATGCTGATGGACCGGAAATATTAAAATCCAGAGTGAAAGCTGCAATTGCCAAACTGAATAGGAACAAAGCAGTTGGACCAGATGGTATTGTAATAGAGATGTTGAAAGCCTTAGAAGATTTTGGCATAGAGAAAATTAAAGAAATAATAAATAAAATCTACAACAGTGGCGTAATACCAGATGACCAAAGCAAATCAATATTCATAGCTCTGTCTAAGAAGCCAGGTGCAATTGAATGTGAACTCTATCGAACTATTAGTTTGATGAGCCACATAACAAAACTCATTGTTCAAATCCTGATGAATAGAGCGCAAAGCAGAAACAGACTGGAAATAGGAAAAGAATGGTGCAGTTTGTCAGGGATGTAGAAACAAGGAATGCAGTATTTATGCTTAGGGTGCTATCAGAAAGGGCGATACAAATGAAAAAGTAAGTTTACCTGTGTTTTGTAGACTATGCCAAGGCGTTTGACAAAGTACACCACAAAAATTGATAGAAATGCTCAACAAACTCAACATATTTGGCAAAGACATCAGAGTAATCAAGAAACTCTACTGGCAACAAACTGCCTGAATACGAACAGGAAATGAATTGAGTGGATATACAAAGATAGAAAAGTGTGTAAGACAAGGATGTGTCTTTTCACTGGATTTATTCAACTTGTACAGCGAGACTATTCTGAGGACCCTAGAAGTTATGCCAGGATTTGTCATTGGTGGTCACAATCTGAACAGCATAAGATATACAGATGATACAGTACTGATAGCTGACACAGAAAAAAAAACTACAAGACCTCTTAAAAAAGGTAAATGAAGAAAGTCAAAAGAAAAGATTGCAAATAAACTACAAGAAAACCGAATACATGGTCATCAGTAAATAGAGGAGCCCAAAATGCTAATTACAGGTTGGGGATACTAAAATCAAGCAAGTAAAAAAATTTAAGTACTTTGGAAGTGTTTTTACGGATGACAAAAAGTGCAGCACTGAGATCTGAAGGCAAATTGGAATGGCCAAGGTTGCATTCCAGAAGCTGAGCAAAGTATTAAGAGACAGGAATATTTCGTTAGAAACAAAGAAGAGAGTTCTGGATTGCTATGTGATGTCTGTCCTTCAATATGGCAGTGAATGCTGGACAATATCATCAAAGATGAAGGAACAACTTGAAGCAACTGAAAGGTGGTTCTACAAAAGGATGCTGTGAATATCATGAATCGAGCATGTGAGCAATGATAAGGTTTTAAGAAGAAGGGAAACAAGAAGGAAATTAATACTGAGTATCAGGAAGACACAGCTGAAGTTCTTGGGACATGTGATGAGGAAGAAAGGCTTAGAGAATCTGATACTCACAGCTCAGATAAAGGGAAAGAGAAACAGAGGAAAGCAGTGGATAACATATTTAAAGGGCCTGAGCAGGTGGATGGCAGAGCAGGGTTTGGGTGGGGTAACAGATGAAAGTGTGCTAAGAGCTACCAGAGATAGGGATACAGGGAAAATCATGATCACCTATGTCCTGGAGGGAGATGACACATAGAAGAAGAATGTATTACTTTAGGACAAGACATGAAGCTCATCATATAACTTCAATTTGCACAGTTTTTTTTATGGGAAATGGGTTGTTTTTCATTGACTTGTTTTTTTTTTTAGCAGTAGAAAAGAGGTCATCAAGATCATATGGTCAGAATTAATAAGTTTTAGCTGATTTGTCAAACAAGCCCAAGTAATGGAATAAAAAAAGACTAAGTGAAAAGTACTTTAGGTTAAAACATTAAAACATTTAGATTTATATTTTCTCAGCATGTATAGTCAATAGGACTGACATTATTTTTCAAGTTCAAACAATTCATACAAACTGTCTCTTTTACAAGCACATACACACAGAAACACATGCACACACACAAATTTATGCTAATATTCACAAACACAAAAACATATATGAATATATACATGGATGTACATTTATATTCCCATTGGAGCACATGTACATCTAGATATATGTACATGTATCATTTTTCAGTATTTTTTATTGATTCACAAGAAAAAACTTAATGAGAAAATTGGGATGTGTCCTATGATTATATACTTTATGCATCTTTTATGAGACATGTTCACTTTTAATGCCATCTCCCTTCAGGATGTTGGCAATCATAACTTTCCATAGATTTTGTTTTCATTGTGAATAAATTAGGATGACCTCTTAGAAAAGATAGTGGAGTAGTTTTCCTATTTCTTTTTTCACAGTTTTTCTTCTACAGTTAGTCAGTTAACTACCATACATGATACACACTTTGAGTGATCATGTCTCGAAAGAGACATGACTAACTGGGCAGAAAGTTATCCCGCAGTAGGTTGCCATTGCTTTCTGCAGTAGACTGGTTGCCAGCAAAAGCTATAGAACCCAATCTATCCTATTATTTAACCCATAATTGGAAGGAAGATATGGATTAATACCCTTCCCAAGAGTAGTGGTGCATAAGTGAACGTAAAGGATTCAATTGGAATTCAAACTCGGCACCTCAATTTGTTGTTCTGAGTTGATATCGACACATCCTAGGGACAAGCAACATTTAATTACTTTTAATGCAAGGCAAGGAGATGTGTAATTAAATAATGCTATTTGGATTTAAAATGACATTCATTATCATTTTATTATTATATTAATAAAAAGTAAAAGTTATTTATTTTATTACATTTTAATAAACTAACTTTGTCAGTCAAATTTAGCAAAATATATCAGAATGATTCTTATGGTCATTTAGGCAGTAAAAATCATTCTGATATACACATGTACATTTCTTATTACTATAAATGTTTAGTGGGTACATGTGTTTGAGTAGATATTCTTGTTTTTTTAAACAGTAAAATTAATGTCTACCAGCCTAGAGATCAAAAGTCTTAATAAAGAAAATGTTCTTCATGAGAAAAATTGCAGCTGTACTCTCTTTTTAATATGACAAACTGCTTTCAAGCCAAGTATGCTTTACCATTAGGTTACAAGAAACCATTACAGCAAAGCAAGTCTCAATTACTCTACTTAATTTAATTAATATAAATTGTACCAGGAAGAGATGCTAGCATGTTTAACAATCCTAAATCTTATTAAATAAGAGATCAAAGATACTCTTGACAAGTAAACATGCTAATAAATATTTATTGGTCAACATGCCACCTAACATACATCTGGGTTTCTTAAACAAATATTTTGCAATGATATTTAAATGCTGAATTTAATGCATTGTTAAAAATAAAAATATCACTTTGCAGTGAAACTTAAGTAACAGTAATAATGATATATTTTTTTAGTATTTTATAAAAGCTTTCTTATTACTGACTACTTTTAACTACAAATCTTAAAAAATTGGTATTAACTAATTATACAGCAAAAAATATATACATTAGATCATTGCAAATATTTGTGCCAAATTAGAAAATTTAAAACCAAATTTTACATACTCACAAAAAACATTTATTAGTCAAGAATGTAGTCTCCAATTTTATTTCTTATCGAAATCAGTCAGGTACTGATGTTTTAATGCCAACATGACATACCTGAATAAACCTAAGTAAACTCAGATTGTCAATAAAAAAAGAAAGTATGTTAAGTGATTCCAAAATGGAGTAGAGGCTGAAAGTGCATAAATCTGGCATTTCTATATTGTGATGGTAAATAAACAAAACTTTAGTAATAATATGGGGTATTACAGTAGTTACTAGGTGACTGGTTTAGTGATAATGGCATTTGAATACTAAAACCACACCTGACTCTAGGATCACAATTTGAGGAAGTTGTTTATTGAAGATTTTGCTACTATTTTCACAGCAGGAGTAATATGAAATTATTCAATATATACATAGGTACATCAACAAATCTGTAACCAGATGAATAAAAAGTATTTATTTTTGCTATAAATATTTTTCAATTAACTTCCATGTCAATGTATCTAATACTTCTGCATTTAATCACACAAACAAAGTGGTTAAAAATATTAAACTGAAATAGTACATTTTTGTAATAAAATGTATTTTTCTTGTGGTTTCATGTTTTACTGAAATATAACTTTCATTTTTTTATAAACTTATAAGAGAAATTGACAGGGAAAATTTATTATGATGAAGATAAAATAGTCAACCTTTTTATGTAGCATGGAATATTGAGCCAATAACATGTATGTAAAAATAATCAATGCAAATGAAATATGCCCTAAATAAAAATTATAAAAATTATAATGCAACATGGTCCTTGGAAATAAAACTACATATAAAAAATGCAAAAATATAGAAAATAATTCTCTGAATAGTCTTCAAAAAATTGGTACAGTTTTCAAAGCAAAGTTCATGGTAACAGCAAGAATAAAACAATCACACCAGCCAAAGAGTTTTCTTGATGTAGAAGTGACATTGATGTGCCTTTCAATTCTCATCTGGTGGCTGTTTTCCTTTCTGGATTGGGGTGACCTGGATTCTAGCAGCAGATGTTCGTCAACTCATTAAAAATCCAAGGCTCCCTTTTATAACCTCCAGGTAGACTCCAAATTCATTTCTCAGATTTTGGAGGAAAATCTTTTGATTAGTTCTGGATGAAAAACAAACACAACTGTTTTCCCACAAATTGAAATGGACCAAAATTCTTTTTTAAATTCAAAAATTAAGCAAAAGCCCAACACAGTATCTGCTTTCTCAGAAAATCAAGCAATACATGCTCAAGCAGCTTAAATTTCTTATATTATGAATAACTACAAATCACTTTTGTCTCTACCAGTTTACTTATCTGTAGGAAATAAAAAATAAGAGGGTACAAATTGATTGTAACCTTATTATATTATATATCTCATTTCAAACTACATTTCATTGGCTGAATGTTCTTAAAAGAAAATACTTTCTTGTTTCCAGAAACTTATAGATCCTTTCTATGACAGATATTAGTCAACATAAGTGGAATTCATAGAATTGACTTTAAATATATTTTAACAAGTATGCTAATAGGGATGTGCGTTGTGGCGCAGTGGATATCGGCTCGGAACGAGAAATCGGGGAACCGAGTTCGAATTCCAGTTGAATTCCTTGCATTCACTTACGCACAAATACCCTTGGGAAAGGTATTAATCCGTTTCTTCCCTCCAGTTATGGGTTAAATAATAGGACATATTGGGTTCTATAGCCTTGGTCGGCAACCAGTCTACCGCAGAAAGCAATGGCAACCTACTGCGGGATAATCTTCTGCCCAGTCAGTCATGTCTCTTTCGAGACATGATCGCCCAAGCGTGTATCGCGCACGGCACTTAACTGACTGACTGATGCTAATAGTGGCCTTAATGTATGTATATTAATGGTACATAAGTAAGTCTGTATCCTAATATGTGGTTATGAGCTTAAATTTAATCAAAATTTTTCAATGTGCAATGTCCAATCTATATTAATAATATTAGCTATTGAATTAAGTTTACGAATGAAAAAGGAGATTATGTTGAAAAATATTTGATGTGTAAAATAAATGCTTTTTTTCATTATTAAGCTATATTGTTTAAAATTTTCTATATTTATTAGAGAAAATTACTCATTATCAGGAATAGAACATATGTAGTTATAAACAGTGTGGATATCGAAATCAAAATTGCATGGTGACTGGCAGTTTTATATCTTAAGTAATCATGAAATCATGGTGCATATATACACCCCCAGCCAAATCTATGATACTGGACCCCACACTCTATGACCTTAATTTTTATAAGGTAGTATTGATAAAATACTAATTCTATTGTAGCCTAATCATGTATAGTGGATCATATAGATGAACAATTCATCGAGAAAAATTGAAAATGAATATAATGTATCTAAATAAAGATATATCATAAACTAAATAAAAATATATATCATAATATCATTACAGCTTAAATAAATCAACAATCAGGGTTCATATAAGTTCTATAAATCTTGAAAAGTCCTGGAAATTTGACAGGGTCTTTTCCAGGGTTTGAAAAAGTCCTGAAATTTTATAAATTGGGCTACCCAAACATCCTGTTTCTCAATTCATGAAAGTCAAATCCCAGAAATTTGGCTTTTTTACAAGCTAAAATTGTCCTTTAAGAAAAATGTTTTTTAGTTAGCAGATAATATTTGGCAGTTATTGCAAATGGTGGTTTATTTCTTAGATTAAAATGAGTAAGTAATGAGAAAGAAAGTTAGAAAGAATATGAAGGTGTGCCTTTAAAGTAGGGAGCTCAATCATTCTTATTAGAGGGAGGTGGGGAATGAGTTCATGCTGAAAAAAAATAGATACTTTACAGTAATCGTCCCATGTCTAAGTATATCTAATTGTAAACTAATTTGTCTGAATTGTTGTCAAAAGTAACAATTTTGAGAATCAAGAAAAAGTAGACTAGAAGGGTGATAGAAAAAATGTGTTTTTCATGTGTCTTAGGAAAGAATAGAAAAATGCGTTTTTTAAAGTTCCCAAGCTGTATGATCTGCGTCTTTAGCTTTTGTTTTAAGTGTAAAAAAATATGATGAAACATATTAAAACTTATTTGGCTTTTTTTTGTTGGCTTTATATATTAACATTTCAGTCTGGTAAACCTGTCTCTTTACTTTTGTATTTCTGCTACAAATGGCTAGAAAATGTACAAATATGTGAACGACTCTAAGACATTTAGTCAGATGTCATCAAATTTGTGAACTTAAAAAAATAATTAAACCAAAAAATACCGCCAGTTCCAGTCCTTCTCTTGGGTGCTGCCAAACATGAATGACATTTTATTTTCAGTGAAACTGTAGATTTTTGTGTCTGTTTAGAAAGATATTGAAATGTTTCTGTTAAAATATCACTTGCTTCCTTTCTTTGCAGATGATCATTTTAGCATGATCATGAAACTGTTAAAAAGATTTGTAAAGTAAGATCAGATTAAAAAGTTAATTACATTATTCCAAACTGAATGAATTTGTAAGAATTTTGATAAACCAAGCATGTATAAAGACCTTGTAAAGATCAAATGTGAATTTCTGACAGATAGGGCTATGTAAAATTTATCCAAAAAAGAAAATGTGTCAACAAAAGATTTGTTTGCATGCAGAATTGCAACAAAGACAATGTTCATCACTATCATTGAGAAACTTTGACAATGTCTCCCCATGGATACCCTCTTGTAAGGTCGCATTGCATAGCTGAATCCTGGATCCATTTGTGAAAAATATTTGCCGCAGAAGACAGTCTAATAAAATGATGTCTTTCCTACATGATGGACAGAAACAAGTCAGCAAGTGTGATTGTGATGACATTATTAATCAGTGCAAAGACTTTGAAGAGGAGACTGTTGTAAATATTGCTTTCAAGGATTTCAGCAAGCATGAAAACCATCTGGACAATTTGTTCTACTATTCTTTGTCTAGCAATGAAAAATATGAGAAAACTGTAAAATTGTGTGTAGATTGTTGCTACTCTCTTATGAACAGACCTCAGTGGAAAGAGGTTTCTCAGTCAATAAGGAAATTTTTATTGACAAAATGAAACAGCAGACTCTGGTTGCATAGCGCATTACAACAGACTATTTGGTTACAAATGGAGTTGCTGGGAATATCCTCATGACTAAAACTCTGCTCTGTAGTGCTTTCAAAGCCAGAACAGCATACAGCCAATATCTTGAAATTGAAAAGAGAAAAAGGCAGGAAGAAGCAAAAACGAAAATTCATGCTTCTGGAAATAGAAGAACTGAAGACCAAAAAGAAAAAAAACAAGCTTTAAAGTTGCGCACAAAATTTGCTCAAGCCAGCTGAAAGCTATATAGAGAATGCTAATCAAACTCAGAACTTCACACTTATTGCTAAGTCCAATGCCATGTAAAGATCTGCAAAGTGCAAAATCCATAGAGATGTATCAAAATTGAAAGAGGAGCTGAATGCTAAAGAAAATGAACTGGAAAATTAGTAACATCATTGTGTTCTGTGCTATGTGTGACAAAAGCTACAAATAGTAGAGGTAGCTAAAATGTTTAATTTTTTTGTGAAAATTTCTATTTGAATTCTACTTGTTAGAACTATTATACTTAACTTCACAGGAAATAGGTAACAGTCAAAAACTTTGTGACATTCACAAACCCTGTGCACAGTGGTGATTGTAAAACTCTAAAAGTAGTGGGGCCACTTGGGGGCCAAGATTTTTCTGAGGAGGAGGGAGCAATTCAAACAGTGTCCTCATTTTCATACTACACCACTATCATATACACAACTTAGGAATGAGTTTGAGTATAAGTATGTTACTTCACTGAATTAAACGGAAAAACTTTTCATTCATAGTAGTGGTGTTCTAATCTATTCATGCCCTCTTTTCCACTCTCAAGCTGTTTGAAGTTTATAAAAGTGGGGGAGGAGCTAACTGAAAGGCCAGCCCAAATTCTGGAGGAACAAGGCCCCTTCTGCCCCCCCCCCTGTAGAATCACCACTGCATGCGTAGTCTAGAAATGTGTAGCAGTAAGAATTAAAGTGTGTAATTAAAAAATTTCAAGTGTAGTAGAATACCGAACTGTGTAGAATGTTACACAAAATGTGTAACATAACCAGATCTGTATTCAGTTGTGTTTTAGCCTTCAACTGTTTCATGTAACATGAATTATTAGAATCAGATGTAGATTTTTTTTAAATATCTCATCTATCAAACTATTAAAAGATAAATCACAAAATTTGTATTTTTCAAATTGATGACTATTCACTTTTTGTTTGTATCTGTATGAGTGTGTGTGTGTGTATGCATACCAGTTTCAATCCTTGAAACTTCTTAACATCGTACTAGAAATTAACCTCTGTGGGCTATTTAATGTCAAAAAGGTGGGGTTTTAAGGTATTTTTTAATGTTTCATTATAGTGAGAAGGTTGATTTAGTCAGATTTTGGTGAATTTTTTTATTTTTTATTTTAGAAAACTGAAGATATATTCTAGTTTTGTAGTCAAAAAATGTATTGCTGGTAATAATTTTTTTCCTTCAAAAATGTATGATGGTAGTAACTTTTTTTCCTTCAAAAATATATTATGGCAATAATTTTTTTTCCTTCAAAAACATATTATGGCAATAATTTTTTTCCTTCAAAAATATATTATGGCATAAATTTTTTTCCTTCAAAAATATATTATGGCAATATTTTTTTTTTCCTTCAAAAATATATTATGGCAATATTTTTTTTCCTTCAAAAATATATTATGGCAATAATTTTTTCCTTAAAAAAAAGTATTGTTGATAATATGTATATTTTTCAATAAAAGTCTATTTTATGTATATATTTCTATAAAAGTCTATTTTTATACTTTCATAGTGTTTTGACCCCAGTTTGGGGGTTAACTATTTGCTTATAGCTGGGACCCTAACAGGTGCTACCACTCCGGGTCAGGGTGGACCTGGGGAACAACTGCAATTAAGAGGTGGTTCCATGCTCCTCAAAACCTGCCAGTCAGAGGCCTTGCTACCAGATGCAGTTTACCATCATACCAAGGACCGAATCATTAAGAGTCAGTCAGTTAAGTGCCATGCGCGATACACGCTTGGGCGATCATGTCTTGAAAGAGACATGACTGACTGGGCAGAAGATTATCCCGCAGTAGGTTGCCATTGCTTTCTGCGGTAGACTGGTTGCCGACCAAGGCTATAGAACCCAATCTGTCCTATTATTTAACCCATAACTGGAGGGAAGAGATGGATTAATACCTTTCCCAAGGGTATTTGCGCGTAAGTGTATGCAAGGATTTCAACTGGAATTCGAACTCGGTTCCCCGAGTTCTCGTTCCGAGCCGATATCCACTGCGCCACAACGCACATCCTCATTAAGAGTAGAAGTAGTCATAAAATGATAACATGAAACAAAATGAATAAAAAGAAATGTATTAGCAGGCTGATTTCCTGAACTTACCAATAAAATATTTGGCGGACCTGAAGCAGACTACCACCACGCTTAATTTCGTTGTTTTTCATTTTTTTTACTTTTTTCAGCGCAGTCCTATCAATAACCCATTTAGCTTTATGACTGACAAAGAAAATTTTGAAAAATTTCAATATTTAAACATTTTCTGGAGGGATCAGTTTCTCATACAACATTATAGTAAATCGAGCCTCCATTTTGAAACCAGTCACTGGTATGACATTACTGCCACCTGTAAATTTGTTCATTATCAAATATTTTGGACTTTTTACAGTACAATATTATCTTTTACACCTTAAATTTTATGAATGACAAAAAAAATTTGCAAAAATTTCAATATTTGAACAATTTTAGGTGCGGGGAACCAGTTTCTCATACAACCTTATAGTGGATTGAAAATATAGGATTGATTTACTTTAACGTTGAATGAGAAACTGATCCCCCGCCAAATTTGTTTAAATATTGTAATTTTTCAAAATTTTTTTTGATAATCAGAAAGTTTAAGTAACAATCGATAGAACTGCGCTGAAAAAAGTAAAAAAATGCAAAACAATGAAATTAAACATGGTAGTAGTCTGCTTCAGGTCCACCAAATATTCCGTTGTTATAGTAACATGAAGCATGTTTGCTTATTGGCATTAAGTAATAGCTCCTATTACCTTAAGAATGGAATAGGTTGTTACAAAGAAGAGGAAATCAGGTTCCATGACTATTAAATGTGTAAAGTTACATTGTGTTAAAGAATGGATATGTCCATTAAAATTTTAGAAATTGCAAGCAATTTATGATTCTCAATTCAGTTTTTAGTTGAAAAAATTAAATTATTTTCCTGATCAGGTTAATGACTTCATGATTTCTTTTGAGTGTCTTAAGACCTAATGACATCTTAGATTTGACAACTTATTTTTTACAAAACTGAACATTTAACAATTATTTCCCTGTCATATTTATGGATTTATTTTGTTCAGTGTCTTGTAAATAAACTTAATTACATATCTTCTATAAATCATACCTTTCTTATTTGTTGCTACAGAATTTTTGTCTTGTATTTTCTTTTCTTGTATTTGACAAAATGCATAGTTATATATCAGCTGGCCCTGTGTGTTTACATGAATGCTTATTTTATATGCAGTCTCATTGTAATGAATAGCAACATGCCTAAGATTATAAGTGTAAAGAAAGATATATTGAGAGAGGTAGAAGATCAAATACATACACTTTGTAGGTCAGATAATTTAGAAAGCTATTTTATTAGAGCAATAAAAACAGGCATATCAAACTATTCATAACAACAAAGAAGGGTAATAAAAATATATATTACTACAAACTGGTAATTCTCAGGCCAACATTCTCAGCTGACATGAAGTGGAAAGACTGTTTTGAATCCATTGTTAGGTCAGTTGCTAAGAAAGTTGGTTCACTGTCTTGCAAGACAATTTTCTTTCCAGAATCTATCTTACATATTTATAAATCTAGATGCTTAGAATATTGCTGCCACATATGGTCCAGTGTCTTGCTAGAGCTCCTTGACAAAATCCAAAGAATAATCAAAAATATTATTAGCCTTGTTCTGGCATGTTGGGTAATGCAGACTATGCTGTTTGAAATTCTAAAAAGGTTACTGAGTACAGACAGATGACTGAAAAAGAATGGAGGATACAACTTATAGGATACAAATCCTATATCATCCATCAACCAACTAAAAAAACCCAAAGTAAAGTTGCACACCCGCAAAAGTGGATTCAAATGACTTTGGAAAAATCCAACTGAGAAAAATTCACAAGTCAGTGCAAAAAGCAAATTCTGAATTCTGATTGAATTAAAAACAACAAATTCATATATGACCTATTTTCACACCTAGATGTGAAAAGGCTTGCTGAAGCTGCACTATTTAAACAACAACACTAACCTGTCGCAGTCAGTCCGATATGGGAGCAGTTAGCTGAGGACTTTGTGGCAATGTAACAAAAGAAAATTCAAGAAGCCTTGTGGTGATACAGAGCAAAAGCAAGGGACCGGATGTTTGCTCTATAACGACCAGAAAGCAAATGACCAAAAGTTGTTGCTGCACATCCAGGTTCGTGCAGATGTTCCGGTTGAAAAATAAAAATTAATCAAATATTAAATTTTCATTTCGCGAGCCTACGTGAATTTTATTTATCAGCCAATGGGAAGCCCAGAATCAAATACAAGTGTGAAATCCCAAACGAGCTGCTGTGATCCAAAAAGCAGATATAAAAAGCAGATACAGACAGACCCCAGCAGGCAGAACTAGAGAAGAAGAGTGTAATCAATATCCCCTTGACCTAAGTCAAGTGGCTACTATGCTTGCCTCTTTCCTTCTCCCCTGTCTCAAAACTACTTACCGACCTAAGGAGCGACTACATCAAAGACATTCCTCACTTACACGCTCCCCACATGCCTAAGCCTTAAATCTCTTTCAGCATTTTATTTGCCATGAATATTTTAACCTCTGTTGGACCTATATTCAAGTATTACTTTAACTGTAAAAACATTAATTGATATGTGTATATATAAAAATGTTATTTTTCTACTCAAATTGCCTTTCTTGATTTTATAATCATTTTATGACTTATAGTGGACTATCTACCACAAAGCCCAATTCTGTTAACCTGCAACAATATACAACTACACTTCTCTAGACCAGACTCCCACTACAACGGGAAAAGAATAGATAAGCAACCCACTATAGCCTACCCAGATGCAGGGCACACCACAGTTTTATTAGACCATTCTTCCAATAACCTTTTCTTCATTTTCACATCACACCGCCAAAGAGAACAACAACAACGACAAAATGAACACATTAAGTACAACTTCTTTATTTGTTTTGCCTTCTCTTTCTCTCAACCTGTTGCGACCTACCAAAAAGAGAAAGGAACAAAAACTGTAGTTGACGAAGGCGTCCACTTATTAATTTAGATTTACGTGTCGACTCGACGCAACCTTAGTCATGGTTTGAAGCAGGTTTTAAGAAAGAACAAAAAGGCGAAAGTAACCAGAAAAACAATGTATTGACAAAGGTTACATGGGGTTGAGAGAGCATGCACAAGAAAGTGAAAAGGAAAGAGTCATTCCCCTTCGTCTGTTCGTAGAAACAAAATAAGATGTATGAAGTTTTTTCTCTAGCTGAAAGAAAGGTTTGTAACAATTGTTAAGATTTTCGTAAAGAGTTCAAAGTTCACATCCTTGATGAAGAAAGTCAGACAGAAGACAAAGTTCTGTGTCTGTGTGTGCGTTGAGTAGAGAGAGAGAGAGACTTACATGCGAATGTAGCAGTCGGTGGATTTCTACTGACAAAGGTTGGGAAAATTGTGGATTTATGTGTAGGAAGTTATTTTATGTAAAGTCCTGTTTGAATGAAAGTTAATGTGCATAGTGTTAATGTAGGAGAAGAAAAATAAAAGAAATTTTGCGCCACTAATTGCTACACGCAATTAGTGCGCGTGTGTTTGTGTGAGTTAGGAAGACATGTTTGCTCTTGTCCCGGGACGAAATTCTAACTGCTGTACCACGTGATGTTTTCCGTTTTTATTAGCATCATTTTTGGCGGGAACCAGTCATCACGTGGACGGCGAGTGACCATGCGTGTGTGTGTGTGTGTGTGTGTGTGTGTGTGTGTGTGTGTGTGTGGGTGTCAATGTATGAAACCCCACAAAACTCTACATTCTGCTACTACACAAACATGAACTTCTGTGGACATTTTAAATACCTACATTTCTCTACAAACAATTTTAACTACAAAACAGCATGCATTTTCTCAATGAACATTTTTCTTCTCACAAATATATTATGGCGTTCAGTTAACAAAATTTCACTTATATTTTCCTTCTTACACTTTTGTCATTCTGTAAATAAATCTTTGCTTTAACGTACACACAAAATATTTTATCCTTCTACATTTCAACAACCAACCTTTAACCTTCTGAAATTTAAATTGTTGGGACTTTGGACATGTTTGACACAAGGCCAATTAACCAACCATCACTGAGGTCCCTACAATCTCAAATGTTATGAACATAACAACAAAGATGAGCTTGCTGATCCTCATAGCAAAATTATAATAGAATATCTTATTATTAAATAGGGAGATCAGGCTGCTAATATATTGTTTTTTATTTATTTTGTTTCATGTTAGCTTTCTTGAGAAAATTTTTATTTTACTGACTTAAAATGCAAATTTTTTTCTTTTAATAATTGAGCTAATTGAATAGATAAAAATCATAAACTATTTATGCAGAAAATGTAACCAATGAAATTGCAAAATTACTTAAATAATGCTGTCATTTGTTGACATTAAAACCTTTACTATTTTTTAATCATGTAAATTTTTCCATATTTTTTAAAATCTAAACTTTTAAAATTTGATCAATAAGAAATTATTAAACAAAACACAAAATTATCTTTATTTCAGTTTTACGTTTTTACATTCATTTTATATCAGCTAGTTTCTTTTTATTTAAATGATAGCAAAATCTTTTTCATTATTGAACAGAAACTTTCCTGATTTGTGTTGCACCAATGGTCATCAGGATGCTAGTATACAAGGAGAAAGGTTGAAGAAAATAGGCACATTTTCTTTTAATTTGAAACATTCGTCCCCAAAGGAGATTTAGGCTCTAAGAGAGAGAGAGAAAGAGAGAGAGAGAGAGACACACACACACACACTCTGTTGTATATCATCATACGTACACTATTAGAGGAGGTTATGTATTATCAACAGCAGCAGCCATTGCCGGGAGCAAGGTGCCTGGATTATCTCCCTTCGCCGGAGCCGCGCAGACACGGAAGGGAAAGTCGTTGCCCAGTTGTAAGTTTTCAGTAACTCAGTAGTTATGAAGTTGATACTGACGTTACTTTATAGAACCAAAGGGAAACTGGTCAGCACTTTGGCATGGACAAGGTAGCTGAACCTGGAATCTTTCTACCCTTTTTATTGTTGCCATCTTTATCGGATCGTACCCGCCCAGCTGGAAGCCATGACCATTCTCCACCTCCGACAAGAAAAAGGACTTGATGGTGAATGGTCACCAATAAAACTCACATTATTATTAGTACCATAACATATACTGCAGCAACACCAGATAATATTAGTAGTAATAATACCACAATATCGTCAGTCGCTACCTTAATTACGGAACTTAAAGGAAACCTGTCTTTGTTCTTTTTTTGCTTACCCTTAGAACCCTCCGGGTGGGGGGTTCGGTTTATTGTTGAACGCACGTTCGCTGTTGCTTCACTCATTAAATTATCACAATTAAATAAAATTAAAATTATAACACGCCAACTTATTGGATGTTTATTCTTTTAAAGAAAAGAAAGATAAAAGGGGAAAACACAAAATAATATTTTTCTGTCTAGATAATAACTAAGTTTGTATTTTGGAACGTTGTTTGCAGAGTGAGAGTCCTAGATTTATTTGTCTATCTTTTAAATTTTTTCAACTTCTTTTTGTTAATTTACTTTTTTTTTTTTTTTTGTATTATCAAGTCGACGGCAACACCAAGCCACCACGTATTTATTTACACAATAAGTACAGACAGTAAGAAAAGAACACATACTTACTTATTTCTAAAAAATTATTAATTACTACCTGAGTGTACGTGTACGCACACCCTCCATCATCTGATTTCTTGACTTCAATCGAATAGTTCCACAACTTTACAAAACAAACAAATGTCCACCCCAAGTAATAAGTAACATTTACAGCTTTTATCACATTTTATATAAAATTATTTCATACGACTTACGTTTTTACAAAGTTTAAAAAAAAAAAAAAAAAAAAAAGCCGGGGGAAAAGAAGAAAAATGGCTGCCCCCGCGTTTTTGTCAAACGGAGGTGGAGGCATGGGTCCCCATGATATTAATACGGTTTTGAGGTACTTGGAAAGAGGATTGGTCGTTGGAGTGTTTTTCCCTCGGAAAAGACCCGAAAAACGAACCCTAAGTGTTCGTTTGGAAACTCTACAATTGATATGGTTAAAGACACAGACGAGCCGACCAGAAGGAACAGGTGAGCAACCCCTACCTCAACCCAAACACTAAAAAATTACCTGAGTTTTGGCTGAACTTTATTTTAATTTTAAAATGAAATAATTATTTCAGAAGGAGGAAGCATAGCTTAAAAAAAACTATATAAATCTTCAGAACCTTCTTTTTCTGTAAAAAAAATCAAAACATCGTAAGTTAATAAAGCCAACAAAAAAAGTAATTTTCTTTAAGTTAACTTAAAACTAAAAGAAAACATGCCTCATTTTTTGAATAAGTCTTTAAAAAGAAACTTGACCGCAGTACATTTACATTCAGTGTGACAGAATAAATTAACTAGTAACTACCATTTTTTTTTCTTTCCTTTAAAAAAAACTTTTTTTAAGAAAAGATTCAATAATAATCATTTATGCGTGTAAGTACCATCTGTGGAAGATCTCTACATGTTAATTTAATAATTGTAAAATGGTTTCAATTTGTCATGCGAGTCACTCGGCTTATCGTAAATCATACCGAAAGCAAGTTAAACAGGAAAAACAACTACTTTGGAGATTTTAAGAAAGAAAAATCGATTTCCTCTGTTTTTGTTTTTAAAATTTGTTGCTTTAGTTTATTATTATTAACATGATCGGATGGGGAAGTAATACATTTCTTTTTCTTTTTTTTTTTTTTTTTTAACTGTAAAAAGTTTGGAAGAAATATTTAAACTGATATTTATTGTTAATAAGTAGAATTAAGTTGGCTCTCAAAATTACTTCGTCCGACTATTGTGTACATACATTTAAAAGGAAAAGTTATCTGATTAAAAGTTTCGTTTTTCTTATTGAAATAGACCCCACCGTCTGCGTTTACGAAGTGAGGGTTTGGTCATGTTGATGTCATTAAGTTGTTAATATTTATTACCAATTCTAGTTAAAAATGAACACAAGCAATTGTTTTCACAATAAAATAATAATAAAAAAAAAACACCTTTTCCGTATTTGTGCGATTAATTAAAAAAAAACATACAGAGGTTTAGGTCCCTATGCAACATATGACTATCTCGTATTTTTAACCTAAATTTGATTTACAATTTGAAAAAAAGTTTCGAAAAATAATTAGAGAATAAGTTTTTTGAACAAAAAAAAAAATATATATATATTTTTCAAGCTATTCTCTTTATTATTTTATCTTATTGTACCCAACTCAATTTTTTTTTTTAGAGAAGGTTTGAAAAAGTGCAAATTTTTTTATATTTCTTTCTAATAAAAAATGGTTGATTTTCACTAGTCATTTTGTCCCCACCCCCACACTCTGTTATTTGGGAACACCATTCTCTTCATAAATATTTGGCACTTTGTTAATAAATTTCAGATTCTTTCTTTCATGATGTAACAAACTTCACAAGTTTGTTTAGCACTCAATTTTAAACACTAAACAGTATTTGTGTTTTTCTGTGGATTTGAACTTTATGTAATAAACGCAACATAAATGTTTCAGTTTATGAAATAAAGATGAGGCTTTTTATTTTAAGGTTCAGTCGCTCATTTTTAGGATCTGGTCCTTTCTCGCAGCCCACCCAGATTAAGTAAACTTGGGCAATCCAATCAATTCTTTTTAACCACGAGTCAGACTCTTTTTAATTTATAGTCTGTGAGTGCTGATTGTACCAAACGGTGAGGGACCAAAAAAAATGAATATTTAAGCGGATAAAAATAACTATTTGTGGCCCTTTAACTCTTTTTATTACCCATCGTATTTGTCAACAGCACACATTTGTTTCCTTGTGTATGTATTGTATTTTGTATTGTATTGTTATCGTCTACCTTTCGCCTACAATAGTGTTTTTTTTTGTTTTTTTTTTAGTTATGAAAAATAAAAACAATTGTTTTCACAAGACTATGATGAGCAATGTTATTGCATTTTAATTTAAATTAGGAAAAATGTCAATTTTCTATTTTAAGGAGACAAAATTAGATTGATTTTGTGCACGTGGAAGTTGATTTGTCTCTTTAGAAGTGAATGATGTGAGTTACTGTTAGTGTTGTGTACTACTGTAATTGTACATTTTACTGTAAGTTATGATGGAGATAAGTTTCAGTCTGCGAAAGAAGAAAAAAGTATATTTTCTCTTTAGGATTAATCACCTGAAAGAAATGAATCTAGCATACGATTATTTATATTTCTAAATGTGTAATAAAATAACACTAACAGTTACACACATCAAGTAGTCAACAAAACCCATACACACACTGCCTAAATTTATGTTGTTAACCTGATAAAAATCAAATTATTTCATCATTGTAAACAAGAGATAACGCGTGAAAGAATTTATGGACACTTAGTTTTCCATTATACGCGTGAAAAATCTACATAACCAATTTAAAAATAAATTTCAACATGTGAACAAAGGAGTGTGTGTGTGTGAAACACACAGATTGGTTTTTCATTTTATTTTTAAATTGAGTTGGTACTAAGTTACTAATTCATGATTATCTTTAGAAAGTTTACTTGTTCAATTTTTTTTTATTTCTTGCATATTTCTCGAGGATTGGATTTTTTTTCACGATTGAAACAGTTTATTTTCGAAGTAAATTTATTGTATAGAAAAAAAGTTCTGTGCGTGTTAGCCAAGTTTCAGTAAGTTTTTTTCTAAGTTTGTCCAAAAACGCTCATTGCTAGCAAATATTTATCTTGTTATAGACACAATTGGGATAATAATAATTAATAATTTAAAATATCTTGCAAAGTAAAATCCAGAAGGCACTCCTATTTTACAGTGGTGCCAAATCGGATCTGACCCATTTTCCCCGCTGTTTATGTCAGTTAAACAAAAACTATTTTGAGTTGGGTTTGACTCAAAAAGTATCTCGTTTTAGTTTTAATTAATAATTTGTCGTGTGGATTATATAATAATTCAAAGAACAATGAATTAATCTCTGTCTCTTTCAGCTTTTGCTTAGGATGAAGTGGTGTGTATCTCAATTTTCAGATTCTGTCACATCAGGAGCTGGGCCAGTTTTTACCCCATCTCCAAGACTTTTCTTTTCATCGTAAATTCCATAACAAAAACTTACATAAACAATCAGTTTTTAGATTATGCCTTAAGATTTGTGGCCTAAAAAAATTTAATTAATATTCTATGTACTTCTTAGAGAAAATCAAATTCTCAATATTAAAAAAGAAAATAAACTAAGATCTAAGACTCGATGATGCAATAAATTTCTGCAATGTCATGCTGATCTTGAATAGGAACCCTCCTCTTCCCCCAAGTAGTCAATCAGTATTTTTAAAACTTATTAATGCTATCTGGAAATAGATTTTTCAGTGTAAAACATCTGTTCAAAATTTATAAACATAAACGTAATTCTGCAAATTTTTTAGCTAGACTTTTTTCTCGCTTGCTCGGACAATAATTTTTGTTAGTGAGTTCGATACTTATTGGAGCACTCACTACTAGGACTTTCAAAATATGTAAAAATAAATTAAAGCAACCCATAAAAATGCTGAATTTTTATTTTTAATGTAATGTTAAATACCCTGTGTGTTAAAAAAAAAAACAACGCTCGAAGTAGAAATCATGTTTGTTTACATTTACAAACATTGATAAATAAATAAATAAATATTGATAATCTTAAAAAAAAATCGAATGGGTAACAGTAACACACACAGCACAGTATATTTTAGTTTTTTAGCTTCTGGGTATCACTTGGCAGCGAGGAGGTGAAATTTTTAAGCTTCAGTTGTGTCATTGGAAAATTTTATACCTATAAATTTCCATCATTACACAATAATATTGAAATTTTTGTTTATTTTCTTTCATTTTTTTTTTTTTTTTTTTCGTCATGGCCCAGAGAATTCGGGATTAGTTACATTTTTGGTGACCTTTTTTTTCCCTCGATAAAAAGGTGACTAAGAAGAAAAATGGTTTACTTTTAAAAAGCAGCTTAAAAAAACAACCTTGTCCAACTACTCTTCTTACAGTACGACAAAAAATATTCTGCAAATAAATAAATCGTTTAACAAACATTTTTTACCGTAAAAAGAATTTGTTTCTACTGTGAACCCCCCACCCCCCAAAAAAGTAACTCTTACAAAAAAAAAAAAAAAGATTCAGTGTGAAGTTATATGTAGCATTTTTATTGTTCGTTCTTATCGATACTGGGATGTTTATATTATTTTAAGTTTAGAGAAGTATGTCCGGGGAAGTGGGCATTGTTAATGGCTCTATATTGGCCACCCGTTCTTAAAAATGGGTCAATCACACCTGCCAGTGCGATTAGTTAGGCTACCCGCTACCGAATATTGTTGCATATTTCAAAAACATTTTTTCAAGAAAGCAAAAAATGCTTTAGACAAAGCCAGGAAGTATATTTCCTTATCGTCATCTACAAGCAGGCCAGTCGTTTATTTTTTTTTATATTTCAACAAAGAAAGCGTTAAACTTAGTACCTGTTGAATTAGAAAAGCGCTTCACCGCCTTCTCTCTTTCTCAGTCTGTCGTTATTATCTTGGCATTATTACAATAATTATAAAGTCGTGTTTTCTTTTTACCAACTTTTTATTAAACTTTTTACAACTTTTATTTCATACTGAATGCCTTTCGTAGTAGTGTACTGTTAGACTCTCTCTAAATCCAATTTTCTTCATTTTCTGAGTGATTCGTAAACCACTCCTCACTCAAAAATGTTTATTTTAGAAAATTTAGATAATGAATAAAAAATGATTTCTTGCTCTTGTTGCCTCTCAATATAACTTCACAAAATTGAAAAATGGGATGTGGAACCATAACTTTTTAAAAAAATGAAATGTTGTGTAGTAAGAGCTGAGTAAATTTTTGTTTTTGGGTACGTACACTTCTTCTTGTTGCAAGTCCGTCTCTTTTAATTACACTTTTAGTGTTTTTCTTTGTTGATTAATTTTTGTAGTTTTCCCTCCACCCTCCAAATTGTGATGTTGTACAGCAGTTAAACTTTGTGTGAAATATGGGAAGAAAAATAGATATACTGGGTGCGATGAGAAAATTGTCGCCATTTTATATTTTTAATGACGCAATTAACTCCACCAGTAATTTGGAAACTATATGCTGTACGTACTGTATGATACTTGTATCGGAAGCTCCAATAGACTCTGTATATGGGTGTCAATATGAGTTAAAGAGTTTGATATCCAGTCAATATCATGGTGTTTGGAGTGATTATTGTTAGTGATGACAATGATCACTCAGGGCGTCAGACTCAACACGGAGGCTTACACCAAAAATTCCTTGAGGTAGTGCTGCCCTGGATCAAGAAGAGTGTAGCTGCTGAGAGCATGACTTTGCATCATGCTACTAAAAGCAAGAAAACCCAGTCATTGCTGTCAGACAATTTTTGTGTGACCACATCACTTTTTACATTTGGCCACCTAGCTCCTCAGACTGAAACCCCTTTATGTGTGAGGTGCAGTTGAGCAAGAGAGCAGCACAACTGCTTATAACACCAAAGATGAATTGAAGGCAAGGATTATAGCAGCATTCAGCACTCCAACACTGAGTCATGTATCCTTGTAAATATAACCTAATCTCAAAATAGAACAAATAGAAAATTAATATTTTGAATAATGTTATTGTTAAATGTTTATTTTCAGTTGACTTTTTAGCATCTTGAATAGAAATGGAAAGTTTATTTTATCAATAATTGTGCGTGTGTGTGTGTTTAATTTTTTTTTTTTTACAATGTTCACTCTGTACAAGGCCCAATAGCCACTTCTGGTAGAGGGTTACAGAGTAAGAGACATAGTTTATGAGGATATGTGGAAAAGATAATGGGTATCCCTAAACTTGAACAGGTCAAGATTGTAGTGACTGGGGAAGCATACTATTGGGAGTCAATTCCACAAAGCAATGGTTCATGAGAAGCTGCTTGAGTGGAACTTACATCTCACCAATGAAATACAAAGGGAATGAAAGTGGTTTGCTACAATGTGTGAAGCATGGTGGGTCTTAGCTGTGAAAGTTAGAACTGGTAAAACTTAAGAATGTAGTTTTTGAAATAGAAAATAGCGATAGAGCAACAAGAGGCTTGCAACAGTCCATCTATAGGGAAAGGAGTTTTAAGGTGGAAAATAACTCATCATTAACAAGGATGTGGAGACATTATTGAACTTTATCAAGATTGAGAATTGAAGAATGTGCAGCTCCTGCCCATATATGACAGCAGTACTCTGATTTTATCTTGATCTGGCTCTTGTCAAGGTAGTGTAACAGGAAGAATTGGATACTTACTGGAGTGGTACAAGGAACTGACTATTTTTCCAGCATCTTTAGCAATGTATTGTATAAGTTCCACTTGAGATCTGGGCTCAGCTCCCAATATGTGATCAAAGCATGGATTTCCCTGAGAGAACACCCTTTCATCACAATAAGTGAAAATTCAGTTTACTCGTGTTATTTTCATATTTTTATTTCTAAAAAAATTAACTATTATTTAAACTACAGCTAACTTTTAAAATCTGAACCAATAGAATATGATAAATGTGAAAAATATTATCTTTTGTTTATACAATGCAACTAGAAAAAACAAAGCATAAAATCCATATTCACTAAAAAATGAGTACAATTCTTTTCTAAATAAATACACTTACTCAAAACTTAAATACTTCTGGATAGGTTAAAAAAAATCTAACTTTGGCGTTAAATAAACTGACAAAGTTTGATATGTAAAAATCAGCCATCCCATAAGTATGGAAAGAAAAATAGGTTCATGTTAGCAAAATTATTTTAAAATAAAGTGTTTAGAAAGTAATGTTTGCCTTTTATTTTCTTTTTTTTTTTAAATAAAAAAAAAAATTGCAATTACAACAAACATCAAAATTTAAAATTTTTCAAGAACTAATTATCAGTATTAGTAATAAAAAAGAAACACTTTAAAAATACTTATCTTTAATATAAGATTGTGTCATGCTAATGTTTTTATTTTTCAATCTTACCATTTAGAAATGTTTTTAATTATTTAAAGAAAAAATTTCTCAGATGATAAATCTAATTGGTAGGAATGCCAAGTTAGATCTTTTCATCTTAATGATTTGAGTGTATTTGCATTGTTATTTGTTATTCTGAAAAATGGGACATTTTCATTCTTTACTCAGACTTTTTGTGTTTCTTTTCTTAACAAGAACCTTTTGATAGGCAAAAAACTATCACAATTCAATAAGGTGTGGGATAGAAACTTGGCAAATTAAATAATTGAAATTCTGGCCTTATCTGTTGTTCATTTTCATAGACATGGACTTATGAAAGGCATGAATCCATTTCTTCTTCCTCCAGCTATAGTTCACTGGCTATTTATTAAGACCTAACATGGGCGGAGCATTGATTTAGCTGTTGCCATCTGAATTTTATGGCTCTTTTTTTTTTTTAACAAGGAATAGAAGAATTAGTTTCATAGTGGGTTTTTAACCCCTTGATTAAAAACTATAAAATCCAGTATATATTATAAAAATGCCAGTTTTATACATTTCTATACAAGATAATCTACTATTCATATAGGCTTTTTTTTATTAACTAAACAAAATGGTATTAATTATGTTTGATTTTTGGAACAGTGAGCATTAATTGGTTAAACTTTCTGCTATTGATTATATTCTTGATAAATAGGATTAATATTTGACATTTGAATGAATTATTGTTTTTGAAAATGTAACATTACTTTTCAGAAATTAGCAATATTTTGGAGATGAGTTTCAGTTGATAATTAATCAGTACTGAAATTTTGGAAAATTCCAAAGGAACACTTTTTATGAGTAAATCAGTGTAAAAAAAACAAAAAAAAAACACTTTATGATTGAAAATTTAATCCTTTATTGCATTTAATTATGTTCATTACTAGATATATGAATGAAATAATTATAAATATAGCTTGATTTTTATATTTTGTATATTAAGGTTTATTATTGTGGCCTTCATTTCTATTTGGAAATATAAGCATGTAAAATGTTAGTGTCAGACCTTGAATGTCTAAGCAAATGCTTCTCTTTTCAATACTTGGTCATTAGGTTCCTAATGCAATTAGATAACTACCTCAGCATAAGATTTGTTAAAATTAGTTCATGTTCTCTAATTATAAGATATGTTTGGTTAGGTACAAGTTTACATCTTTTAATTAAAAGAACTTTGGATACATCTTTTTAAAATAATATTTGCAATGAAGTTTGATTTCTGCTTGTTTACATTTTAATAAAATGCTCCTCATTTCTAAATGTTAAACATTATGTAGTAGAACTCAAAAACTCATGACAATCTTTAATTGTTGATATCGGGAAGGACTGATTACAAAATCAAGTACTAAAAAAAACATATTCCAATAGTTGCTTTGCATTTCATCTGAATGCTTTGTTTTGAGTTGATTGTCCTACAGTCTCAATTCTGAGGGTATCTCTTCACAGAAATCATTATATGAAGCAAAAATAAATATCTTCACTTCAGTTTCTAATGTGATATTCTGAATTTTATTCCAGGCGAGTGGCATGGCTCTGCTGGTAAGGATGTTAGTTTTTCCACTTTTACTAACCATGTCAGTAATGTTTCGCTCAACATCGAGCAAAAGAACAACCACCTAATTGTTGGGCAAATTTTTTGTGATGCCTGTCGTGATTAGTCTAGCAATATTGGTATTTTGAGATGTTAATATTCATTTGAATTTGAATATTTTTAAAATAAATGACGTTAGCATTAAAAGCTGTGTGTGTATATATATATATATATATATATATATATAAAAAGGTATTTTGACTTAGAACAAGATTTGATAATTTGTATTCTCATTTGGTATTTTATTTTTTATCTGCAGAATTCTAAATTATGATCAGTTGTAAATAAACATTCTTCCGTAATGTTATGAAGCTTATTCTAATTCAGATGTTAGTTTTCTTGTGTCATAAGTAAAATTATTTTCTTTTAAATCTAGCAATAATATATTCTGTTCACTTTGCTGATTTAATATCCTTGTAACATCTGTAATAGGGAGAAGTTTAACTTTTCTTTTTCTTTTGTAAGGTTTTGTTTTCATTATTTCATTATACCAAAATACTTTTTATATGATACTTAAATGTTATAAAAAATTAATACAAGATTGATTAAAATTTAGTTATTGAAGCTTAGTGAAAGAATTTCAACACTTTGGTTATAAATCCTTATTGCTACTAAGTTCATTGGAATTTCTCATTAATGGACTTCACAATATGTTGTTCTAAAGTAGGTATCTCCACTCATTTTCGATAACTTTTAAATTGAATTTTTAAAAATAAAGTTTTCTTAAAACTTTTATTTTAGTTTCAATTGAAAGCTTAATGATTAAATTTACTATGTCTGGTAAGCAAAATGCTCTAGTGTATTGTCTTAATCTTTCGATTTTTCAGCCATTTTTAAGCAATCAACACATTTGTAAACAAAAGTTAATTCTCGGTTTTAAAAATCTTGCAAAAATAAAATATACACCTGTGACATGTTATTTTTAGAAAATTAGCAAATTTAATGTTAAATGAATCTGATTTACACAAGTATTACTTATTTATAAGCATGAAATTTAGAATAAAACTATTTCTTAAACACAGAGTTCAACCTTCTGATCTTCCCACTGTATGTGTTGACAAATGCGGGATAAGTGTATAGCAATCACAAGTGACATAATTGTACAAATTCTTTTTCCTGTAAAGGGAAGAAACCCTGAAATGCTTCACCTTTTAATTTACACATAGAAATTACCATACAAAAAAAAACTTCAAATACATTTAAAAAAAAATTTTTTTTCTTAAAAAACAAGACAGCATGACGATTAAACTTTTTAATTTTCGATTAGGAAATATAATCTTTGCTCAATAAGTTTTTAAGCTAACCCTAACAAATCTTTGAAGTTGTTATGGTGCCCTCCTACAAGGAGTGGACTCTTTCTCTTATTATATAATTACCGGATGTTAAGTCAGCGGTTGACGACAGCTAGTATGCAGTTAAAGCCAGCTACTACTCAGGCAATAAGCAGTGTAACTATACCATTCGGACTTACTTATTTCTATTTAATTATTACTAACACTTACTTTGTATATATGTTCTTGTTATACTAATACACCGTTTTGAACCTAACTTCTGTTTTATGTGTCTTACTTCTGGCCAAACTGGTTACTACAACTTTGCAGCAAAGTTTTGCCACAACAACCCCACAAAAAATTGGCGAAAAAGATTTGTGTTAAGATTTGCCACAACAAATTGGTGACAAAGATCCACAACAGAAGTATTTTTAAAATATTTCTGGAACTTTATAAATTATTATAATTAAAAAAAATAATGAAAAAAAAAAAGGAAAAAATTCTTTTAAAATTTCATTATTAAATTTTTTTTTTTTTTTTTTTTTTTCAGACTAGAATGTTTTTAATTTATATTATTCAAGCAATTAAAAGATTATAAAATTAAATAATGTTATAGTTATATTGCATTTTTTATTTTATTATTGGGAGCAGATGTTCAGAAATAAAGACAAAAAAATAATAGATGATTTACATTCCACAATGAGACCTGCTGTGTTTTAACTAATAAAACCAATTATCACAACAAAATTTAATTTCTTAAAATTTCATGAATTTACATGGAGGTTGGAATAACATGTAAAAAAAAAAAAAAATTCAAAGTTAATTTCATTCATTTGTGAATAAGTCCTGAAAGTTTAATTATAATCTGACATTTGATTTTTGCGAGAATTTCCAAATTAATCTGTTTGTCACCAGAAAAAAAAACTGAGTTATGTAATATTACATTTTTCATTGTAAACTCTCGTAGCAATTTAGTTAACCACTAACTAACATCAAAATAAGGTTTTTAACCAAAGTTTTGAATGTGTTAGAAGGGATAAAAAATTAAAAAAAAATACTGTGATCTTTCCTCATAAAAATAACATTTTGATGGAAAAAAAGTTCATTTTATTAAGTTTGGCGCCTTTTTTATTCATACTATGCTGTTTTTTCAGCGATTATAGTGGAGGTACCTATTCTAAATTTTTGTATGTTACTGTTGCTTGAAATTAGAATAGAACAAAGAATGCTTTTGGGTCAAAAACACTTTTTATGTCAAAACACTGACAAAAAGTTGAAATCTGCACCTACCGACACCGAATTACTTGAAATTTGGCACAAATGTTCCCCTTCATGAGTTAAGAAAGTGTGCTAAATTATTTTGTGCTAGACTTTACCATTCCAATTTTAAGAGGGTAATGGGTGTATAATTTTCAAAACTTTTCCTATTTTGCCTTTAAATTAAGGCTGTGTAATGTCGTCGAATCTTAGTATTTTTTAAAAATTAAAGAAAACTACTTCCATACCTTCAATATTTATGAAATTTGGTGTGTAAGGCAAATAAGAAGTGTGGAATCCAGATATTTAACTATTTCAAGCCAACACTTGATGGAAAATTTTATTTTACTCACTCAAATACATGACCCTAAAATCAACAACTTTTCACTTATGTAGCTTGCAGTCAGTCTATCGAAAATACATCCTCTTCAATTTTCATAATATTTTTGCCTAACATCTACAATACCTGCTCAAGTTCACCAAAAAGTTTTGTGAAAATTTTCAATCTACTTAGGAAGATATGACCCTGCCAAGTTTAGTTTTTTTCTTATGTATGTACAGGATTTCCAAGAAAGATTATAGACCTAATGCTCCACAACCTCTAAAATATTGATATTGTGCCAAGTAACTTCTTAAACTATTCAATAAAATTGTTTTTATTAATTTAACAAAAAAAAAATAATTTAAATATATTTTTCAGATATTACTTTTTGTACAGATAGTCTTTAAAAAAAACATTGCTTCATCTATGATAATCAACAGTGCTTAGAAAATTTGTGAATGCCACTTAACAAATGAAGTTAAAAGAAATTCTTTGTGTTTCTTTTAATTTTATTTTGGCAAATTATTTTCATGAAACGAAAAAACATTTGATTTTTTTTTCATTCTCAAAAAGTCATAAGATAAATGTGAATCTTTAAAACATAATATTTATAGTTGGCACTTAATATATTTATATAGTTGAAGGAAATGCTTTCATGACTTTATTAAATTTTTATTTTTAAATAATTTTTCAAAATTATTTTCAGGAAACAAAAATATTTGATTTTGTTTTAATCATAAGTAATTATAAATATGAATATATAAAGAGTCTTTTGAAAGATTACATTTTAAACTACACTATGCACTAAATTTTGTTGTGCATATATACTAAATTGTTTTGGATATAATTTTTTGTAAAGATAATTTATCCATCTTGGATAAATGATAAACTCTACCATATGCTGTTGTAGAAACATCAACAGTGCACAGAATATTCATTAATGGTACAAAACATATATCCTTAAAATCTTCTTTCCAGTAAAATGAATGTGATGGAAGAGCTGGGTGCACGAATTTAATCAGCAAGTTCTTATTCTCCATATCAATTTCCAGGACCATGCAAATCCAATTTTTATTGTCGCACTTGCAACAAACATATCGTAAAACAAAAAATTTTACTGGTTTTTCTTCAGCCCCAACCGAAAAGTCATATTTTAGGGCACATCAAACATATCCATGACTTTTTTGTGTGACCAGTCGGTAGGGGCAAGTGTCAAATCTGTATTTTGAATTTAGTTGATTCTACTGTCTTCACTTTTGCTACAAGAAGCTTTATCATTTTATCAAAGCACTTAGCTTTATCTAAAATATTCTTTTTTGATTTTTAAAGCTTCATCATTCAATGTTTAATGACTTAGCTACTTTGGTCTTTACACATTGCATTGCAGAATAATTTTTTCTCTTATCTAAAGTAGTTTTTCCTGAGTAATGAAGCTCTTTTGTTTTCAGTGAAGAAATTCCAATAGCAGGGAAACATTCATTGATATTCATCTTCTCTGTTTATGCAAAAAATATTCACATCAAGCTCTTTCATTTCCTCATCTGATATACATTTTGGTTCTTCATCATTACTACTCTTTTCTGATTCTGCAGAAGTAACTGCTTCAAATTCTTGTATTTCCTTATCTGATACATGTCTTGGTTCTTCATCATCAGTCAGTAGTTTATAGATTTGTATTCTACAATTAGGATAGTTTCTTGCCTGGGAATAATACCAACTTAGCCTTTGCCTAGTCTGCCATCTCCAATGAAATTGGTTTCAAACCATCTGTGATTTGATTTTTATGATTCTCAAATGGATTACATCATCTCTTTTCAAGCCATTCATAGTTAATCAACAAGGTCTGCTTGTGATGGTAACAGTCTGTCTTTTATCCTCATCAAGTCCTGTTCTATAGGCAATAAGCTTTACATCCATTGTATCCAACTGATCAACTGAAATCAATCCAACCTGCTTATCATTGAATAAACCATGATATGTTTCAACTGTTAGCTCAGTACAAATAGAACAATTCATCTTTAACTGAAAAAAGAAACTACTTCAAATCCAGTGTGCAAGTAAAAAATCCAAGTAATTAGAAAAATACCACATTTCTCCTTGGATACTGGATGTTAAATGACATGTTAATTTCATCTTTATCATATTTATGACCTAGGCACGAGATACTAGAATAGCAACTAGGTCCCACCCTTTTACAGTGAAACCGATTAAATGTAATTGCAATTTCTACTCCAACAGCTTCTTTTCTTGCACTTCCCGCCTGTGGAATTCCCTTCCACATGCTTGCTTCCTCAATAGTTACAATCTCCAGTAGTTTAAATGTAAGGTCAATAGATACCTCCTAGCACACTAACTCGCTTCCATTCTCTCAAACACTCTTCCCACCTACCCAACCCTCATCCTCTGTATCTCTACCCGTCTATCACCCTCCTTCTGACATTTCCTATATTTAACCATTCTTTCTCATCACCTTTCCCTATGTAACCCCTTGCGCAATAGTGGCAGTGGATTGCCTTGCTTGAGGTGAAATGTTTAAAAAAAAAAAAAAGGCCATGTTGAACAAAATTTAGTGCATAGTGTAGTTTAAATGTAATCTTTTAAAGACTCTTTTATATTTATTTTTATTATGACTTATGATTAAAACAAAATCATATTTTTGTTTCATAAAAAAATTTTGAAAAATTATTTTAAAAATAAAAAGTTAAAAAAGCTTTTCCTTCAACTATATAAATATATTAAGTGCCAACTACAAATATTATGTTTTAAAGATTAACATTTATAACTTTTTTGAGAATGAAAAAATCAAATATATTTTTTTTTTGTTTCATGAAAATAATTTGCCAAAATAAAATTAAAAGAAACACAAACAGAAAGAATTTCTTTTAACTTCATTTACAAATTTTCTATGCACTGTTGATTATTATACATTAAGCAATGTTTACTGCTTTTTAAAGACAATCTATCTATACAAAAAGTAATATCTGCAAAATATATTTAAATTATTATTTTTTTTTTTTAAATTAATAAAAACAATTTTATTGAATAGATTAATAAGTTACTTAGCACAATATCAACATTTTAGAGGTTGTGGAGCATTAGAATGATTGTCTATAATCTTTCTTGGAAATCCTGTATATACATAGGAAAAAAAACTCTAAACTTGGCAGAGTCATATCTTCCTAAGTAGACTGAAAATCCTCACAAAACTTTTTGGTGAACTTGAGCAGGTACTGTAGATGTTAGGCAAAAAATATTATGAAAATTGAAGAGGATGTATTTTTGATAGATTGACGGCAAGATACATAGGTGAAAAGTTGTTGCTTTTAGGGTCATGTATTTGTATTTTGTAGCACAAAATAATTTAGCACACTTTCTCCTGAAGGGGAACATTTGTGCCAAACTTCAAGTAATTCGGTGTCGGTGGGCATAATGCCCTGGTGAATTGACATGGAATAACCCTTTTGTTGTCCATAGATGCCATTACAGTCTCATATTTTAGTATTAGTTCCTATTTTAATACTACTTTAGTGAATAGAATTGTAAGAAATTTTTTTTGTTGCTAACATTTTCCAATCTAATGCATTTTTGGAATCTTTGCTAAAACTATTGCTCTTTTTTATAAACCATTAAAATACCTTTTTTTATAAAACCCAAATGAATAAAACTGTAATAATTTTTCTATGGACTAATTCATATTTTTTCCCTCTTTAAATAATAGATAACCTAAATTATTTCCTAATAGTTAATGTGTCTATTTCAGAAATCCATTTGACCGACATAGCATAAATAAAGTTTTCCAGTTGTCCAGTTTGACCAGGATCTTTCTCTACTGCTATTGGCAAGTAAGATAGTCAACACTAGTAACTTATCTCCACTCAACTTCTGACTGAATTCAAGTACCTCTTAGCTAGCTTAAGATGATTCTGTTAGCACATTTTTAGTATATACCTTAAATTAATAATGTACTCATTGATTTAGATTAAAGAACTTTGTATTCTTTTGCTCATGGTATAACTTTTTTTAATCTAGAAAATGTATCTTTATTTCTTACTGTTGATAAACAAATGAGTTTATTTTTATCCTTCTATGCATACCTGAAATATTTCAGCATTTTATTTCTTAAGTTTTTATGTTGACATTATTTTTAAAAGTAGTATTATTTCAGTTCATCTTTGGTATTACAAGGAGTTTTGTTGCTCTCTCACTCAATTGCACCCACACATAAATCGGGCGGCGGGGGGGGGGGGGGTACAGTCTGAGGAGTTAGGTGGCCAGATGTAAGGGTTGATATGGTCACAGAAATTGTTTGATAGTCATGACTGGGTTGTCCTGCTTATGTGGCATGGTGCAGAGTTCTGTTTGCAGACATAGGGTCTTCTGGCAGCCACTCTCTTGACCCAGATCAGCATTACCTCCTTATTAGGTATTAGCATTAGGTATTTGAGTCAGGTCCTCACAACAAATTTGTGGTTAACTGGGGCAAGAAATGGCTTGTAAATTTTAGCACGTCTAAAACAAAATTGCTTTCATTTAATCACTGGAGGGAACCTTTTCTGCTAACCTGTTAACCTCTAGGAGAGCTAATCTTTGTGTCTTCTTGGACTCACATTTTCTACTGACATTAACTGGGACAATTCCAGTGAATCAATTGCTAGGTCTGCTGCTAAGAAAGTTACTTCACTGTATTATGCTAGTCTTTTTTTTTTTTTTGCTAGACAATTATAACTTCCTTGTGTCATTTCTATAAATGTTTTAATGCTATTCTGCCAGACAATATTTTTTTTTTTTTTTTTTTTTGCGCCAGTATCCATCTTGAACATTTATGAATCTAACTTTTGTCTGTGCATTGAATATTGCTGCCACATTTGATCTGGTGCTCCTACTATATATCTCATGATTCTTGACAAAATTCAAAGAACAATCTATAATGTAATCAATCCTGACATGGCATCTGAAATTCAGTCACTTTCTCACCAAGTGATAACCATATAAAAACAAGTTTTTCAGTAAACTATTAGATTTTATTGTGCAAGTCAATGCTTTTTCAATAGAATTGGCATTAACCAACCAATGTTAGCAAAGCTTTCAACATATGCTAATATTTACATGAGTGATGTATGTTTCAGCTTTATTTTTCATTAAAAGTATTGATAGGAGTGCTTGGGTTTTATTGTACTAATTAACTATTTGGAATATACATTTTTATTCATAAATAAAAAGTAACAACCTTCTCAATGTTATCATTTCTTGACTTGTTATCTGTGCTGATGACACAATTATTTACTCTTGTTTTAAGGTCAGATTGGCAGCTAATCTAAAAAAGCTGACCTTCAATTTCTTGTGAACTGAGCAAAAAATGGCTTGTTAATTCTAATGCCTCAGATAAAACTGCTCTTTTAATTGTCTTAGAGAAGCTTTTTTTTTTGACATTCCATTGACATGACTGATGCTTACATCCAGGAGAGTGACTCATTGCGCCTTCTCGAGTTAATGTTTTCCATTGATATGAAGTGAAACAATTGAATCATTTGCTAGGTCTGCTACCAGGAAAGTGGTTCACTGTGTTGTGCTAGACAATTTTTTCTTACCAGAATCTGTCTTACACCTTTATAAGTTTACCATTTGTCCATGCACTGAATATTGCTACCAGATCTGATCTGGTGCTTCTGATATGTATCTAGAGATTCTTGATACAATCCAAAGAACAATGTTATTGGCCCTGACTTCAACTTCAGTCACTTTTCGACCAGTATGCTGTAGCTTCCCTGTGCCATTTTTATAAATATTTTCATAGTAAATGTTCTGATAAGCTTTCCTCTTTGGTACTGCAACTTTACAAATTCAAGTCTCTCATGATAATTCTAAATTCTTGTGTTTTATACTTAACCTTGGCATTGTCAAGAGTGAAGTAGAAAGATTCTATTTCTTCTTCAGTGCTTTGCATTGTTGGTGCATAGACTACTATAATTGCTATGTTGAAGGGTCTCCTTTTCAGTTTGACCAAGAGAACTCCTTCAGAAAACTGGCAGTATCCCAGAACACATTTCTTCATTTCTTCGTCCAGTATTAAGCCAACCCCCGTTTCATTATTTTTACCTCCTGCTTATATGATCCTGTGGTTGTTACTGCTAAAGTCACCATTGTTTGGCCATCTAGTTTCGTGTATACCCAGAATTTTGGTGTTCAACTGGCTCATTTTCTGCTTGATATTCTCAAGTTGACCAAAGTTGTTCAGTGTTCTGACATTCCATGTTCCTGGGGTAGTTTTTTATTTGTTGTGCACAGTTGCAGAGTAATGATCCAGAGACACCTGTTGCTCATGTTGTTCCTTTCTGGGCGAGGGACAAATTTCAGAAAGATGTCTCCTTTATGATGTTAGTACTAACAGTCACTGAATGACTGTCAGGTGACACCTGTTGCCCATGTCAATTCTTACCCAACAAGGAGGTGCTTTCTTTGGAAGTAACCCCCTTCACCCCATTTGGTTTTATATGTATGTTTTGTAAAGACATGATTATACTCAGCTATGATAGTGGAGTGGTAATCCATTGCCTTCTCCACAGTGATATATTGAGACAGCAAGTCTAGTTCTACCTGAAAATAACTATATTAACATTTTGTTTTCTTTTTGTAAAGATTTAATTTTTTGCTATTGCTAGAACAAGATTACAAGTGAATTTATATAAAACTTTATTTAGAATAAAAATTGACTTATATTAATTTTACCTGCTTTGCATAATTTCTATTTAAGATCACCAGGTTCTTTTGGACTTGAGTATAAATATATAACAAGCAGTAATACTTATTCCTTCTTAGTTTTTAGTTGGTATTCTAAAATGCAACTCTGATCTCAAGAATTAACTATAGAAGAATTAGTACTGAAATGCTTTCTTGCATTTTTATTAAATGGTAGAGATGCATTGTGGTAATTTACATGCAAATACTCTTGGGAAAGGTATTAATCCGTCTATTCCTTCCAGTTATGGGTTAAATAACAGGACAGATTGGGTTCTGTAGCCCTGGCTGGCAACCAATCTACCACAGAAAGCAATTGCAACCTACTGCAAGATAATCTTCTGCCCAGTCAGTCATGTCTCTTGTATTATATATGGCACTTAACTGACTGACTACTCGAAACAAATATTTTCTTTGAAAAACACAAAAAGAATTATTTTTTTTATCTGGAAAAAGGCAGACTGAATAACTGTAGTAAGTTCAGCTATTGTTTATTATACGTTTTCTGCTCAATAAACTTTGAATATTGGCAGTCTTTTGTCAGTAATTTCTTTGCGTAGAATGTGTTAATACATTTCATTGATTGTCAGTCGATTTACCAGTGATATTTTATAAAAGGGAAACTAGTGAAGACTTGTGTGGTGTTTACTGTGTTACTAATTTCTAACACTTCATTTCATTTGTGTATAAAATTTTTGACCTGCTTTTATTGACAAATAGTATTTAAAAAAAATTTATTTTTTAGATAGTATGTCAGCATAACTCCATCCAATCTATTTCTGTATCTGTACAAAGCAAGCCATTTTTATACTCAAACCTAAATGTCAAGGGACAGGGTCCATAAAAATTTTGACCAGTTGGTGAATAGCATTTTAAAAAGAACCCCCCCCCCCCCAAAATAATTGATAGTATGTCAGCGTAGGTCTGTTGGATCTATTTTTTTTATCTGTACAAAGCAAATCATTTTTATAAACTTGTTTAAACTTATTTGCATACATGTAATAGTCAGTGCCATATGTGATTCATGCTTGGGCAATCATGCCTTGAAAGTGACATGATTGATCCAAAATAGATCCAACACAGCTATGCTGACATGCTATCAATTATTTAGGTGGGGAGTGGGGGAGTTTTTCTTTTTAAAATGCTATTCACCAACTTTCTGTGGTAGACTAGTTGCCAACCAAGACTATAGAGCCTAATCTGTCCTGCTATTTGACTCATAGCTGAAAGGAGAAAAGACAGATTAATAACTTTCTCAAGGGTATTTGCGCATGAGTGAATGCAGTGAATTCAACTGGAATTTGAACTAGTATAAGGTGCATAAAATTACTTTCACTTTCGAAACATTTTCATTCTTCTGTCATGAGTTACCTTACTATCCAAGAATCTAGTAATTGTTAATACCTATTTACAATGTCTATGAAACTTTCAGTATTCCTAGAGGATGATTTACTTTATAGAAAATATTAAAATATTGGATTGGCAAAAAATGTTGTGTTGTTAAATGTCATTAGGACTGTTTAGTTTTAAATTCATTAAAAGTGGCTTACGGCTACATCATGCTGAAACTCTGATTCTCAAATGATCACTGAAGTTAAGCAACATTGATCCTAATTAGTTTCTAGATTGGATGACCAATTGGGAATACCAGGTGCTGTGTGGGTGGTGTAGTGGATAATGGCTTGGAATTGTTAGAGAGCCAAGTTCCAGTTTTTGTTAGGTCCATTATATTTATGTGCAAATACCTTAGGGAAAAGTATTAATCCACCTTTTCTCTCTCCAGCTATTGGTTAATTAGTAAGACTTGTATTACTAAACCATTATTATCTAAAACAAAAAAAAAATTCTTACAATCAATACTATTTTCTAGCTTTAAATAACCTGCTAAGAACCAATAAGTCGTAGAAAATAATTCAATGAAATTCATGAAAAAATCTGATTAGCAATTTTAATTGTTTTTTTTTTTGTTTTTTGTTTTTTTTACATCTTAAGACCTCACCTGATTGTTTCTTACCTGTGTAGGGAGGTCAATTTACGGCAAACTGGGCCTCCTATTAACTTTAATAAAAGTAATTTTTTTTTTTTTTTTTTTTTTTTTTTTTTTAAATTTAGAATTGTGAGAGGAGGAGAAGTAGATTAATACCTTTCCCAAGATTGTGTGCAAATGAAGGAAATGAATTCGACTGGAATTTGAACTCGGCTTTCCAATTTCTTATTCTTGCCAATATCCATTACACCATGAAAGTTAGCTTTATTTTTATAACTAATGCATAATCAGCTGATGTTTTAACATGTGCTTATGATTTAGAAATGTTTTTGTAATCAAGTGGAGAAATGATCATTTAAAAAACAATATGAAGTGATAATTTTTGTGTAAAATAATGATATTTATAAAATAATGATTTATTTTGTAAAAACTTTTTTTTTTCTGTATAAAAATGTAATATTATGGTTCTAACAAAGATCTTTCTATCATGTTATAACAGATGCTCACAAATAGAAATTAAGTCATTATAATATAGATCATATGTAAATATCTTTATGAATTCCTGGAACTTGAACAAACTGTTAATGAGTATAGCCCCAGTAAATAATTGTTTTAATGATGCATTTAAAGAGAAAAAAAACTTCTCTTTTTTTTTTTTTTTTTTGTATAAAAATGTAATAGTATGGTTCTAACAAAGATCTTTCTATCATGTTATAACAGATGCTCACAAATAGAAATTAAGTCATTATAATATAGATCATATGTAAATATCTTTATGAATTCCTGGAACTTGAACAAATTGTTAACGTGTATAGCCCCAGTAAACAATTGTTTTAATGATGCATTTAAGGAGAAAAAAAAACTTTTTTAAGCAAGAAAGTTGATTAATTTTTTGATATGTGATGATTCATTGAGCCTTGGACTGCAAAAAGGATGCAACATACAATTGTGGCACTGAGATGGACATTCTTTCACATACATTATATTCTTCAGGCGTGTTTCAATCAAACTATCACTTGTCTGAATTCATACAACAATCTTTGTCTGATTAGCAGCTCCAACAATTTATATGTATCAAATAATTGCTCAAATTTGTTGCATCAAAATCATTCCACCATGATAGAATGCAGTTTACTAGAAAGGTGGTGTAAAGTCATAGAAAGATAGAGAAAATACTTAATAATCCAATGGATAATAGATTTTGATGTATACTTCTTCATGTGTCGTGTTCTTTCAAGACGTAGGTGATCATGGACTTCCACTTGGCTCTCTCTTGTCATTCTCAATATTTTTTCTGTTGTTATCTCTTCCAAATCCTGCTCTGCCATCTATTTGCTTGGACCTATCAAGTAGATCTCGCACTGCTTCCCCCTTTCTCTCTTTCCTTCTATCTGTCCCATGAGTATTAAATTTTCCAGGTCCTCCTCCTTCATTACGTGTTCCAGGAACCTCATCTGTCTCTTCATAATGTTAAGTATGAGTTTTCTTCTCGTTTGTATCCTCTCCAACACCTCATTGTTGCTCACATGCTCTGTCTATGGTATCCTCAGCATCCTTCTGTAAAACCACATTCCTGCTGCCTCAAGCTTCTCCTTCATCCTTAATTAGATCATCCTATGTTCACTTTCATCAGAAGGATAGATATCATATAGCAATCCAGCACTCTTTTCTTTGTTTTCAATGAAATTTTCCTGTCTCTTGGTACTCTGTTTAGCTTCTGAAATGTGTCCTTGGCCATGTTACTATGTCTTTGGATCTCCATGTCACACTTTTTATCCTCTGTCTGAACACTTCCCAGGTTTTTAAATTTCTTTACTTGTTTTATTTTACTTTCTCCGACTTGTACTTGGCATATTTGGCTCTTCATTTTGCTAATGACCATACATTTCAGTTTTCTTGAAGTTTATGCTCAGTCCTTTCTTGTCACTTTCTTAGACTAACTCCTGTAGACGGTCCTGCATTTTCCTTTCCGTGGCTGCTATCAGCACCGTGTCATCCACATATCTTATATTGTTGTGATTGTGGCCACAAATGACAAATCCTGGCAAGGCTTTTATTTCTCTCATAATTGCTTCGCTGTACAGGTTGAATAAATCAAATGAGAAAACACATCTTTGTCTTAGGCTCCTTTCTGTTTTTGTATATCTGCCAAGTTCGTTTTCTATCTGTATGCAAGTGGTTTGCTGTCAATATAGATTCTTGATTGTCGTAAAAAAAAAATGTCAAAGTTGTCAAGCATCTCTATCAAGTCTTTGTGGCGTGCTTTGTCAAACGCCTTTGTGTTATCTATAAAATGCAGATAAAGGTCCTTCTGCATTTGTATTGCTCTTTCAGATAGCAAATATCACATTCCTCATTCCGGTATCTTTAACGAAGCCACAATGTTCTTTAGGCCAATTCTGTTGTGCACTTTGTTCATCAGAATCCGGATAATGAGTTTTATTATGTGGCTCATTAAACTGATTGTTTGGTGGAATTCACCTCTTTTGCACCTTAGGTAGTGTTATGAAAAGTGGTTTGCTTAGGTCCTCCTGTATATTGCTGATGATGTAGATTTCGGTTATTATTTCTGTGAGACTGTCTATGCCAAAGTCTTCTAAGGACATCAATATCTCTATTACAATCCTGTCTGGTCCTGCTACTTTGTTTCTCTTCAATTTGACTATTGCCAATTCCACTTCGGTTTTTAATATTTCTGGTTCAACTCTCATCTGTATTTTTGTGCATTGTTAGTTGCTCTCTGTTGTTGTGGAAGAGATCTCTGATATACTCATTCCATCTATAAAGTATTTTTCTTTTTCTATTATACATTTTCTATTCGCTTTTACACATCCTGTTGCTGAGCAGGTTTTTGCCCTGTTTCTTTATTTTTTTTATGCATGTCTGTGAGTATTTGTGTCTTCTCAGAGTGTAGTTCGTAGACGAATTAATAACCACTCCGCCAGCTGCTACTCGTAGAACCCGGAACACTGCTTCACCAGGGACTCCGTTTCCTGCGCACCGTAAGCAAAACGCTGTCTCCCAAACACCGGTGTAGCCTTCTCGAGTCGTAAATAGCAAAAAGTGACCCGAAACAGAAGTAGGCTCTTTTTATGTGTTTTTTGGTCTCGTAATTTCCCACTCTCCGAGAGCCTCACTTTCACCAATGACGCATGCGCCATGTCATTCGAAAAACTGCCTCGCATGAGCTCGCCTCGCGGTTCCATTACGTCTACGAACGCACGTGCAAACAAACCGCCTTCTTTTGCTTCGGCGAGGTAAGTCTCCACCACACTCCCCCCTGATCTCATCATCACAAAAAGTGCATTCGGGAGCGGGTCTCTTCTGGCGGGTGCTCCTTCGGAGGGGTACGACACAAGGTTCGTCCTCAGATGGGCTGTCACCTGAGGTTTCGTCATGCACGTCAGCATCCGCTGTTAGTGGACCATCGGAGCCATCACTTGGTTGACCTGACCCCAAGTAAATAAATCGCTCACTCTCTTCTGTGTCGGTTTCATCGCCCGACGATGCATATGGTCCTGAAAATGGCCGTAGGTCTTTGACATGGCGTGGTACCCCATCAATTCGCACTGTCAGTGGGCTGACAATTTCGGTTACCCGCCCGGTCCTGAACTTGGTTGTGCATTTGCCGTGCGGATTTTTGACCCAGACAACGTCACCTTCTTCATATCTCCCTCCGATAATCTGTGGTTCTGGTGGGGGTTTGGCTTCAATGCCTTTTACTCTGACGTGGTAATTATGCAGCACGTCAGCCGGTGCCGTGGAAGGTGAGACATCATCCTTTGGCGTGACATTATACCAATAAACGGCCTCCAACGCGGAACAACCCTTCCTTGCTGCGATGGTCTTAATGCTCCTGTGGCTGCGCTCCACAATTCCATTACCAGCCGGTGAATATGCGCATCGGAATCTTAACTGCACACCCCAGCTGTTTGCAAACTCTTTAAAGTGTCTGCAAGTGAACGCAGGGTCATTGTCAGTCAATATCTCGGTTGGTGAGCCCCGTTCAAAGAAAATCATCTTCAACTGGTGAATGACACTATGTGCATCTTGTCGACGCAATGTCCGCCAAATTGCAAACCTGGAGGGACCGCAATCAATGAGCGTTAAAAAATGCACGCCATTGTAATGGGTTATGTCCATTGCTACTCTACTCCAGTTGTTTTCCACGCTCAATTTTCCCTTTTTCCAATGAACTGGCGCCGGATCTATAGACTGGCAGGCTTCACAGGCTTTGATAACCGATCGCACGATTTCCTTCGACACTAGTGGGTCGATAAGTCTGGCGAAGTATAGGGTTCGTTTCACGCCCGCATGTCCACTTTCTCGGTGGACGTCAACCACCTGACTTTTATTCAGTCGGCACCTCATTGCAGTGCAACTCTCCGGGACTGGCTCTTTTCCCTCCTTATGTAGATTCAACCACTTGCGTGGCACTCTGGTGAGGCAATCTGCGCGATTTTGACAGGATTTCACCAGCGTGACATCCATGGTCAATTTATATTCTTCCATTAATGCCCGCAGTGTTCCTAAGCGTCGTCTCACTAGCATTTCACCAGCCGCCTTAGTGTTCACACGTGCCTTCCCAGTCAAGGTGTCGGATATCCACCGATGTACGCATGCTGAATCGGTGACCAGATGCAACACTGTAGCCTGCCATTGAAGGGCCAGGTTGATGCCTTTGACTGCTGCATCTAATTCAGCCAGATTGATATGCCTGGCATCATTGGTCGGGCGCAACCAACAAGCATCCTCAACGATGCTTCCATTCGCCTCTAACGCCACTCCTGTGGCCACAGAACTTGCATCCACCCAGACCTCCATCTCGTTGCCATTCATGCACCAGTCTCCTCCAACAGGGTCCATTTCACACACTCTGGTCATCGTCTCTTCCAGCATACGAAGCAGATTGGCATTTCTGATTTCCTCGTCCCATCTCTTGGTTACCGCACTTGCTCGGCGCTTGATGAATGCAGTCGCCACCCTTAGCCAGCCACACACGGGGAAGTGGCCCACGAGTTTCCCACAAATGGAAAACACACGTCGATGAGTCACCACGTCGGGAATTTCCGGGATCTGTCCACTCCGCTTCCATCGGAGAGTACCGTTCTCTCCCCACACCTGCAGACCGAGGACCCTAGTTCCGTCTCGTAGCCGTTTTGGGTCTTTACAGACTAGGCCGTAATCTGAGAGGTGCTGTCGAACGCGCGATGCAGAAATCAGGCTCTCATTGATAAAAATGTCGTCAACGTAAGCCGACGTGGCACTTTTGATCACACGATCTTGGGACATTATAGCGTCGACGACAGATTTCATGATGAGTGGTGCCACATTTAGTCCAAACCCCAATCGTGTAAGGCAGAACCGCTTGCCCTTGAAAATAACTGTTTGGAATGGCCACAGCTTCTTGTCAATGTGAATTTGTAGATAGGCATGTCGCAGATCCAAGAGCGACACATCAACTCCTTGCTGTCGCCATTCTCTGAGCTTTTGTGCGCACACTTCGGCATCGGCAGTGAATGCTTCTACAAATCCGTTCAATTCTCGGTAGTCGAGTACCGGCCGGACCTTTTGCTTATGTTCCTGCACGACTGCCATCAAGGGAATTAGACCCTTGGGTGGACCAAGTTCCTCCTCGGGATATGGCAGCAACCATCCGTTACGTTGCCATAGCAAGAGTTCTTTCTCGTACGCATCCCGGGCATGGTCTGGCACAGTGTACTCTTGCACGTTATTTGTCAGCTCGCCGGGCGAGCGACCACTTGCCCATTTCCATGTTGCAGTCCACGCTCTTTGCCTTTCATCGAATGTCACACTGAAATCGGGCTCATCGATAGAAATGGCGGCACATCCATCCAGGTTTCCAAAGTATGCCTCACCAGATTCCATCAGGCGAACACCTCCTAGCTGTTTGATCGCGTCGATGCCAATAAGCAGGTCAAAACCCAACAATTGTCCATCCACGACCAGGACCTCAATGTTCACGGGCTGAGACTGTTCAACTTCCAATTTTATTCTGCCGTGCCCCTGGCACTTCAAAGTCTTCCCGTCGGCCGTCAGTACTCCTACTTCCTTCTGTCTCCAATGGCGACACACAGCTTTGCTCACCAGCGTCTGTGAGCAGCCGGAATCCACCAGAGCTGTGCACTCTCGCCCATCCACGAGCACTTTTACGGCGGGCAATTTCTTGATTCTCACTTGCTCAGGGAGGAGACTGGCGCTGACGTCTCCCCCCCCTTGGGCGTTTCCCTGGCATCTTGATGATGTATGTCCAAGTTTATGGCATCTGAAGCATCGGGTTTCACGGTGAGACTTCCGCACTCGACCGTCCGACCTCACTTGGCGTCCCTGCATACAATCCTTCGCCATGTGGTTGGGTCCAGAACACTTGTAGCAAAAAAAGGTCTCACTGCGCGAGTTATCAGGGAGCAACTCTGAATTCGAATGTGTTTTGCCAGTGGATGCAGTGACCGATTCCTTACAGCTTCCGTTGTCGGTCATGATAGCCCGTGCTCGAGTCAAAAGCTGCTCCAATGTCATGGTCTCCATTCTGGACGAGGCACGAAGAAGCTGTCTAACATATTGTGGCAACCCCGAAACAAACGCACATATCATCCATCGTTCGGGCAACGATCCCTCAACCAGCCGAGCTAAACGATGTAGTTCGGCCAGAAACTCGTCCACTGTTTCTCCCGAGCGAAGTTGCCGAGTAACAAATTGATCGTATGCATCAAATGCATCTGTCGCATACGCGGTCATGAGGGCCCGTTTAATTTGCTCCGCATCCGCTTTCTGTTCCTTGCTGAGCTGCCTGTATACGGCAAGAGCACCGCCTCGGAGGCGTAATGGAAGAATCCGCTCAACTTTGTCCATAGCACAGAGTTCGCAGACCAACTCTGCATTTTCGATCCACTCGACGATTGGCATATCAGTTGCAGCGCCACTGAACTCAGGAATCAACCGGACATCAAAGACTTTGCCGTCCATAATGGAAATCGTAATAGACGCCGAAATAGCTTGTGAGTATTTGTGTCTTCTCAGAGTGTAGTTCGTAGACGAATTAATAACCACTCCGCCAGCTGCTACTCGTAGAACCCGGAACACTGCTTCACCAGGGACTCCGTTTCCTGCGCACCGTAAGCAAAACGCTGTCTCCCAAACACCGGTGTAGCCTTCTCGAGTCGTAAATAGCAAAAAGTGACCCGAAACAGAAGTAGGCTCTTTTTATGTGTTTTTTGGTCTCGTAATTTCCCACTCTCTGAGAGCCTCACTTTCACCAATGACGCATGCGCCGTGTCATTCGAAAAACTGCCTCGCATGAGCTCGCCTCGCGGTTCCATTACGTCTACGAACGCACGTGCAAACAAACCGCCTTCTTTTGCTTCGGCGAGGTAAGTCTCCACCACAATGTCTGCGTTAATTGTTGTGCTCAATCTCTCTACTTCAGCACATTTGTTGTTAAGCTATCTTTCTTGACATTTGCTCCTTATTTCCTGGTGTAGCCGCTTGTATTCTGTTCCACATCTTTTCTGTCTCTTTTGCAGCATGTCAAGAATCTCTCAAAATATACCAACTGAGTTTTATTTTTCAATATAGTCCTCTGCCTTGCAGTCCGCACTTTCATAGATGTTTTAATACTTGGAACTCATTGGTGAAAAAGCTTTCATCCTCTTGGTCAAAAATGTCATAAACAGCAGATAAAACATGATCGTCACTGCAATACTGGTTCCTAGCCAAGTGGTTTTTTTTTTTCATGTTGGGGAACAGATGATAGTCAGGGGAGGGTGATCAACCAGTTCAATTTCAGTTACGCACAACAGCCATTGAAACCAAGGACTGGTGTGCAGAAGCATTGTATTGATAAAACAGGACCTCTTTCATTTTTTTTTTTTTTTCTAGGCATTTGGTCTTGATAGCCTTTTGTAACTGCCTCAGCAAGTTGCTATATTACTTTCCATTGATGGTGTGGCCATTTAAAGACAGTCAATAAACACAAGGCCTTTTGCATTCCAAAAAACTGAGGTCATCACCTTCAATGCAGATGAAACAAACTTGGCTTTTTTGTAGCTGGTGAGGAGTAGTGTCTCCACTGTATGGATTGTCTCTTTGTCTCTAGCTCAAAGTGATGAACCCAATACTCATCCTGGGTTTGGAAACATTCAAAGAAACCAGTTAGATTTATCTCAAACACTGTCAGATTAGCCTATGATGTGATCAGTCTGCTTCACTTTTAATCTGATGTTGGAAGATGTGGCACCCACTAAACAGAAACCATTGCATTAACAGATTCCTTGTGTAACTCTTTCACAGGATATGCTAATGCTAATAGCATTGCTTATATTTATAGTCAATCATCTGTTATCCACCAACATGTGGTGAACATGATCAAGGTTTTTCTTAATAGTAGCAGTTGCAGGACATTCAGACCTTGGATCAACTTTAAACCTCTCCCTTCTTCTAAATTCAACTGACCATTTTTGCACTGTTGATAAAACTGGAGTGTTATTCCTTAATGTAGCAACCATCTCAGCATGAATGCTTTTTAGGTCTAAACCTTTTAATGCGTGTACCTGATAATGCCATGGTGCCAAATTTTGTCTATTTTCAAGAGAAATTTCTCTTAGTTAGATTTGAATTTTTTTTTTTTTTTTTTTTAATTGTCAGATGTCAGTTTACACCCTGGAAAGTAACGATGCAGTTATTATGAGTTGAAATTGATGCATGTAAGTTTTCAAAGCTCTAGCATCATGGATTCACAGTCAGCCTATGAACTTTTCAGTTCACCCTCGGAAGTAAGCCAAAGAACCAAGTTTTCTATCTTTGAGTCAATGTTATGGTATTAGTAACAAATGTTTTCACTTTGTTTGCTAATAATAGTTTGTAGAAATAAGTCCATCTTGTCATTAAAATGTGGGTGATATGTGACATTTTTCTTATACGACAAAGGTAAAATTATATTTTGATATCATAACAGATTAAGATCTCATGGCAAGCAGTAGGTGAAATTATTTAATGACTGTTTAAAAAATACAAATCATCAGAAGATTAAACTTTTAATTTGTAATTTTATTTTATTTTTTTAACATAAAATTTAAATTGTGCATTTATATTGGTGCATTTTATTAAAAAAAATAATTTAATTCTCTTTGGTTTTCTTTTCTCTTTCCTTATATTATTTTAATTGTCAAATAAAATTCTAAAATGGCCTTATCACAAATAAGAATTTTTTCACTTTGGTATTAACTATGAAAATAAGTTTTTAAAAAATGATGTTCTGGCTCATCAACTTGCAAAACTTAAATCTAAAAGTATTTACTACTCCTACCAATGTATATGACATGATGAATCTTCCCTTTAAATTTTTGAACTGGTTGAACTAGGGAATGTAGCTCAACAAAGCATTTTCTATGGAAATAGTGATAGAGTAGCAAAAGGCTTGCAGTATTTCATCTGTTGTTTCAGGAGTTGTTAAGTGGAAAATAATTAATCACCCACAATGCAGCATAGATGCTTTTGAAAGTTGGCAATAAAAATAGGTTTATATTTTTATTTTGTGCCTTCAGTTTTTATTGTTTGTTTATTTGTCTCTCGTATATTTTTGTATAGACTTGGCACTTCAACATGGTGTAATGCTTAGCAAGTTTGTCTCACTAGATCAATTGTAACTGAATAGTGAGTTTGATCCTCTCTGGGTACCATATACTTTCAGCCTTGTGCTTCATTTAAGTTATATTTAGAAAATGACCATATGATTTTCGTATTCACATATTTGTAAATTCATTTAATTAAAACGCAAGTTAGATGTTTATTCCTGTTTTAATTTTTCAACATCCTAAATTTGTTAGCAAACTACTTTTACAATATATTACCTCTACTGGTTTTGCTTTATTATGGACGGTTTGCTATATTGTCCAAAAACCCATATAAGATGTCTGATTAATGGGACTTACTATAATTGGATTGAAAAACTTTAAAAGCTACAAGAGTTTGGCAAAGCATGCAATACTTAGATGCTGAAAAGATGCTCATTCTATTGCTCCAGGAAGTACTTGACTCCTTCTGCCGCACTTTATCTTTACATGAGTCAGGTTAAATAAAAAATGAAGTATTGATACCCTATTTGGGCTGGAGCTGCTCAATCCTCACTTTCTAGCCTTTGGTAGAGTTCAAAATTGTTTACACAGACTTACCTTCCTCCCTACAGTTTTTTTTTGCAAAGACGCAATGTTGCAAGGCTAGCTCTACTCTCTTACTATTTCCATGGCAAATATTCAGATGATCTCCATTCTTCATTTGCCACAGCTCAGACATTTACAGCTAGAACATGAAGTGCTACTTTCATGGAGTTGAATCAGCTACATCTCTTCTTGCTTCAAATGTAAAAAAAAAAGTTTGACTCAGACAAAAACTGCTTGTTGCTGGATACATCCCTAAACTCTACAATCATAATCTCTTCAACTCAAGGGTCAATCATTATCTATCCTCCTTATCCTTATAATCTCAACTTCCTCTTTCATTCATATCATGTGCATCATTCATCATAACCATTTTAACAGTAACCTTCTATCTTAAGTTGCTCCTGAGTTAGGTATTAAGCAAAATTTTATATAAAAAAATATCACGTAATGTGTTGTAAAATGGATGCTTAAAAGTTTTTGGCCTGAGCTCCTCCTCAAAATCAGTATTTCTATTTCAGTGACCAAACATCAGAATTACTTTTCTAAGGGTTAAACAAACTTGAGATACTATGTGTCAAGTGGACTGAACTCCAGGGTGAGTAGGTGAGACAGCATATATGCTCAAGGTTTTAGATCATACTTTTTGGTCAAGCAAAAAAAATTTTCAGCACACTCTCATAGACAATGTTTTAGTGAAGTAATAATAGAAATATTTTCTTGGTTTATATTTTTGATGTTGAAAAAGTTCATCCTTTTTGTTCATGATGAGTAGCAAAAGAATAATCATTTTGAATGTCTTTTATCTGTTTCAATATGAGTTTTTTTTTTTTAACATTATGAATTCTTTAGCAACCATTCCAAAGTCTGAGAAATTATTGAAATATAAAAATTGTCAGTAAATCTCTACTTGCACAAATCACAATTTACTTCTGCTTGTATGTGACAAAGAGTAAAATGTATATAATTTTTGTTTTTTAGACTTTGTGTTTAATTCATGAATGTTTTAGAGTTAACATTTTTGCAGAATATCATTTCAAGCCATTTCGTGTTTTGTTTCATTTAGTCTGGACATGATATATTCACAGGCAACAATTCTAATATATGAAGTTGGAGAGACACATATTACGTTTACCCAACAATCTCACCCTGTCACCCTCGAACAGTTCGTCACTGAAATTGAGTCATGGTCACATTCTAATAATTTGTGTCTGTATAATAATATCAGTTGTTGACTTAGGTGCAAGTATGTGTATACATGTATTAATCTAGACATTGTTAAAAATGTACTAATACATGGTTGAAAGGGTAAATTATTGCCATTTTATACTTTTAATTTTGCGCATGTGCATTGTTTGTTTTGACTGCACAGCATGGTAGTGTCAGTTGGGCACTGTTTATGAGGAAAAAGAACACCATGACACAATTCACTTTTCCAGAAATTTGGAAACGGTATGCTGGACTGTTTGGCATTCATGCTGGAAGCTCCAATATGGACATTTCAGTGTGTTTCGGTGTCAATCTGAAGACATGAACATTCATAGGTTGTTAATTTGTTTATCATTTACCTAATTTGCTAATTTTTATGTTTGTTTATTTAGCTTTATTTTTTTCTGTTAGTGGTGGGGATGTATCTTAGAATCAATGTAGGAATGCATGCATATTAACAAAAATAGTGGGATATGCACACACACACACACACACACACACACACACACACACACACAAGTATTTGTTTTTCCAAGAAAATTTCCAGAATAATTTTTTTCTAGTGCTGAAATAAAATAATTAAAAAGAAATTACCATCTGATAGATATGAAACAGATGAATAATATTTCACTTTTGAATAGTCATCTTTATAAAATTAATATTAAAATCATTATTGAATTAAAACTTCATCTGTAAACACAAAATTACTTATTTTGAAGTTAGTTTAAAATTATGATACTTTACCAGTCATTGTGCACATGAAGTATAAAAGATTAATGCAAGGTTGATATGTTTACCTAGATCTTCAGGTTTGTACCAACAATATTTAACTGTTATGACTAAATATTTATAGAAACCACCTACTGAAATATGATTAGAAGTTTTTTTGTTATTATACTTATCTATCAGTTTTATATGATAGATACTTTATTATCTAAGGTCTTTTCCCTAACTGTTAGAAATTATCGGTGTCAATTTTAAAAGTATGGAAGTTCATCAGCAATTCCATAAACTTAAGTTCCTAATAGAACGGCTGGGAAATGTTTATTTTATGTATTTATTTTAGTTTTTGAGGAAATTTTGATCACTTTCAAGCTTATCAATTTCGTTCTCGTCAAAGCTCAACAGAAAATCATAATTATTATAATTGGTTAAAGGTTTTACTAGTACATTTTTATGATGGCATTGGTTAAAAAATAGTTCTATTGATTTTACATCTTTCTTTCCAGAATTACCATATTCCATTCATTGATAAAATTATATTCAAAATTTCTTCCCCTTTTAAATGATTTCAAACTTTATTTTTCTTTTAGTCTCCTCATTTATTGCATATTAAGAAAACTTCCAGTACCTTCATATTAGGCACTTAAGAGTAGCCTGACACAGCTATTACCTGAACTTGATCTAAAATTTTATCTGTATAATGTGAAGTTAGATAAATGAAGAATCATCAGTTTAAGTGTGTTGACAATGAAGGAGACTTTGTTGAAAAAGATGTAATATAAATACTTACTATCATTAGATTGTGGACTTATTTCTATGTATTCATAATTTTGAATAACTAGATATTTGAGACCTTTTTTCTCTTAAGCATGTTTGATTTTATAAACATCTAATCTCATTTGGTTTTGCAAATATTTTTCACAATTTGTCAAATACTAAAGCATTTCTGTTATAATTATATTTTCTATACTTTAATTTGTACTGCATGCATTTTCTGTTCTCTTCAATTTATAGTGACCATTATAAATACCAAATTTGGAAACTAGAAATATTTTACTATTTAATTGCTGTAAAGTTCAATTAAAATCACACTGGACAACAAAATCTTTGCTATGGAACATTTTTACATTCCTTATCTCCAGCAAAAAGGTAACATGTAAGAATACTGGAAAAATTAAACCAGAAATTAATAAAATCTTCCTTGTTGGTTGTTTTTAATAAAACATATTTTTTAAGATATACCTTGATGTCTGTTTTAGTTAAATATATTAGTATCCATTCAAGCTGGCAGCTTGAGGTTCATTTGAATCAGTTGCACAGAATTTTATTGGATCTTATAAAGCTGAAAACTGGTTTTTTATAAATGTGATAATGTATTAAAAAAAAATGGTTTGCCAGAGTCTTCTTAAAATGCACTTTTTGCACTCTTTCTGAATTGGTGAAACATTAGAGATATCCAGAAAATGAATTTGGTTGACAATTTGTGAGAAGTTGGTTACTTTTGTTGTATTTATTTTATATATATATATATATATATATATATATATATATATATATGGGTGCTCTAAGTCATGACTGTGGTGATAGATACCACCATATCATATCTGAAATAGAATTGAGGTATCAAGGTCAGGTAATTCCAAGTATAATGAGTGGCTACTGCTGATCTCTACAACAAGAGACCACTCAATGTACAAGCATCTCTTACATTTCCTGAGATGTAAGAAAAAGATAAGTCATTTTATATTTAATTTGTACTTATTTAGTTATTTCCCATTAATTATGATCAAAATTTTCCTTGGACATAAGTGTACTCTTTACTAATGTATTTACCATAAAACGTAGTTACTTTTATTATAAATATGCTATTTACATCTCTCAAAAATGTTATTTGCGGGTGCATTTAAAAAGAATACAGATTCAGAAACAGTATCATTTATCTGGGCAGCAGAAATCTCCCCCCCCCCCAAATAATATTTACTATTCTCTGTTGTTTACAGCTTTTTGTTAACTGAAGTGCTACAGCTATGGCCCAACCTGATTATATTCTTAAGATAAATCAAATCTGTTTTTTCTATCATTGTCAAAAATGTTTTTCTGGTATTCTTTAAATTGCTGGAAAAATTTTGTAAGCAAAGATTTTTATTTTGTTTCCTCTTTTTGTTTTATAATTTTTTTATGTTGTTTTTTACATTCTACTAAACTGAAGAACAGAAGCATTGTTGCTTTACATACTGTATGTCATAAAACCTTATTGATTTCATGTTATAGATTATATGTGCACTCAGTTTAGTATTTGAAATTAACTGAAGAGAACACATCTATTTTGATGTTATTTAACTGTTTCAAAACAAATTGACTCAATTTCATGTATTAAAGCACTGTAAACCTCAAACTATTCTAAGATAGTTTTCAGTATTTTAAAAATAATAAAGTTGGTTTTAAAAATCTTGTGTAAATAAAATCTGTAATGCGTTATTTTTTGGAAAATTAGCAAAATTAAAGTTAAATTAATCTGATTTGAAACAAGTATTATTTATAGTATGATATTTAGAATAAAAGTACTTCTGAATCACAGATCATGTTTCTAACCTGTGAAGTAAATGATGACAATCAGATGATGTGATAAGCTAAGTATGGTTGATGAGAATTGAAATTGTCATTTTTTTTTTTTTTCCTGTAAGAGGAACAATCTTTGAAACACTTAACATTTTAATGATATGTCACTTATGACTTTTCATATTAAAAGATTTCTACACAAAAATACTTTTTTGATTATTTTAAAATTCTTGGTGTATGCAGATTTGTATTAAGCTTTTCAATTCTTGATGAGTAAATATAGTCTTCACTTAATAACCTAATATACACATTGATTGACAGAAATTTTAAAAGTTTTTTGAAATTTTATAAATATTATAATTAAAAAATGAAAACAATTCTTTAAAAACTCATTCATTGAAATGTTTTTTCTTCAGAATATGATATTCTTAATTATTAAATTAAAAATGGTATAGTTTCAATGCAATTTTATTTTACTATTCAAAGTAGATTTTCAAATACACAGCTACTTTTTAAAAAAGCAAAAATTAGATGATTTACATTCCCAAGGAGTCTGGCATTTAACTATTAGGTGCTTGAATAAGTTCTCACTGTTTTCTAACAGAAGGAGTTCCCAGAACTTTGTATAGTTTTAGATGGTAATGGATCTTTAAGGAAGTACTATAAGCAAGCTTGAAGTTCAGTGTATGTCATTTCACCAAAGTGTAAACAACTTTGTTTTTCATAGTGTCAGATTTTGTGCCAAAGAAAGTGTATTTGGGGAATTTTTCTGCACTACTTTATTCAAAAGAAATCTGCAGCTAAAGCATATGTAATTCTTGTTGAGACTTAGGATGACCATGCTCTGTCTTAAACAACAGGCAGAGATTGGTTTAAACACTTTAAAATAATGATGTTGAAGATAAAGAATGATTCAATAGCAAAGACATTGGGTTCTGTATGAGTTGTAGCCAAAAGACATCGAGTGGCATCTTGTCACAGGTGAACAGCTGCTTCAGTGGCAGAAATGGAAAGGTTTCTTTTTTTTCTTCTTCTTTTCATTGTATTGTGACTAGTGATGAAAAGTAGATACACTGCAATAACCCTAAATGTAGAAAATCATGGGGTAAGCCTGGCCATGCATTAACATTGGCAGCAAAGCTCAGTATCCATGGTTCAAAGCTTCTGCTCTGCATTTGGTGGGATCAGCCAGATGTAGTTTATTATGAGCTGCTCAAACTGACTGAAACTATTACAAGAGATGGCTATCAACTACAATTGATGTGGTTGAGTTGAGCATTGAAGAAAAAACAGCCTCTATATGAGCAGAGACCTGACAAGGTGATTTTGCAACACAAAAATGTGAGGCCTCATGTTGCAAAAGTGTTGAAAATCTACTTAGAAATGCTTAAATGGGAAGTCCTACCCCACCTGCTGTATTCACCAAATATTTCCTAATCCTGTTATCATTTGTTTGGATTGATGGTACATGGCCTGGCTGAGCAGTACTTTAATTCTTAGGAAGATGCCAAAAATGGGTTGACTTGTAGTTAACCTCAAAATACATGTCTTTTTTTCTGATGTGGAATTCAGATGCTGCCAAAAAGATGGAAAAAAAGTAATGGCTATCGATGAACAGTACTTTCAGTGACATTTTTATTACTAATTTTTGTAAATAAAACATTATTTTTCATGAAAAATCAGCAAGAACTTACTGAAGGTCCTAATAATAAAACAAAGTTTGTGGGCAGTATTGAATTTCTAGAAATTTTATAAAATTGGAGGTGGGTAACATGTGAAAAAAAAATTTTTTTACCAATATTTTTTTAAAAATAAGTGCAAAAATAACCTTATTCATTTGTGAATAAGTCCTGAAAGTTTCATTAAAATTAAACAGTGATTTGATTTTTACAAGCATTTTCAAATTAATGTGCCTCTCACAAGCAAAAACTGAGCAGTGTAATATTATGTTTGCGATAGTAATAAACTCTAGTAAAAATCTGTTCACTTGCTGAAAAAAAATATTAACCAAAATTTCGAATGTGCTAGAAAGAATTAAAAAATTTTTTTTAAATAATTAAAAAATAGTTGGATTTTTTAATAACATAAATATTTTGACAATAAAACTGTTTTTATTATGTTTGGGGCCTTTTAACCTCATCCTATACTGTTTTTTCAGTGAATGAGTGGAGGTACCAAGCTAAATCAGCTGGAAAAAAGAAAAGAATTTCTCAGCCCAACTAAGAATCCTTCCAGAAATTTTGATGTTTGGTCAGACTTTGGGAAGATGATAATGCTTAGAATTTGCAACAAAATATACTTTTTCTAACATTTTGATTTCTGGTTAAAAGTATTAACATCTGTCACACATCCTCATTATGTCAATTGGGAAAATTTCTAGAAAAAAAAATAACATGATAGACTCAGCTTCTAATAAAATTAAGACAACTTTTTGATTTGGTTATGAAGATATGTAAAATTATTTGTTCTGTTATATGCTTTAAAATGTATGTTACTAAGTAAATAGAAATTGTTGAATTTTTGTGCTTCCACTCCAGACAAATTTTGAAATTGATATAAATAAATGAAAGAAATGCACTGAGGGATCCCTTAAATATTTCTGTACAATTTAGCAGAAAGGTAGTATAATGAGTGAATTTATATAGATTGAACAGGTGAAGAGGCTTATCCCTGGTTTCCTGTTTAGGATACGGTTTCCGGTTTTTCTCTTTTCTAATTCTTCTCACTGTTTTTTTTTTTTTTTTTTTTTTCCAATTGGAGTAGATAGACTAAACTATCGCCCGGTTCACACTCCACCCACGTCTATTGAACAGGTGAAGAGGCTTATCCCTTGTTTCCTGTTTAGGATGCAGTTTTCTCTTTTCTAATCTTCTCACTCTTATGTAGCCCCCTGCACATCAGTGGCGTTACTGCCTTGCTTGGGGTGATATGATTAAAAAAAAAAAATTGTGAACATAATGTCTGGAAATTATACATAGACAATCTAAACATGGACATTTTGTTTTTATTTCCATAATTATTTATTTTTATTATCTAAATGTAAATGATATAAAACTCATGAAAAACTTTTATATCATTTACATTTCAAGTGAAGAAAAGCTCATTTTTGATATTTGGTGAGTGTTTGAAATAATGGAAGATAATCAGCCAGACCCTCTTTTTCAAAAATTGAAGCATTATTTTGTCACTGTAGCTGGAAAGATTTTCATATTGTAAAATTTCTATTTGCTGGAACCTTTTGCTTACTTTGGAATTACTTTCTGATTAATCAATAATACATGTTAGCAGAAAGCATAGAAATTTTGTTTGTTGAGCGCTAGGCTATCATGAATTTTCTGTTTTCGCAAAAGAAAACTTCAAAGAAAATATAAGTTTGAGTTATTGTTAAGCATTGAGTTACAAATTTTCATCATATTCAACTGTAAAAAATGGGTATGCCAATGTCCAGCATAAATATTTTGAGACCAAAGATGCATCATCATCTTGGAGTCTTTCAACAATGTCAAGTAATGAACTTATGGATAATGTTTATAAGATAATTTTGGTAAAATTGGCAAATCTCAGCCAAAAGTGATATCCAGAGAATGAATTTGATTGAACATTGGCCAAGTTAGGTATGAAGAAACTGTCAGCCAAGTAGGTGCCAAAAATGTTTGAATGCCAATTGAAAAATAATGAGTAGATTCCAGATTTTACAGCATTTTCTAGTGATAATTTTTGATGAAGCATCTTTTTATCATGATAATTTATAAACTGAACAACTGTCCATACACTTGGACTCTCCACAGCCAGATAAATCAGAAGGAAAAGTTATATCTATGGTTTTTGGAATAAGGAAAATTATTTTGATGACAATGCATCTACTCACAAGATTTGGGAGATTTCTTCTCTCTTTTTTTTTTTTTTTTTTTTTTTTTTTTTTAAGAGTTTGGGATTTAGTGAGTATAGACTATCTCTTTTACTCACCAAATTTGGCTCTCTATGACTATTTCCTGTTTCTAAACCTTAAAAGGAGGTTGAAAAGAAAGAAAATTTCAAATATTTAGGTAATAACAGGTGCAGAGCAGAATCTCAATAACCAAACATCAGAATTTCTTTTTTAAGAATTCAATAAACTTGATAAATGATGTACCAATTGTATGGAGTGTTTATATGGATTGCATTTACATTTTCATGATTTCAGATTTTATTATGCAAGTCAAAATTGATATCAATTAACCAATGTTGGTTAGATTTTCTTGATATATTTACATGAGCACTATATCACAAGATTCAGCTTGATAATAATATATTTATTAAAAATATTAGCTTGTTTTGAAGGTATTGCTTTTTATTATACAAACAAGATGAATGAAATGTAAATATTTATTTATAAACAAATAAAAAAGATTTTGGACCATAGAAACACTGGACTAATACCATATTCAGTATACCTGAATACATTTTTCTTATTTTAAATGTAAATATAGGCTTCTTGACATTCTATAACCTTCATCAATTTTCATCTATTGACGTGAAGTTTTCTACTGTTTTGATGTTTTTAATGTTACTTGCAGCAGTTTTGTGGCTTCCCAGAAATCTTGTTTGTTTGAATGTTTTTCAATATCATAAATCTTGTCTGATAATAGACCTCAAATTTTCTATTGAAAATGGTGCCAATATGTTAATTTGGTATCTTTGAAACCATTTTTAGCAAGGTGAGTTTTGCAGAATGTGAAGGATCTTGCGGGAATATACACTTTAGGCTAAAATTTCTTGGTTGTCATATGTATTAATTAAAGACATCTTGTTAAAAAAAATTAGAATAATTGATAAATTATTGATATAATCATCAACTTTGAAGGAAACTATAAATTCACTACTTAGAAAGTTAACCAAAATTATTACTTGATCTCTCCTTGATTAACTTCTAAGTCACATTGGTTGACTGTTTTTATAATGAACCCAATCTTAAGTCTACCCATCAGGTCTATCTAACGTTGCTTTATATTCAGTATTATAAATTAGTTAAGAACCTGGTTTTCAATGTGCTGCTTTGCCAAACTAAAACCTTTCTCTTTGTGATATTTATTTAAAGTTTGTGTGCTTTTTATGTTGTTAGCCTTATTTCTTAATATTCTGCTTCTTTTCTCTTAGTTTAAATTTGCAATACTACTGTTTTCAAATATTTTCTTGCTGGTCAGTCTACTTGTTCATTATTCTTTAATTTTTCCCAAATATCTTCTGACATTTTTAAAACAAGTTTGTTTTTCTTGCCAATGTTTTAAGTTTTGTAATCTTTTTTTATTTTTATTTATTTATTTTTTTTTTTTCCAATTTTTTTCCAATTTCCATTGCTTTGTTCCTATCACTCAACTTCACAATATCTTGTTTTTCCTTTGAAGTTGTATCTTTCTTATAACTCCTGTATCATAATTTTTTTCAATTTCAGATATATAATCAGTGACTATACCATTGTATATATTCATTTCTAATATAAAGATCAACTGTTGAGATGCATAATAAAATCTCATATTACCAAATGAGATAGGGTAAATATGTCTGATAAAATGAGATAAAAGAAAAATTTCACCAGAATTGGTTTGTTAATACCAACTTTTATTAGGAAAGTATTTATCTTGCGAAACCTGACTGTTGTATGTCATTGCCTTCTTAATCAGGCTGAGAACTTTTCAGCATCAACTCATTTACTTTCCTCACATAATGAACCACTTTACAGAAATGATTAATATACTGATATTTTATGTATATGGAAACCTTACTTCTATACATAATTTGTAAAGCTTCTATTTTAAAAATGGAGAACATTATTGTTTTTTAAATTTTAATATTTTCAAAGCTTTAAAATCTTATGAAAAAATTGAAAGCTTAGTGAAAATATTTCAATTTCCTGAAATGGTAGATTTCATTTTTTTTACAGCTAATACCAAACTTTAGAATCATTTATGTTTTGTTAGCTTATTGAAAATAAATGGTACTATTAAGCCTGTCCTGTGGTTTGTTTTTATTATTTATTAAGCATCTGTTAACTCCAAAATAATTGCTTTTAAATGGAGTCTTATAAAAACTTATGCTTATTAAATTTGTTTTTATTGTTCTATTTTTCATCACCCTATTATATATTCATTCTATTCATTAACGTATAAAAGGAACTTTTTGTGTGTTGTTAATGATCTTACCCAATACTTAAATCTTTTTTTTTTTTTTTTTTACTAAGTTTCATTTTTTTTATAAAAAAATAAAATATAATCCACAGCAAAACAAGTTTTTTTTTTTGTTTTTTTTTTTGTTTTGTTTTTTTTACTGTAAGCCTTTGTTTAAATTGTTATTTGAATCTTTATTTGTTTTATATAGATAACAATCTAACATTTAGACAGAAATAATGAATAATGGCTTATTTTCATCTTAAAACATCCATTTTGATTTGGCAACTGATAAATTTGAAAAATTTCTTGTCTTCTTTCCAATACTAGATTCTTTTAAATAAATATATCTTTGTAACTTTGTTGATCATTCTGGTAGAATTCTGATGAGAGAATTTTCTGGCTCTGCATAGCAACCCAACATGCTTAGCAGTAGATGTAGCTATTGATTCAATGTATTCATTCCACTTGAGATTGGTTGAGAGAGTGAGGCTGAGGAGGTGCAGTGTATTGCTTTCAGGAAAACTAGTGTGATCCATATTAATGGAAGGCAGGAAAACTTCCCTATGTTGGTTTAAGGAGAACAGCTTTGTTTTGGAAACAGTAAAATTTACAAACCATTTCTAACCTCAATTCATCACAGATTGGAAGTCCTTTCCAAAGGTAGAGGCTAGATCTTCTTTGTAAGCCCAAGCAGATTTCTTATTGAAACTGGAGTAGATGACGGTATCATCTGCATAATTGTCAACTTGGGAACTGAATACATCATGAAGATCATTGATAAATATCAGGAAGAGCATAGGACCTAAGGTTTGGAAGTATGCTCATCTAGAACAGTTATCATTTTGCGATTTGACAGGAATGATTGTATTGAATTGGACAGTTGTCCAGTTATAGCATAGTCCTGTAACTTGCATGATAAGCTAGCATGCCAGACCCTATCAAACACTTTTAAGATATCCAGAACAACAGTCCAGTCTTTGCCGTTTTTATTAATGACCGGAGATATATATATATATATATATACCCACACACACACACACACACACACACACGCACACTCAGTGATGGTCATCTGCACATCAGCACATCAGCAGTAGACCTGCCAAAGTGGAATCCATACTGCTTGTCAGAAAATAATTTGTTGAATGTGAGATGCTGAATCAGTTTAGCATTGATAATAGCCTCAATACTTTGCCAAAAATTGATAAGATATTCAATAGTTAGAAGGGTCAAAGGGCTCTCCAGAGTTTTAAAGACAGGAACTACAGAGAAGGATTTCCAACAAGCAGAGAAGCAAGAGGCAGCAAGGCAATAGTTATAAAGGTTAGAGAGAGTTCAGAGGTACATTTCTTAAGGACGATGACTAGAATACTACCACATCCACTTGCTTTATGGGAGTCAAGCTTTGAAATAATGTTGGAGACCAGATAGTGGGTTATGTTTATATCACTCAGCTGAACCTCAGTTCTATGAGGAAAGTCAGGTGTGGGTACTCCAGATGAGTCACATGTGGAATTGTAAGAGAATTTGCAAGCAAAGCACTGTCTTGTCTGCTGTGGATGTGAGAATCTCAAAATTATTGAGTAGTGGAAGGATTGAAGGTTTGCTATTGTTTAGCACACTTTTGCAGAGCTGCCAGTAGTCCTTAGAGCCAAACTTGCAAAATGTTATATGCTGCTTCATTCTATTAGCAAACAACAGTTTAGCATCATTTAAGACTCACTTACATTTATTGTGAGTAGAAACAAAAAGGTACCTGTTATGGTTGAATGCATCAGTCTGGTAAAGCCAGAAGCGGTTCCTGTGGGCAATGGTGGCCAAGCAAGCAGGAGAGAACCAAGAGGAAGAAAGGATGGGATGAAAACCTCAATGCTAGCTTTCACCTATGAGGAGACTTCAGATGCACAGTCTTCAACAGGGAGACTAAAAACTGTTCCAAGGGACATCACAAAGGAAGTCACGGAATATCTCCCAGTTCACTCTCCAATAGCAGTAGGATATTCTGCTTGAAGAAGGTATTAAAGGAAGCCACAGCATGATCAGAGTTGCCAAAACAGCATAGCTGCATTGCATGACAAGTCAGGGATAGAAGTGAAACAATTTTACCAGTGAGCTTAGTCCATTAAGGTCATTGGGGAACACATGGGGAAATCTACCTCTTGCGTGAGAGATTGAGTGATTAAAAATTTCATCGTATGGACACCAGCAAGATCTGTGACAGTTTTCCAGCCATTTAGCTTGGTGAGCAATAAAGTCACCGAACACAAATATATTAACATGTGGATGAAAGGAAATGGTTTTGTCTATATAGTTTGAGATGCTGTCTAGTATGGAACAGTCAGAAGAGGAAGGAGAGTGATAGAAAAGCTCACCAAACTTAGGGGGGAGAGAGAGAGATTATTTTGATATATTGCTATCATCAGATATTTTGTTCATTATTTCATTAATATTGTTGATCCTGAAATTGTCTAAGGCTGACTTCATCTCTTTTACAATCTCATTTAGTCATGCTGCTTTGTTTCTGTTCATCCTGACCAGTGCTGATCTAACCTCAAATTCCATGATTTATATCTCTCCTGTTATTATGGAATATCTCTCTGATGCATTTGTTCCATCTTTGAAGCATATTTTTTTTTCTGTTATGAACATTATTGTTTTAAGTTTTATGCATTGCATATATTATTTCTTTTATCATTTCATGTACATGTGTTATGTTTATGTTCCATGATGTTTATATCTTTGCTCATGACTTGTTTAGCTATTTTTTTCTGCTTACATTTCTTTTTAATGTTTGTGCTCAATACCCTACATATTGTGTCATTTCTTGCTATTGTTTCCTGTCTCTTTTTTCTTTAATTCAGGAATTTAATCTCTCCTCTCATGTTTGTTTTTATGTTTTTTTGTTGTTGTTTTTTGCCTGTCTCTCTTTAGGATGAATTTGTTTGGTAATATAATTAGAGCTTCTCCTAAAGTGATCCACTTCAAATTCCTAGCCACATTTTAACTTAAATTTGTTTTTGACTTTACCAGCACAAATTGTGTTATTCTGGATTGTTTAGGTGTTGCTTTGGATTTCTTTAATTTCTATAATTGGAGTTGATCACTCTCACAATTAGCACTTGAATAAGTTTCAGTGTGTAAAAAATAATGATACAATAAAGATTTTGAATCTTTTTTATTGATTGCTAGGTATTACATTTTTTTTTTTTTTTTTTTTTTTTTTTTTGTTGAGGTTTTGTGTGTGTGTGATGGCTATTTTCATGTCTGTGAATGTCTTGGGTGTTCTGAAAACCCAGTATTGGTTTTTACTTGGGTATTTACTGCACACCATTGAAACTTTCATTTCTCTTCATTTGTTGTATGATCCAAGTTCATATTTGTCTGCTATTACTTATGAAGACCCCATGATTTATCCATCTAGTTTCACATAAGCCTAGAATATTGATGTTTTGACTTTCTTTTTTTACTTTCACATTTTCCAACTTCCTACATTAATCGTGGTTTAACATTCTACATACCAGTTAGTTTTGTTTTTTCTTAACTAGGTAGTTGAAACTGTAGAGGTACATTTTTTTATATAACTTCTATACTTGTTTTTTGACAAAAATAGAATTCTTTAAAGTAGAAAATATTAAAATACACATCTTCACACTTCCGGTGTCTTAACAAAAAAAAACAAAAAAAAAACAAATGCTCAGTAAAGACTAATAGTTATTAGCAGCAAAGATATTTGTAATCTGACAAGTGGATGAGATGAACTTTGACATTGGTTCACAAATGAAATTCTTAATTTTACATTTTGTTCCAATAAGGAAAATAGTTTTCCTTTGTAAATAAAATATATTGCTAAGGACACTGAAACTGAAAAGATATTTTTTTTTTCAAGTTATTGGGGAATTATTGTATATTTTAACTTTGTACTTACTGACTATATATATATATATATATAAAATAACGGTAAATTCTGTTTCTGCTATGAGACCAATGAATACTCATGAGCAAATTCTCTCTTGTATGAGACCAATGAATACTCATGAGCAAATTCTCTCTTGTACACACATTTCATTAAAAATGACAGACAAGTTGTTATGGTTAAGTTTTTGTAAAGAATTTTTCACGTGTTCTTTTTTTTCTTTTTTTTCTATGTATGTAAATTTTGTAAAAATGAATAATATCAACTTTGAATATGACAACATTGTTTACTCTTTTCATAATGTAAAACACAACTATGATTCAACATATATACACACAAACACCTTATATATTCAGTTAAAGGAAAATAAAATTAATTCTTGAAAATGCCTAAAAGTAAAACCAAAATCACTTGTTGCACAGCATCCTGTCGGTCCCTGATAGCGTTAACACAGCAGCCTTGCCCATGTTGTGAAATTGATCTCAAGAGAGTCAAGCTAAACCAAACTGGACACATGCACAATTGTGGAAATGAAAATGGCACCAAAAATAAAATGAATGACGTCTGAATAAATTGTAGATAGTCTTTATGTACGAAAGGAAATGAGAAAAAACAATCACCAATCGTTTTCTTCCCAAACCCTGTTCCTATTAATCTGGCGACAGAACGAAAGTTTCAACCAATTTCTTTAAGTAATATTTTGTGAAGTGTTTTTCTTCCTATTATTATTTCAAGCTTTGGTTGGCAACATCACTTCACCTCTTGTCAGTTTTAAGTTTGTGGTGACTCAAACTGACTTCGTCTCACTTCTCACTGAATCTTCATGGAAACTGCCGAAGTCTTTGAGTATGGTGGGTAGGTGGCTGGCAGTAATTCGAATTGACTTTGTTTCCGTGCAGTGCTGGAACTGACTGACTTTATTTAACTCTGTTCAGCTGGCAATTTCAAAACTTTATCTGCAAAATCACTTCTTTGCTATCTTTAACTCTGGTTGGCTGGCTACTGGCCTCTCTACAGTGGACGCCCAAAAGTGTGGCATCTATCTCTGTCATTACATCTCTGGACTGGAACTGACTTAGCCCCTGGGACTCTCATATTTATGCTTGTCCACTTTTACTAGTGTGGTGAGGATGGTTAATTGGGTGTGTTATGCAAATTCTAACTAGTCTCTGTCTCATGCATTCAATGAAATCGGTTTCTCTTCTACCTTTGGGCAGAGTTATTACATGACGTCCATATCTCTTTGTCGTCTTTTATTCCTTTCAGCCAATGCACTGTCTTTATTGTCAGTCTGGGTGGGACTCCCACATAACATCAATTTCTCTTTGTCTTCTATTCCTTTCAGCCAATGCTGGACTGTCTTTATTGTTTGCCTGGGCAGGACTACCACATGATGTCAATTTCTATTCAATCAGGGATTTCCCTCCCTTTCCTCCACCTGGGAAGAGGTATTACATGATGTTGACTTTTTCTCAGGGAAATTCCAGTCTAGTCATTCTTGTAATTAATTGTCCTTTACTCTCTAACAAATCAACTTAACATTTGCACTTGACTGAATTCCCAATCCAAGGAAATATGAATAAAAAATTTCCCTCTTTTTACTTTGTCTATAGTTTGCAATAAGTCGAGCCTAACCTTTTTGATCTTTTTATCTTCTGTGTTTTGCTTCACACTTGAAATAAGGAAAATAGAATTTTCCATCCTATTGTTTTATGATTCTGACACCTGATTATATTTCACTCAGATTTTTAGGAAAATATAAAAAAAAATTCTCATTCTTCAATTATTCTCTCTGCCACAGATAGCGTCCTGTGGATATTCACTCAACCCTGTCCATTGACATCTTGACCCTAATTCATGTCAGCTATTGTATACCGAAATTTTAGCAGGAAATTATAAGTTTAAAAAAATACAAAAAAAAAAATCACTTTTCTTAGCTGGGAATTGATTAATAATGTCTCCTTCTTAACAAGGTAAGTTTTGACACCTGATCTCTCCAGCTGTGTCGTTAAGAATTTAGAAAGACAAAAATCTTTCTCAGTTATGTATTGCTTGTACACAATACTATTCCTGTCAACAAACTGCCTGACATTTGTGCCCTTGACGAGCTCCACTGTTTTATTCTAAATGAAACAATTACACTTGTAATCTTTTAATTCATACTTATTTTTAGTCCATTTTCAATCTTTGAGAAAGCGAATCTCTTTTCAATCAAAAAAAATATTGTCTTTTTATTTTCCTCTGTTCATATTGAAACAAAATAAAATTTTCTTTAGTTAAATCTTTTCCATCTGTAAAGATTAATAATAATAAAACTAACATAGTTCTTCCGTCCGTGCCATGTTAAAATATTCTTATACTTGGAGAAATTCAAAACATTTGAACAATTTTTATATAATTTACATCCTGAAAAGAAAGAAATTATCAGAAGACTTAACCATAACACCTTATCTGTCATTTTTAATGAAACTTGCATAAAAAAGAGATTGCTACCTAAATACTATATATATATATATATATATATATATATGGTAACTCCACAGAGCTGTCTTATCTAAGGTTTAAAATGAATAGAATAAATTTAATATTTCCAAGAAGTAAAATACTTTGTTGTATTTAAAAGAAATAATTTTAATTGACTGGAAGGAGTTTGTTTTGAAATCAATAACCATTGCTGATTGTAGTGCCATTGTAGTTATCTATTATCACAATGTAATTCTCTTTATTAAAATATCTTTCAAAAATACAATATACTTTACTGAAATTTTATTTGAGTATTATTAGCTGATTTAAATTGTTATAAAAAATCTGATTTAAAAACAAATATTACTTTAAGTTTAAAATATCGCAGAAATGAATTTTTTTAACAAGGTGTTAGCTGTTTAAAGTGTTGACAGCTTGATTGACAGACAGAAATTTATCTAAAGGGAAGTGCAGAGAGTTTTTGAGCAATTTTTCCAGTATTGCCATGAAACCTACTTTAAACTGATCTTGTATCACATTGTTTCTTTCTTACCCTTTTATTTATTTTTTTTTTTTACTCTTGAATCACTTTTTATGTTTCAAAGTTTAATGCATGATAAAAAAATTTGCACTTTTTTTTTTTTTAACAGTACAATGCGTTATAGACAAAGTTTTCATTTATTGATAAATACAGGATATTTTTTTTAACGTACGCATTTATAAGCAACTGTATTTAATTTTGACTAAATCTTAAACAGTCTCTACTACTGGTGTCAATGTGATTTAGACAATTCAGTAAAATTAAGAAAAATGTAAAGATTTATTAAAACTTTTTTTTTTTTTATTAATGAGTTCTAAGCATAAAACAATTAGGCAACCATTTAAACAAATTGAGTAATAATTCTTTTGCAAAAAATTAAACCAAAACCCCAAGTAGTTTATAAAAAAAACATTCTAAATCATGTAATCTTTTAAAGATTTTTCAGATCTGCTTCTGGTATTATTTTTTTCTATTTTGTTATTTAAAGAATCATCTTAGATAAATTGGGAAATTTTTTTTATGGTAATAATCACTTTCTTGCTGCTTATATTACAAAAGAGATATAACTTCTTTTTTATCTTGAAAGTAAGTTAATTCTACTGATTACTCATCAAATGACCTTGTGCTGAATAAAAGCAAGCTTAGTAAACACCAATATCTTAGTTTTTAAAAAAATATTTTATACATGCACATAACAGGCTTTTGATAAATTCAGAAAAAGAGTCTTAGATATTTCATATCTTGCTGCCATCCATTTTCAGAACTTCAGCACTCTGTGGATTGTCAGTTGAAGTCAGCTTGATATTTTTCTTTTACTAACATTTTTTATTAGTTTCCTATTTTTCTGGAATTGGTACCTGACATCTTTGGAAAAAAAAAAAAAAAAAAATATATATATATATATATATATATATATATATATATAAATAACACTGTAGTAATAGTGATGGTAGTTGAATGAGTAGTAACAGCAGTAATAGCCTTGGCATTTAAAGAAAGAGCTCAATTGTTAAGCATTTAACTAGCAGTCAGCTTATATTAAGGTACTGAGATTTCTCACTCTTATACCTTAATCTAAAATGCTTTTAGTCCAAGGAAAATCCAATAATAATTGTCTTATTTTCAAACATCCTTAAGAAATACAGGATGTTATTTTATGAAATGCTAACAAAAAGTTACTTGAATTTTTTTACATATAAAACAACAGATGCCCTGTTAATTTGAAATTTTAGCTTGAAATTTAGGGGAAAATATTTTAATTTTGGTAAATTTTTCAAATATTGCGTATCTGAATTCAAGGGGCAAGCTTATTGAGTCTGTATTTATATGGCTTTTAATGCTTATAAGGTTCATATTGGTCTGTTCTATCAAAGGAAGTTTATACCTTTTTTTAAGTTATAAATTTTTATAATTTTAGTCCAGAACAATTGACATTAGAAAGGTACCATATTTGGTAAGATAGAGAATATACTTTTAAAACATTAAGAAAGCATTAAAGGTAAAACTTGAGAAAACTTAGATATTAGAGAAAAGAAATTTTTATTTTGACAATTGAAGTATTCCTGTAAACCAAATATTTATCCTTGATTACAAGTATATACTGAATATTTTTTTTAATTTAAAATGAGATGGGCCTTATGTTATCAAATTGGGCATATAATAAACTTGGCTTTTATATCTGATCAGCCTGGCCCCTTCCTAAATGCTGACTAAGCACAAGATTTTTCTTTTTCAATTTCTTTGGTCAAGTTGAGAATTTTTAAAAACCTCCTGCTGTATGGCAAAATGAAATTTATAAAATGTTTGGGCAACTCTAGATTATAAACTCTATTCTAGATTAAACACTAAAAATTGTTAACAAGCTATTGGAAGTGTTTTAAAATTGAGTAAATAAATATAAAAATAAAGTAAATTTAGAGTTAACAATAATAATGTCCAAATCTTAAATTGTATTCTTTCATCTTAAGCTTTTAAGATCAATATGAGCGTTGTGGTACAGTGGATATCAGCTCGGAATGAGAAATCGGAGAGCTGAGTTCAAATTCCAGTTGAATTCACTGCAATCACTTATAAGCAAACATTCTTGGGAAGGAATTAATCCATCTCTTCTTCCACTAGCTATGGGCTAAATAGTAGGATAGATTAGGTTGTGTAGCTTTGGTTGGCAGCCAGTCTACTACAGAAAGTAATGGCAACCTACTACGGGAAAATATTCAGCTCATTCAGTCACGTCTCGAAAGAGATATGATTGTCTAAACGTTTATCACATATGGCACTTAACTGACTGACTGATACCGCTTAAAAGGCTGGCATTCAACATTCAGGGCAGTTGGCGGGTGTCATACTTGAATTCTAAATAAATTCCTGACTACAAACATTGAAATTGAAGTAAAATAAAAGATCTAGTATTTCATTCCATAAATAATTGTTTTATAACAAATATATATATATATATATATATATATATATATATGTATATTGTTCTATCGAGTACTATATTGTTGTCCTTTCTTGAAGTAAACTGATGCAAATTGTGAAACCATCAATTTTGATTGGTCAGTAAAAACAAAAACTTGATATCATTGAAACCTTTGACTAAGTTTTTTCTACAAGGATTAATTTTGTAATTGATGAGATATATATCCTGCTTTATCCCATCCCCTCTCCTGTGGATTCTCCAATATGTGAACTGTGCTACTTGACAAATGCTGAACTGTTCATTACTTGGAAACTATTGTTTTATGTGCACAAAGAGAACAAGATATCCAGTTATACCATAGAACTATTGTTTGAGTAAACCATCTCGGCATTAATAATAACCTCGAACACTTTTCCAAAAATTGGTAGGAGCTGATAGGGCGATAATTGGATGGGTCAGGGTTCCTCTGAATACTTAAATACAGGAACCACAGAAGAGGACTTCTAGCAGGTGGCAATGCTTTAGAGATCTGAAAAAGAAATAAGAATGTAAAAATTTGGTACAAACCATGAAACAATTAGGGATCTTCCTTCTATTCTATGGCCTGTTAAAGATGTGTTCTCAAATACCTGGTACACTCTGTACATCTCTCACTGCATACATTTAACCATGAGAAAATAATTGGATGTTTTTATATACTCACTGGTAGAAATATCTGATATTGCCATGGGACAATTCTGAACTAAGAACTTGGAGCCTTAAACTGAATTTTATTGCCTGCCTCCTACTGACACAGCAGCTGCTGTTATGCTTGACCTTCTTTACCAATGCTTCTTTTGTTACTGCTGCTGCTGAAGCCTATCTTGTTCCTCTTTATTAATGTTTCTCATATGGTATTTAGTTTTATATTAGGCCTACTGAGGAGGATGTTATAATCTAGCATATGTCCAAATTACTTCAGAAGTCTGATTTTTCACTGTTCTTTTCTTTCTAATATTTTTATTCATTCCACAAAGGTTGATGGCATTCCTTTTCTTTCCATGATCAGTTATGTCCGATTTCATTGTCTCACTTCTGATTAGTACTTTTTGTTCCTCCTGCCTTACTTTTAGTGGGTGTCTAGTTTCACCTTCTTATTCTTTTTCACAATCTCAATGGATAGAATAAACATTGTTCTTATGTTTTGGAATTGACTTGACCAGAAATTACTCTGTAGAGTTTAGCTGCTTCTGAATTTTGTCCTAATGTTGTAGGCACTGCAGATTTTCTGAATCCTTTTTGATACTCTCTCAATGTAAACGAGACAAACTACTAAAATCTGTTACTAAAATATATATTCTGATTCTCAAAACAAAGCAAATGATGTAGTCCCTTAGATTGACCATATTTATGTGTACACAATATTATTTATCCCACAAAGTGTCAGTATGAAAAATTTGTTTGGGGATCCAATCCTAGAATAACCAACTGGAAGCTGGCTATGGGAAAAGCATAGAGAAATCAGGTTGAGGCTGATAATCTTAAGATTGTCTTTGTTGATATTGATGGCCTTAACATGGTGGTCATTAGGAATTGAAGATAGTTGAATTCAAGAGAAAAAATTTGTTGGAATTATAAGGATCCTGAGTATAAACACCTTCCTTTCTTTATCTCAGTGACATGCAGAAGAAACTGCTTGACAATAAAGAAAATAAACCTCTAGTGATGACTCAAGGACAGCAGTGCCTATTTTGTCAAGTTCATCTACCCAGGCACAAGGATTTTGTTCCAATGATCTCTTGTGACCTTGAAAGTTAGCCATGAACCAATTTGTAAAGTTTTTTTTTTCACAGCAAACTCTGCTTGGAATGAGAAATCTGAGAGCCGAGTTCAAATTCTGATCAGTTTAATTACATTGACTTACCTGCAAATTCTTTTGGAAGAGTTATGAATTTATTTTGTCCCCCTAACTAAAAGTTAAATAGGACAAGCATCTAGAAAAATCATTTATTCTCAAAAAGTTTTCAATAAAATATTCACATGCAAAAAGAAAAAATAATTATTCTTACAATCTAAAATATATTTTGGCTTCAATTATTCCATAAAAAAAAAAACTGTCACTCAATCATAGCAAACTCATTTTATATGCAATGCTTGTAAATGAACTAATGACCTTGAATTACCTCTAATGACAACCTTTCAAGGTCTGTTAGTACTTGGTTTTGCAGTTATACATGCAAGTTATACATGTCCCTGGGAATTTCCATTTGGTTAAAATTCATGTTCAAACATATACACACATGTAATCTTTAGCAAAACACTATACCATCTGACAATAATTCACCAAATGTCTTTTTTATCTATCATCACATAATTTAGTGATGACTAAAGTCATAGCAACCAAATTTTATGTCATTACTTTTGGAACATCAGAGGATGCTTTTAGCTAGGTACCTCCACTCATTTTCAATACCTAAGTTTAAATTAAATTTTTAAAAATAAAAAGTTCTTGAAGCTTTAATTTTAGCTATAATTGAAAGCCAAGAGATTCAATTTGCTAATTCCAGTAAGCAAAATACTCTGGTATATTTCAAACCAAAATTATATTGATTGGAATCTAAAACTTTCAAAAACAAAGAAAATTTTACTTTTTTGGCCATTTTCCATCAGTTGACACATTTTGTAAACAGAAGCCAATTCTTGGTTTAAAAAATCTTGCAAAAATAATATATACCTTGCTAACACATTATTTTATTCAAATTAACAAATTTAAACTTAACTTAATCTGATTTGAAGCAAGTATTACTTGCTTACTACCTGAAATGTAGTATATAAACGTTTCTTAATTACAGTAGCTTTGTTATCAGAGGCGATAATCAACATGACAGACAGAAACTGTCAAAAAATGCTAAGTATGAAAGACAAATTTCACCTAATCTAAATTGTGCGCTTTTTTTTGTTTTTAACTCATTAAAATTGCAACAAACAAAAAATAATTATTGGGACCTAGAATGTCAGAACCATGAACAGCTAGAAAATGTGAAGGAGATGACTAGATTGAACAGAAACATTTTAGGCATATGTAAAATGAGTTGGCCAAACAATGGAGACTTCATCAGTGACAACCACAAAATTATATATGCAGGAGGTGAAAATAATGAAAAAGGAATTGGCATTATATTAAATCAGGACAAGAAATTGCGTTACAGGATACTGCCAGATATCTGAAAGAATTCTAGTAGCCAAACTAAAAGGGAAGCCTCTCAATATATCGATTATGCACTGACACTGATAAAACAAAGTACAGAAGAGGAAATCAAGTCTTACTCCATACTTGATTATGCCAAGGCACAGTACAAATCACAAGACATCAGAATCATCATGGGGGATCTCAATGCCAAAGTTGGACAGGGGAGAGAAGGTGAAACAGTCAGCAATTTTGGACTAGGACACTGCAATGGCCATGGTGAGAAACTTGATAGAGTTGCCTGACAAACTCGACATTTTCGGAAAAGATGTGAGGATAATCAAGAATATAATTGGCAGTAAACCGCTTATGGATAGGAAGTGAATTCAGCAGGTATACAAAAATAGAAAGGGGTGTAAGACAAGGACATGTTTTCCCACTGGATCTATTTATACAGCGAAACAATTCTGAGAGAAATAAAACCATTGCCAGGATTCATCATTGGCAGCCACAATCTCAAGAATGTAAGGTACACAGATTACACAGTGCTGATAACAAACACAGAAAGAAGAATGCAGGACCTTATACTGAAGGTAGCAAAAGAAAACAAGAGGAAAAGACTAACCATTAAGTTCAAGAAAACAGAATGTATGGGGTCATCTTTTTGCTAATGACCAAACTGTGAACTACAGGTCAGAGAAATTAAAATAAAACAAGAAATTTAAATACCTGGGAAGCATGGTGACAGAAGATGGAAAGTGCGATGTTGAGATCCAAAGACTTATTGGCATGGCCAAGGACATATTTCAGAAGCCAACCAGAGTCCTGAGAGACAGGAAAATCTCATTGGAAACAAAGAAAAGAGTACTGGATTGCTATGTGATATTTGTCCTGTATTTTTTTTAATCATATCACCCCGAGCAAGGCGGTAACGCCACTGATGTGCAGGGGCCTATGTAAGAGTGAAGAGATTGGAAAAGAGAAAACCGGAAACCACATCCTAAACAGGGAACAAGAGATGAGCCTCTTCACTTGTTCAATAGACGTGGGTGGAGTGTGAACCAGGCGATAGTTTAGTCTATCTACTCCAATTATGGCAGTGAATGTTAGACAATTTCCTCAAAGATGAAGGAGAAGCTTGAGGCAGCAGAAATGTTCTTTTACAGAAGGATGCTGAGGATACCAAGGACTGAGCACTTGATTAACAATGAGTTGTTGGAGAGAATGGAAACATTAAGAAAACTCATACTTAACATCAGGAAGAGACAGATGAGATTTCTGGGACATGTAATGAGGAATGAGGGCCTGAAGAATTTAATACTCACAAGACAGATGGAGGGAAAGAGAAACAGGTGAAAGCTGCATGAGATTTAATTAGCAGGCCTGAGCAAATGGATGGCAGAGCCGGATTTGAGAGAGATACTGAGAGGAAGAATTTTGAGAACAAGAGACAGAGCCAAGTGGAAATCCATAATTGCCTATGTCCTGAAGGGATATGGCATATGGAGTAGTAGTAAAATTAAACATTTAACACAATATTTTCAGCAATTATCTAATATTTTATAGAATTTTAGTTTTGTAGCTTTACATATGAAGATCTTTTATGAAAAATGAAATTAAAATAATATAAAATTTTCTTTTAAAATAATTTTACAATTTAATAACAGAAGGAAGTTATATATGACAGAGGTAATTCAATAATTTATGATATGTTATGGCATTTATTAATTTTTATTTTTAATATCTATTTTTCATATTCTTTTAGGTACCTCTACAGATTGTGAATTTCACAATATTTTTTTTCCCCCCCACAAAATTAGAAAACTAGGAATTATAAAACACTTTAAAGTTTGAAGGAATGATTTGCAAAGCCTGTTGAATGTAGAAACATAGAGTATAGGAAACATGAAAGTGAGATGAAAGAATTGTACCTTGCCAAAAATGTTTATATAGTTTGTTTTTGTTTTTCTGTAAGGAGCGCAACTTTTGAAACATGTGACCTTTTAATGATATATAAAAAAACTGCGTCACTCACGGACAAAAGAAAAACAAGATTTTACACTAAAATTTTGAATTTGTTAGAAAGAACTGTGCTAGAAAGATAAAAAAATTTTAAAGAATAAATAAATAATTAAAAATATACTTTGATAATTAATAATAATGACATGACCATTTTACCAATAAAACTTTGTTTTTATTTAGTTTGGGGCCTATTTTTTCAGTGAATTTGTGGAGATACCTACTTTTAGTCCAGTGGATTTATTTAAGAAATGTCATCTTGAAGATGCACTAAATTTAAGATTAAATTAAACTAAGAGGGGCACTTATTTATAAAATGTAGATTTTAGCTATTTTTATGTTTTTATTTAACTATAAAAACTGCACAAGGCAACATAAAAGCAACTAAAATAACCGTCAGTTTTTAAATACAGGTATAATTTTGTTAAATTGTTAAAAAAATGCTATTATTCTGGACAATGAACTGGAAAAGAGAAATATAAAAACTTTGAGATTAAATATGAGTCTACATAATTTTCAGAAGAAAGCATATTTTGATTAAATAAACTTCTTGTCTCTGATAAATGCCTCTTTCATTTCTGAATAGATATTTTATTCACCCTTTGATGCTTATCTTAAATTGCTTGAAGAAAGGGCAGAAATCTCAACAACACATCACAAAAGTATTGATTACCTTGGCTTTTACCCCAATGTTGAGTGATCCAGGAAAACACATTCCTTTCCATTATCTTTTTTATGATTAACCTTTTGTTGACCCCCATTAAAAGTTCAAAATTTCACTGGAATTCAAGTTTCTTTCTCTTTGTGCTGTTAGCAAAATGAAGCAAATAATTCATGCCATTTCTCATTAATTGCTTCTAGTCAACAAAAACACTTTATTTTTCATGAATTGTAAACAATCTATTCACACAATTTGCCCAACTTAACTACACTGTCTTTAAGGCATTTTATAAAATAGGTACTTACGAATTTTCATAAAAAGCTGTACATAAGACATGAAAAAATCTTTTCAAAATTTCCAGCTATAAGATACTTGTCCAAATACAACATTTATAAAAAGGCAGTTATTTTGAACATTTTTTCTTGTGTATATAGATTCCTTTTGCAAGCAGTCTACATATGTGCTTGTGATTTTTAAACTTGTTTGTAAGTCTCTGATTTCACCCCCACCCTACTCCGAATTTCAGATCAAACTAAGATTTTGCTATATTTTTCAAACAAAAAAAATTGCTTTAACAAAATGTATGTATGTATGTATGTATGCATGCATGCAATGAAAAATGTTATTTTTAAGAGCCAGATTTTAAAAATGAAAATTGATAATATCAAAATACAAGGCCAGGGATATTCAATAACCTGACATTTTTAGTTTTAAAACTTGGCTTAGACAGATGTTCTTCTGCTACATAAATGAATAAATAAATAATTTCAATATGAAAAGTGACTTTAATTAATTTGGAGATAGAATGGATATGAGTTTGAAGGGGAATTTCAGATCTCATCCTTAATGTCAGAATTATAGCTAGACCAGTAATAGATATGCATTACAGCTTCTGTCTGCTACAGTTGTGTACACAGATATCTGAAGAGTTTCAGTATTGAATGCACATGAATAGAAAAAACACTTGGAAAAGTAGTAACATACCTTGATTACATTAGATTAAATTAATTTGTAATTTTGAGCATTTTTTGTGATATATATATATATATATATATATATATATATATATATTTAATCTGCTAAAAATATTCAGTAATTACCATATACACTTGTGATTAAACCAACTTCACATATTGTGCAACCCCAGAATTTTGGGGGGTAATTTTAACACCTCCATGAAAAAAATTGCTTGTGTACAGTGCACCCACTCCTACTTTTTGCGTAATAAACTGATTGTAAAAACTTGCACGATACTTGTGTATATATACCGTATTGATAAAATGATTTGTGTTCTTTCTTTCTTCAAAATATTTGATTTTAAACAAACTATAAATTTTACATTCAGTATTTTTTGTAAATTGGCGACGCGAATATGAAATAAAAGTTGAATTTTCAATTCCCAACATAAAAATATCAAATAAAACATCAGATTATAAGGTTATTGCTTGCTGTTTGAAATTACTCTTACAGTTAATAAAATGTTTTCTAAACTATTACACACTTTAATTAAAGAAGTTATTATTATATTTATTGTACTAAAATGATGACAATTTTACTCTCCAAAGAGATTCTCATGTAGAATCCTTGTCTCATATATAAAAATAATGAAGGTTATCCCAAAAATTTTAAAAATACATAAGAATGAATGTCAATTTTGTTTTCATGGACATTATTAGGGTTGTTTTCTCTAGGTTTCCTGCCACCCCTCTGAAGCGGTTACTGGATTTTCTTCAAGTTAATATTCAAATCAAAGTAGTGGACAAGAGACAAAGACAGGAAATGTTTTGTTTTTTTTTAATACACTGCATGTCAAACATACGTAGTCAACTTAGTGGGTGATCTATCAGTTAAGCTGCAACAGATTAAATTATCAAAAGGTGGAAGAATCAATATATGCTAGGGAATAGGTTATAAATGTCTAGTTACATTACATTAGGAAAAAATTAACTGTATTTTAGAGTATGTTTTAGATGATGATGACAAAGGAAGTTACTTCACTATGTTTATTGAGTAAATTTAGTGTTGGGAATTTGATAATTTGTAATTTTTCTTGTAAACATAGAAAATATGGCTCATGTAAAGATTTAAAAGTTTTTTAATATTTTCCATTTTATGGTAGGGTTTTTATTAGCATCTTTTAATTGACAATAAGTAGAAAGTGATGTGTTATTGCAGTAAGTTTTATTAAAAGATAGGGTGTAAAAGTAATGCCATATCTTAACTGTTCTTGGTACAATAGAGAAGGGTATATGCTTGATGATTGATCGTGTGTGGTTAGATTAAGAGTGGATGTATATAGGATTAGCATTAGTTTTTAAGTAGGGAGAGTAAGTTTCAACTAGATCAAGTGTTACATCTAGAAAGTCTACTTTTTTTAGATTAGTTTTGATAATCACCCCAAGGTTCAGACTTTTCAATTCTCTATGTATTAATTTTCTTATTCTCTTGGTTTTAACAGTTGTGGATTTTTTTACCACCGTAAGACCATCATCTCTGTACAACCCTATATCCTCAATATTTATATCGTCAGGTTATAAAGAATAAATATAAATATATAAATAGGACAACAAGATTTGAAGACGCAGGAGAGTCTAGAGATTTCATAGTGATGTCAAATAGGTCCTCACGTGTGTTTTTTTTTTTTTTTTTTTTTTTTTCCACTGCTCATTGTTGTACAATGTGTATATACTGTGCAGTCAACAAAATCAAATGCAATGTGCATGTGTAAGATTAAAAATAAAAACTGCTAATAATTTACCCATTGCACTCTGTGTGTGTGTGTATATATATATATATATAAAATACTCTTTCACTATTTTACTGACTGAGCTTTGAAAGTTAGCCCATTTTTTTTCTCTATCTGTAACATGATTTAGATAATTATCTAAGCTACCCACTTACACTACCAACACTTGTAAATTGCAGCACTTGCATAAAGCAGCATTGCTCTGTCAAATTGTTACTATTATCTCCTTAATTCTAGGATCTGTTTCTATGTCTGTCATTTCCATAATGACTTCTAATTTCATTTAAGTATCTATTACCTAGCAGTTTTAAGCAATTGACCCAAAATCACATATCTTCTTTGCCATGACAAAGTTAAATCTTGTCACCCTAACAATCTATTCAAGTAAGCTGCAGGTTCTAGCCGTTTACCAACAGAGAATGCTTATCAAATCATTTAGCTCATTAGTCCCTTTGCAAATTACTATCATTCTTGAACTAAATATTATCAGTCATTTTCACTGACTAAAAGAATGCTGTTTTTGTTACTTTTTCTTTTAATCATTTCACCCCAAGCAAGGCAAAAGTCACTAAGATGCAAGTAGCTACTTTGAGTGAAAGAGAGAATAAAAGAACAGGATTCAAGGATACAGATAACGATTGACATTGCTTTTAATTTTTTTTAAATTGTAGTTGATAGAGAAAGCAGTTAGTCAAGATACCAAAGAGAAAAGCCCACCAAAACAGTTAACATGAAAATATTTATAGAAAAGACAGAGGGAAGCTACTTTATGGCAGTGAGAAAGTGACCAAATCTAAGATATCAGGTCAGAATCAATAGTGTTGCAGATTGTTCTTTAAATTTTATCAAGAATCTTTAGAAGTATCAGACCAAATTGTGGCAGCAATATTCAGTTCACAGACAAATGGTAGATTTATAAATGTGAAATATAGATTCCTGCAAAAAAAATTGTCTAGCACAACATTGTGAACCAACTTTGCTAGCAGCAGACTTTGCAATTGATTCTATATAATCATTCCACTTCATGTCAGTGAAAATGGAAGATCAAGGTGTAGTGAGTTATTCTCTTGGAGGTTAGCATCAGCCATGTTGAAGAAAGGCTAAAAGTGTTCTTTAAAATGGTTAATAAAGAGCGGATTAATTTTTTTAAAACTAACAGGCCACTTTTTGTCCCAGTTAGCAGTACTTTGAAGGTACTTTTGAAATCAGCTGCTAATTTGTTTTTATTGATACAATCAGACTTAATATTAAGACAGGATTTAAATAGTTGTCATACCAAGTTGAGATTTATCAGGAAGGTTGTTACTTTGTAAATTGTATTAGTCTTGATTCCTCAGCTTAGTAAATTCTTGATATATATACTAAGTTTAGCTTTAGTATGGTACAAGATCAACATGGTTGAGAGGAGAAAAAAAGATTGTTCAATTTTTCAAGAGGGTATTGCTTGCTTAAAAAAAAAAATGAACAATCACAATTCTAACTTTGAACATCTGACTCTAGCACCAATAGAAAATGCAAAGCCATCAAATACAAAGCAGGTTAATGGGTGAGAAAATTCACAAAATAAAAATTAAGTGACTATATAGATAAAGTATTCATATTTGTCTATAGAAGCCATTGTTACCGAGGGTTTGAGCTCAACAGCTTGTTTATGCTTTACTTACCTCTCTCTCTTTTACGTTCACAATCATATCCTGTGACTATCATATTTTACAAGCCCTCTTATGTAACTTAAACATTTTAATGATCTCTTTCTTATATTAAGTATCCTTTTTGTTTCCATTGTGCACTTCTTCTATGTGCCCTGTCCTTTCAAGACATAGGCGATCATGGCTTTCCACGTCTACCTATCCCTGGTGGCTCTTAGCACTCCTCCTGTTACACCATGCAACCCTTGTTCTATCATCCACCGGATTAGGTCCTTCAAATATGTTATTCATTGCTTTCCCCTGTCTCTTTTTCCCCTCTATCTGGCCTGTTAGTATCTGGTTCTCCAAGCCCTCTTTCCTCATTGTGCATCCCAGGAACTTCAGCTGTCTCTTCCTGATGCTCAGTATTAACTTCCTTTTCGTTTCCATCATTTCCAAAACCTCATCATCACTCACATGCTCGATCCATGATAGTCGCAGCATCCTTCTGTAGAACTATGCTGTTTTTTGTTTCTTAGTTTGTTTTTTGTTTTTTTTGTTTTTTTTTTTTCATTAAAGAAGTGGAGGTACCTAAATTAAAGTGCTCAGTAGATATTAATAGTAACAAATAAAATTGAATGTTTACTTATCTCAGGTTTTCTGAATTTTCAGGGTTATCACCTTCCTGAAATACCCTGATTGATGGATATTTTTGTTGTGTGTGTGTATATATATAATGGATTTTTATTAAAAAAAAGATTTGTATCATGCCAAATGTTATTATTTTTAATGGATACTTGTATTTAATAGATTATCTGTTTATTCATTAAACAGTATATTTATTTTCACTTATTGGCCTGAATGTCTGATAGATCTTACTAAAGAAAAATTTTCATCCTTTGACAGGAATTGGGCATGCATCCCTCAGGGCTGAGGGAGCCACTGTTTAGCCCAGTATGCCTTACTGCTTGGCCATGAGGAAACAGATGGTCAAACAAAGCCAATTTCAAGTTTTCTCCTGTTTGAGATCTCTGTTTTTAATATCTGCACATATTTTCGTATCCAAATATTAACAATGTGTATGTGTGTATTTATATAAAGGAAAACTCAACATGTCATTTAGATTGGTTATAAATTATATTTCATTTCAGTGAGTTAAATTAGCTCATTTCATCAGACCATACAATATTCGTTCCATTTGGCACAAAATTTTTTGCCGGAATAAGCATTTCCTTTAACTGAAGAGAAAAATAAGAAAAAGGAAAACAGTCAGGACAGAGGCGTCATATCAGTTGGGAGTATTCAGACCAGTCGCAAAGATGTTGACCACCAAGTCATTAACTGCCTATTTCTAATTCTGTCAATACATATATATGTGTAACCCCACAAATTAACCCACCCATGTACACTAATATCCACATCCACATATGTGTATACATACTTACAGACCTACACTTATTCATACCCACATATTGCATTTGTATACTCACATATATATTTTATAAAGATGGGATTTCTGCGTGTATAAATAGTGTTATATGTAATGTATGCTAACAGTTCTCACACATACTCCCAAATTACGCATATATTTTCATACTTACAGACATCCTCACATCTATACATATATCTACTCATAGATACATCCACACCCCCATGAATGCATGCGCACATACATATGTATTCTTCATACATACATTTATCTATTTATATCCATATACAATTGTTCACACAGTTGCAAATTTATGGGGAGCAGATCCACGCACACATGTATACACATCCATATATATATATATATATATATATATATATATAAATGTAAGCAACTTTTTATATACCCCTATACATAGACAATGTAAGCCTGTTTACACTTATCTGTGCAATGTGTGTGCATATATATATATATATATATATATATATATATATAAAAACACGCACACATATATATAAAATTATAAGGACAGGAATTATTTCAAAATATTTTGCATGCATATCTCACATATTTTGATACAACTTAATACATTATAGTTCATTTTCTTTTAATCAGCTTACTCCAAGCAAAGCAATAATGACACTAAAATGCAAGGAGGTACTGGGAGTGAAAGAGAATAAAGTCTTTAGAAGTAACTGGAAACCTTATCCTAAACAGGAAATAAGGAATAAACCTTTACTTCTCTTCAAAAGACTGGGAAGGAGGGTAAACAGAATGTAGTTATATGATCAAAATCTCTTAATTGATCAGAATATTTTTAACTATAATATATGAGAATTACCTGTGTCAGAAAAGTTTATTCAGTGTTAAGAAGAAAAAAAAGTACATAATTTTTCCTTTCTAAATGTATGTATATGAAAATGTTCTAATGTAAATGGATAATTCAATTATTTAGCTATTTATATATGTGATGTACATGAAAAGACATGAAAATAATTATACATGTATATTTATTAATGTTACTCAGTTCAGAAGTAAAAATACAAGGGGAAATATAAACAGAAATTTTTGAGTTGGGTAACCATGACCAGCATTGCACATGGCTGTCACAAAATGCAGAGAAGTTATCAGTATTTGCCAAAGAAAATGGTGATCAAAGTAAAGTTTCCACTTTTTATGGAAGGAGAATGAGATCAGGAATGAGAGGGATTAATAGTGGTAAAAAGAAAGTGATGGCAAACACAAGCCAGTTACTTATTCAGAGTTGAAGGAAGAATTAAAAAAAAATGTTTGTCTTCTCAACTTGCATAAATAGGCTGCACACTTATTTAGTATGTCAGAATAAAAGGTCACTCAGAAATTGGTTAGTTTGTATCTGGGAACTTAAACCACGCAAAAATAATTTGGTATGTGAACTTTTAAAAATTAATACAAATAAGAGTATTATATGTAATAAAAACCTGCATGTTATTATAATATTTCAATGGTTTGTTAGTTAGCTCAATACCTTTTTTTTTTTTTTTTTTTTTTTTTTTTTTGAAATTGAATCTACTAATATAAAAAAAAAAGTGTTTTATGAAACATATTCAAGCAAATATAAAACATTTAGAATTAACAATTATTATTAAACATATATTAATTTTGTTTTTATGATACCAATCATGCTTATCTCTCCAGATTTGTATTATACTAACAAGATATTTATAATCACATTTTGTTCAACTCTTACCTAAATATATATTTGAAAATCGTTATTGTTTAACAAAGGACAAGTTGAAGAATAACTTTTATTACATATGCCATTAGTCTTTCATCCAAAAATAAAGGCAACCTATTTACATAAATCTGCATATGAAAATTATAATGGAAAATCTTATATTCAAAACTAAAAATGTACAGATTTATTGCTGGGAAAATAAATTCAATTTAATTTTAGTTTTAAAAAAATCTTTTTAGTTTACTTAATATTCTCTCAATAAAAGTCAATGAATTATTTTGATAAATAATTTTTTAAAATACTTTTAGAAGAACCAGTAGCAAACAAAATTTCATAGTATATTTTTTGTGTATATCTAGCAAAAAAAGAAAATTGAAATCTTAATTTTTACTAAGAAGTAAGTTCAATAGTATACTTTCAGGAGTAGTATCTGTAGGACAAAAGTACAGCTTGTTACATTCAAATTGACACCATATGAAAAGAGACTGAATATATGATGATGCTGAAAACAGGGTATGAAAAGTTAGAAGAAAAGTGGCATTAAATTTATATATTTAAAGACATTAAAAAAGTTAGTACTTATGATTTAATTGGCATCATCTACAGCCTCAACTCGATATTTAATGAAGAAATAAAAATTCAAAATTGTTTCATCAGGAATGTTCTTCCATTCCTGTTGACAGTGAATCCAAACTCCTATAGGTTCTTTAACTTTGTTAGGCACACGGGTTTCAACTCTCCATAGATAATTTTGTTAAGGTTAGTGATTTGTGCAAACCAATATAGCAATGTCCTCATTAGTGAGAAGCTTTTTGCTGCACACAATATGATAAAGTACTCTATCATGTTGGAATATTTAACCTTCTGATATATTTAATAATAGATAGGATATTAGCAAAGTAATGTATCTTTTACTGTTCAGGATTCCATTAATTTGCAGTCTTGGTTATATATCTTGGATTGATTTGTATACAGAATTGTCTCTGGACAATACCTTCTTGCATTAGAATACTTGCATTACTGAATGTCAACTTCTATCTTTACCAAGTTTATGATAAATGTGCATGTATATATTAATTTGTGAAGATGGTCAGAGTGAGAATCAAATGACTTATAAATTTTGCATGCTGTTTCCAGCATCAGCATTTCTTTAATCCTTTTTCAGTATCTTCTCATTATCTTCCTTATCCATTTCTTTGTTGACTGTTTCTTATCTAATTGTTATACAAACATAGATCAGTTTCATATGAAAATAAGGAAGACATAAATATTATGTTGCATCCTCTCTTTTATCTTTCTATTGCTCTATCTCCCCATGAATTTTAATGTATGATGATTTTTAACTTTTCATTGGTACCTACCTTTCAGTTTGTGCTCATTGTCTCTTGATATCCAGCCAGAAAGCTTGTCTATCTTTTGTCTCCATCCCATCCACTCCTCTCTATATATGTATATATTTCTTCTTTTACCTGGTTTTATTTTTTTTTATCTCGAGATTTCTTACTTCTTACTTTTCTCTCCTTTATATTCTCTTCCCTGTCCTCTGCTTTTCTCCAGTTCCTATTAAGCAAGAAGAGATAAAAGAAAAGAAAAAAAAACTCACTCAGGGAGAATTGGGAGGATTCTAGAAGCTGGTTAAACTGTAAAAGTCTGCTAAACAGCATTAACCTGTGGATAGTATCCATAGTGAGTTATTCTGGATTATTTCTAAGATGGAAAAAATACAAAAAAAAAAAAATTGGAAAAAATAGATGACAGTATCAGCAGGCAAGAAAATTAATGACCATGCACAAAATTCTATAATCCAAGAGACAATGTGGTCTAAGTATTATGACAAAGAGAAAAGGAGAAGAGAAAACTTCAACAACAAAGTTTGTGTTTAACTTGGAGAAAAAAATAACTAAATACATGAAACATAGAATAATGATGACAGCTACAAACTACGGAACTGGCAAAAGAATGACAAATAAGGAACTATAGAAATACTCAACAATAAACATGTGTAAAATCTGAGAAAAGAAAAACACTTCATGTAAAAGTTAGAAGTTACAGCACATTGCAGATGAAATGACTTTGAAATGGCCGTGAAGGAGAAATCTGAAGACAAAAAGAATCCTTAGTAATTGCAGCCCAAGTCATATCTAGAGAGGAGAAAGAAGTATGTATTAAAACCAATTATGTGAGAGGAAAAATTTAGAGAAAGACAAATTCAGGAATATTTTGATTGTTCACTCCCTACAGTACCAAAATGTTTATAGAGCCCTCAGATTTGGTATGCATACTTACACCCAAGAAATTTTTGTTCCTTATGGAAAAAGAGGGGTTCTATTTTCTCTTATATAAAGTTATATTTCTAATTTCAAACTGATTTCTCTTTTATTAACACTTCAGCTGCTGTTAACAGATATAGATGTCTTTACAAAACTTACATCACCTGCTATTGATGTATACATACATTTTCAATACACTTAAATGTTGGATCCTAGCAGTTGTTTTACACACTAACTAACATTTAGTACTATTTCTAAGTCAGTGTAGACACATAGCAGTGTACAGTTCTATGGTGTACTTTTATTATATTATGTTCTGGGTGTGTTGTTCAGCTTCAACTGTACTGTAGAATATCTAACTGAAACGGAATGTAGATGCCCATGAGAAATAACTGTCTGTATTTAATTGGTCAACAAATAGATAAAAATTTTTCTCAAGTTGGGCTACCAATTGGTAATTTTGCAAGCATCATTAGTCCAGCCGTACAAACTAGTGGTATAAATGCAAGCAAGAAACTGTTTATGGGGAAAAGAACACAAATATGCACTGTTTGTTTTGTATTGTTTTGCCCTGTTCTGTTCTTTTCTTTTTGTTGTTTATTGGAAACTTTGTCAATTTCGTTTGTCAGACATTTTTGCCAATTAACTTAACCATAACCAATTACATTACAACACAAAAAGGAATCTGATTTCCATCACAATAGAGAGAAGTAGAAAAGTACGAACTGAATGAGAGTATTTCTGTCATACTCACATTAAACCTACCTCATTCTTTGACAATTCTATATTTGTATTATAGTAGATTGACATCAATGTACACACGTTCTTGATGTACACATTATCGCATATTCAACATTTGTATTTTATATTTCATAACATCTAAAACTGATCAAATTTAAAGTTGTAATACTTTCATGGATATATAGGCAGGCTCGACAAACTTTGAATGTTGGGAAAAAATATTATTTTTAAATTTTTAGTCACTGGTAATGTCCTCGTCAGCTTATTGAGATGGTTTTTCAAATCATCCTTATATAATCTTGTCACTGGTTATTCTCCTTTTCTTTTTTTACTTACATCATTCAAGACCTAAATATTATAAATAATTGGAAAAATTTAAGTTATAAAGGATGTTTCTATTTTTAAGTCTTACCATGTGTTGTAAAATGTCATGGTATGAAGGAAAAGAATGTTACATATTTAATATACGAGCTATATTTTTGACCAAAATGACTAAAAAAGAAAACAGACCCCACCCTTTCCTATTCAAAACTTATATTTGAAGTTCAGGTATAAGGTAGGCAAATGGCTACTCAAATGCTTTGACATCATTAAGATATTTTTCCTACTGTCTGAATTACATTTTTTTTTTTTTTTTTTTTTTTTTGCTATATTCTAGATATACACTTATACAACATTTTAAATACTTACCTGTAAATACACAAAAATAATCTAAATATCTGATGCTGATGTGTGTGTTGGGGAGGGTGGGACGTCATATGTACCATTGTTGTTTTGCCGGTCTTTCTTTGTTAGTTTTTTTGTATGCCTTTGTTTTCCAAAATTATATTCAGTTATTTCAATTTGTGTTCTGGTCACTTGATATTGGATTAGTCAGATTTGTAGAATATCTATATGAAGAAAGTTTCTGACTTTATAATTTTCAAATAGTTTATATTAGAAACCAATGTTAAAAAGAATGAAATTACTGAAAATGTCTGGTGATAAATATGTTATTTTACTAATTTTTTATGTAAAACCTCATGACTAATGCACATACGTTATTGGGACTGCTCTAACAAGTTAAATTGATTAAAGTGTCTGATTTTGTTAAATCTTTTCCACTATTTGAAAACGTAAATCTTTTCTGTTATATTTAAATAAGAAAAATTATTTTCTATCTTAAGTTTTTTTTTTTAGGTATGTTTGCAATTTACTTGTCATTTTCTCATTATCGTTTTATCTTTTAGTATAAAATAAATATACTAATTGCTGCATGACCCATATAATTGTTTACCTGAAACTCTTACAGCTTTCCATTTAATTTGTTATAATAAATTATATTTATAGCTTTTTTTTTTTTTTTTTTCTGAAAATTTTTGGGGAAAAAATTGTCAAAAGTAAAATTTCTTTTTGCAGTTGATCTGAGAGAAGTTAAAGAAATTCGTCCAGGAAGAAATTCAAAAGACTTTGACAAATGGGCTGATGAGGCCAGGAAAGTGGACAAGAATTTGTGCTTTGTGATATTTTACGGTTCAGAATTCAAACTGCATACTTTATCTGTGACTGGTAAGTACATACATGCCTTTTCTTTCTCGACTTACAGTATCATATGAGAAGAGGTTAAAAATGGCTTGGCCCCCAACCCATATTCCAAAATGAAGCTAAATGATCAACAATTAAAATTCTTGGAATAATTTTTTAATCAGGCCAAGAACTTTTCAACACTCCCATGTATTAAGTGTGCAAAAATTTTCAAAATATAAATTGTGTATCAGTCTTTGTATTGAAAAAAAATTGTCTGGAAACTTTTGTTCACATGTTATATTGTAAGTTCTGGGTCTGGGAAGTCTAATATATAATATATATGTGGATTAGCAAAATTTGTATAGTTGTGGATCAGCAAAATCTCATGCTACATTTATCTTTTGAAACTAACACTTAAGAAACGGGTGGTGTATGTGTGGTGTAATTGATGGTGGCTCTGAACAAGAAATTGGAGTGATGGGTTCAAATTCCAGTTAGGTTGCATTCACTTATGTGGAAATACTCATGTGAAAGGTATGAATCCATATTCTCCTTCTCAGCTATGAGTTTAGATAATAGGACATATCTGTAAAGATCATTGTTTTTTTGTTGTTTTTTTTTTTAAAGAAAAAATAGTTCATTTGCAAAAAAAGCTTTATTCTTACACTCTAAAATATTTTGGTGTTTTTAACCCACAAGGGATTGATAAGCTATAAAAAAACTTCATTCTTCATAGACTGATAATATCTAGACTGGCAGAAGAATGAAAATAAGTCTTTGTAGTAAAGAATTAAACTGAATCTGTTTATCAATTCTAATTGATTTTCAAACTTATCATAAACAATAGGATATTGTTGGAAGTAATTTAATTTTTTAACAGGAACAATCAAGTAGATTTTTCTATTTATTAGTGGAATAAATAATTAATAAACTCTCTTATCTTTGACTTGATAGTTTCATGCATGAATATCAATTCAGAGATATTTACTTCCAAAGAAAATCTCTGAATAATAATAATAAGAATATGGGCTTATAGTTGTTTCAGTCAGTCTCTGTAAGCAATCTTTTTTTTCATGTTCTTATAACTGATCAAAGAAATTATCACGCTATTTATACATGTATGTAACAGTAAATTATGCAGGTGATCAAACTTCATGACATGTCTACAGAACTTGTCACAGAGCTAACCATTTTTTCTTTAATGGATTATCTGTATAATTTAGATTAATAGCACAAATTAAGTTTAATAATACACAAATAAGGAAGTAATACTTTTCATTATTTTTCATGTTTTGAACTGTATTGACAATTTGCAAATTTATATTTTATAAAAAGTACTATCATTAGTTTTCAACAATTAAATAGGTCATTTTATAAATTTTTTTTTTTTCAATTCTATTGTCTTAACACTTAAGATTCGTAATACTTTGATGGCAATAAAACTGATAGTGGTTGAATACTAGATGTGTGTGTGTGTGTGTGTGTGTGTGTGTACACCGAACGCCAATAGCCCAGGGGTAGAGTCGCTGACTGACGTCATTTCGGTCAGGTTTCAATCCTGGGTAAAAAAGCAATCGAAGTCTAACCGTACTGATGAGCTGTGATGCGGCGAAACAGATCTGTCTGCGAATGACAATAAATATATATATATATATATATATATATAATGTTCCTGTTTGTGCATGCATACGTATATCTGCATATATGTGTATGTGTGTGCATACATGTGTATGTATATATGTGTATATAAACATATATTGTTAAATATAACAATGAATGTCTATTATGTTTAATCATGAGCCCTTCTAAACATTGTGTTTTAACTTTAATTTACAGTGAAAATAAAGACAAAAATTGTCCAACATTTTGATATTTTTTTTTATTAGGCTGGCCCTAAACTTTCAGATCACATGTGCCACCTTCAGAGTGGTTGTAGGGACATTAACATAAAGATATTCACCATCAAAGTGATATTCTCTTGTGTTGACAAAACATTGTTATGCAACAATAAAGGTCACTGAATAGCAGATGCAGGTCATAAATTAGTAATGTGGTTCTATGACGTCATACCATGTGAGAGACTGAAATGTTAACAGGACAATAAATATCTAAATGCGATTTTATTGAGTGTGGGTTGCTTTGATTTAATGTAGATGGCCTCCAATATCTGAAGGTTTTTTTTACTGTGGGTAGGTGAGTATTATGTTATTGACTAAAATATATCTAATTTTAGATACATGGCGATGTTTTTCTAAGGAATGTTTAATAGAACTATAATTAGAAAGGTGACAGATAAATCTACAAGAGAGCATGTTTGTAGTGAAACCAATATATGTAGTGAGTTTGTTATTAGTATTAGAGATACTCTCTGAATGGGCATGTAAATTGATGCACTATATTGGTTTTCTGTAGGGGATTTAATTGTGTGTTTGTAGGGTTATTTGAGACTATGAGGTTAATTGTTTTAAATTTTTGATAATCTATGATGAGCTTAATTTGTTTATTATTATTATTATTATTAATGGGTTTAACATTTCTACCTTTATGTTTTTGAGTGTTGTTTCATCATGTTTGTAATTGTTATGCATTTGGTTGCAATAGTATAAGTTAATAGTGTTATGTTTTTACGTACACTTTTATTATTATCATCATCAATTTTGTTAGAGGAACTAAGTTTATTTAGATACATATTAATTTGTTGATCAATGACAAAGTTAGAAAATCCATTGTTAACCAGTGTTTGTTTAATGTCATGTAATTTTTTATAGGATATGGCTTTGGAAGAAGATATCATTTGTGTGTGTTGAATTTAGTTTTTTTTAACTAACTTACATTGTTGGCATTTACTATTATACTTAAGAAAACATGAGTTTATGCTAGTTGGTTTCCTATATAGAGAAGTAGTAAATCTATGTGCTTGAATCAATAAATACATCAAGGAATGGAATTTTAGTATTAAGTTCAAATGTAAATTTGTTTTTAAATTATGTAATTTGATCAATATTTTAGGCTAAAATGAAGATGTCATTTATGTATCTTTCATATATAGGGGGTTTATTAGTGCCATATAATAATTAGAAAAGAGAGGACCTAAAGGAGATCCCATCGCAATACCATCTATTTGAGTATAAATATTACCTAGGGGATCATGAAAGAGTACTTGAGTGGTGCATTCTAATAATTTTTGTAAAATAGTAGGTTTAATATTGATTGGTGGGAGAGTAGTATGATTGGATACATCACGGATAATGATGTCAATCGTTTCATGGACAGGAACATTAGTGAATAAGTTCTGGATATCCAAAGATGCAATTGTTAGGTTTTATGGAATGGAGAATTTGTATAAATTCATTTGTGAAGTTAATACCATATTTACTAATATGGTAATTAGGTTAAGTGTTTTCAAAAGGTTATATATTGGTGTGGATATTTGTGAAATAATAGGTCGGAGGAGAAGGTCCTTTTATGGATTTTTACATTTCCATAAAGGTAGCCAGTCACCTATAATCTTGAATTTTATAGGATTCTGTTTCAGCATTGTTTGCAGTAATAAGTTTATTGATATGTTTTTTACGTTGGGAGGTGGTATTATTTGTTAGTTTTTGAAATCTTTTTGTGATTGTCCAGAATGGCCTGTAATTTGGAGTGATATTCATGTTTGTTTAAAATAATAAATATGTTGGTTTTATCGGCATGTCTGATAACAATATTTTTGTTATTTTTTAGATGTGCAGCTGCTTTTATTAGAGGTGTGTTGATAATATCAATAGGATTTTTTTGGTAACGGTGTTTGATTGATTCAGCTTTGAGTAATTTTTTTAAGCCTATCTGTGTAGTAATATGCTTGTCTTGTTTGAGTTGAAGTATTTGTTGGTATAAAGCTTCAATTTGCATTTGTTTAAACATTGAATTAGGTTTCTGTGCGGCATGAAAATTTGGTTCGAGATCAAGGAATTCTATTTCATCTGGAGTGAGTTGGTAATTTGATATGTTAATGAAGTTGTCATTGATGTTTGGTAAAAGTATTTTTCTTTTATATAATTTGTTTAGCTTTTTTTTGGGTGACTTGTTTATGGGATTCATGTTCCTTTTGTGTTGTATTATATAATAAATCCAATATTTCCTTAAATTTTTCAGTTGTGGTAGAAGATTGTAAGATTCCTTTAATATGTACAATTTCAATGTTGATTAATTGTAATTCCTGTTTGGCTGTGTTTATTTGTTGTTTAATGAGGCTCCATTGAAATTTCTTTGTGTTGGGATCATTTAATGCTGTGGTATCATGTAACTTAAATTTAGTGTATTGAGGCAGCAGATAATTTTCTGAACACATATTGTTTGATATAACAGACAATGAATGTCTCTTATGTTCATGAGCCATTCTAAACATTGTATTTTGGCTTTAATTTCAGTTGAAAATAAAGACAAAAAATTGTCCAACATTTGGATATTTTTTTTTATTATGCTGGTTCTAAACTGTATGTGTGTGCGACTGTGTGTATATATGTATGTGCATGCGACTGTGTATGTATGTATGAATGTATGCATGCATATGTATATATGTAGGTATCCCAAACCAAAATTTTATTTTCAATATATCTAAAATCTTTTCATATAGGCATAAATGAAAATTAATACTAATGGAAGCCATAAGTTTTTGATCAAACCAGCCTAAACATTACACAAAATCCCAGTATCCCAACCCTGAAAAAAGCGCAAAAACGATATGAAAGCGTAACTTCAACTCTTCATATATATTTCTTTTTAACAGCTAACTCATTGGATCTTCTTAATATGATTCATAGTATATTAGATATCAAGCTAAACTTTTCATTTAATAATAAATCATTAAAAAACTCTTTAGACCATGTAAAAATAGATGTAAACACAATTTGATAAGAGGACAAAAAAGGGTTAAAAAAAAAAGTCGAAAGTATACATCACTAAACTTACTGTCAAAAAGTATGCATTAGAGATACAAGCTTGAAACTTTGCAACGAATTTTGATATGAGGAATTAAGAAAAATATTTGTCTGTTCTGTAATATCATAGACACATTTTAACTTGGGTGAAATTATACAGTTTTCAACTTGATAAAAAAGGCCAGACAACAACAAAATTTAGAAATTTGTTATACAAAATCATAATTGTTTTTTTTTTTTCAAATTTTTATTGTAAAATTTTAAATTTCAAAATCTGAAATGAACAAAAAATATTTTTAACCGACAGAACATATTTTCTAGGCAGATTTAATGGTCCTCCTGCAGTCCTCCTTCCTCAGTAATTTGCAGTAAGAATTTTCTACAGGCTTCTGCTATAGTAACTATATCTAGAACATTGCAAATCCTGCTATAATTTGAAATTGGCATTACATTAAAATCCCAACTATAAACAAATGTCGAATCCCCCAAAACACAAACACACACACACACCTGTGCAGTATCATCTGGCAAAGGCCATAGAAAATAATCATTTCTACTTTTAGTTGGGGTAAAAAATTTTATTACAGCACTGGATGGAGATGTATCATCAACAACTTGGCCAATGTAAAAGTTAGTGTCATAATATACAGCAACTCATTGTTCTTGGTGCTTGTAAATGAAAATAATTTGAGATTGTTCTTCATCACAACTGCTGGAGTTATTTGAATTCTTAGCAGATTCAATGAGTGATTTTTTTTTTTTTTTGTTGCTTTAGAAGTGGAGATGAATCGACTGGTTATATTCTTGTCAAGTAATCACAGAGAGCAGCTTCCAGCTGAACTTTATTTCCACTGGTGTTGATCTTGACACCTCAGACAACCTTCAGATATCTCAGTTGGTCTTTCAGTGTTTCTAAGCCAATTACTGAAACCAGTTGTATCTCTTTAACGGAATTCACAGGATCACCATGCTTGATAATGCAGTTGATGATTCTGTTTCTCAGTAGCAGCTTGACATTCTTTTTCTTTCTTTTACCTTTAATTTTGATACCTAAATTTGAATTGAATTTTTAAAAATAAAAAAGTTTTCTTGAAGCTTTAATTTTACCTTGAATTGGAAGCCAAAAGATTAAATATACTAAGTCCAGTAAGCAAAATACACTGGTGTATTTCAAACTGAAATTATATTGAGTGGAAAAAAATTTCAATTTTTTAGCCATTTTTCATCAATCGACACATTTTGTAAACAGAAAACAATTCTTGGTTTTAGAAAATCTTGCAAAAATAAAATATACCACACTGATACATTATTTTATTCAAATTAGCAAATTTAAACTTACCATAATCTGATTTGAAACAAGTATTACATGCTTACTGCCTGAAATGTACTACAAAAGCATTTCTTAATTACGTTAATCTTGTTATCAGAGGTGATAATTGACATGACAGACAGAAGCTGTCAAAAAATTCTATGTATGCAAGATGAATTTGAGATGATTTTATGTAGCATAATTATACACTTTGTTTTTTGCTTTTTAACTCTATAGTAAAATTAAAAATTTAACTATTTTTAACAATTATCTAATATTTTATAGAATTTTAGTTATTTTAGCTTTGTAGCTTTATGTTTGAAGATGTTTTATGAAAAATTAAAATAATATAAAACTTTCTTTTAAAAATAATTTTACAATCATAACATGGAATGTTTTTATGGCATATATTAATTTTTATTTCTAATATCTATTTTTCATATTTTTTATTACATGCCTCTACAAATTGTGAAATTCACCAATTTTTTTTTTTTTTAAACAAAATTATGAAACTAGGAGTTAAAATATAAAATTTGCTTTAAATTTTGAAGGGAGGATTTGCAAAGCCTGTTGAATGTTAAAATGTAGGCATAGGAAACACAGAAATGAGATGAAAGAATTATACCTTGCTGAAAATGTTTATATAGTTTATTTTTAATTTTTAAAAAATATTTTTTCTGTAAGGAGTACAATCTTTGAAACACGTAACCTTTTAATGATATATATCTAATACAACCACCCATTAAAAGAAAATACGGGTCATCATATGTACACAAAATATTTTAATTATTTTAAAAATTGAATGGCTCAATTATTTGTATTAACCATTTGCAATTTTTGATTAGTAAATACAGTCTTCACGTAAACCCAGCGTGAATGATGAAAGAAGAAATTTTAAGTTATTTGAAATCTTATAAATTATTATAAAAATTTAAAAAAATAAAAACAATTTTTATAAAAATTCGTTATTTATTGAATTTTGTTTCTTTTCAGACAATGATATCCTTAATAGATATTGTTTATAAAACTAAGAGTTTATCTAAATAAAAAAAATGGCATAGTTTATTGCATTTTTGTTGGAGCAAATTTTCTGAAAAGGGCTAGTTTAAAGAAAGAAAGACAGTTGATTAGCATTCTTCTGAATTTAATTAATATTTTGTGAATTTCTAGACATTTCAGGAAATTAATTGGTTGGAGGGTAACATATGTTAAAAAAAACATTTTTACCAGGATTTTCTAAAAATCATTATTTCAAAAAGAATTTCAATCATTTATGAATAAGTCCTGAAATTTTCATCGAAATTCGACCATTATTTGATTTTTGCAAGAATTTCCAAATTAATGTGTTTTTCACCGGCAAAAAAGTGACTTGAATAATATTACGTTTGCAGTAATAAACCCGTGTTAGAATTTAAAAAAAAAATTTTTTTTAATTATTAAAAATAAACTTTGATCTATCCTCTTAATAATAACATAAACATTTTACTGATAAAACTTTGTTTTTATTTAGTTTAGGGTCTTTTTTCTTCATACTATGCTGTTTTTTTAGCGAATTTGTGAAGGTACCAATTTTCACTGTAATTGGACGACAGAAGTTGATTTATCCATGTGACCATCATATTGAACTTGAGATTATTCTTCGTTATGTAATGCTGGACCTGAAGAACTGCTTTATTGGTCAACTCATTTGCTCCTTTGGAGACTAAAGAATCTGTTAATAAAAGTATACAATTCTTGTATCACAAAAGAAACAGGAAAAAGATTTTAAGAATATTTCTTAATAACAATGACAGCTTTTGCGAAATAACATTTTCTGTTTTATTATTCAAGGGACCAGAAATTTCCAATTATTCTGAAGCTGTCTTTACGGTGAGAGTAATCAAAAGAAAAGGGTGAATCACAATATTAAGTAATTTTATTGCTTAAAATTTCATTACAAAAAAAAACTGCACTGACTGTAATATTGACATTTTTAAGCCCACACTATTGTAAATAAATATTTTAATCTCTTTTGTTAACTGTTGTAAATACATTTTTAATATTTTTAACATTTTTTTAAATTGATTATACTGAATAAATTTCTTCAAAGTTAGGCCATCTTATGTTCTTATTTATTTATTGCCACATTACATGGTAAAATTTTAATATGTACATTCTGGTGAGTGGAATATACATTCCTGGTGTAGATAGGTCATAAGCATGTAGTGAGTAACCACTGGCTGTACGCGACCAGTTTTTGATAGCAGTAGGGGTGGTCACATAAGACAGGTTCCACTGTATATGTGTGTGTGTCTGTGTATATATATATATATATATATATATATATGTATGTGTGTTTCTTGATATACAGGTATATGCCTGTATATATATGTGTGTGTGTGTGTGAGAATGTCTATATCTGTGTGTGTCTGTTTTTATTGTGTGTATAGATATGTGTGCATGTGTTTGTGTTTCTCGAATATCCATGGTATCTGTATCAACTTTTGCAGCATGGGATCCTTCCTCCAAGTGTGTGTGTGTGTATGTACACACACATATATATATATGTGTGTGTGTGTGTCCAAACTGAGATATATAGGCTTTGGTGAATGGGAACTTTTTGGGATGGCAAAAATGGACCTAATAGCTATATAATTCATCATTTAGATTTTTTATTTACTAGTATATTGTTTAAAAAGTATAAGGAAATGGGGTTTCATAACAGTAATTGTTGCATCCCAAGCAAGGCAGTATTGTGGTGTCTTCAGTCTAGATGACTACTTGGGAACAGATTATATCATGAAGATCATTGATGAAAATCAGTAAATGTGTTGGATCTAGGATACATCATTGAGGGCCACCAGCAATTGGTATAAGATCTGGAAGTATACTTAGTCAATACAACCTTCATTATGTGATTTGATAGAAACAATTAGATTAAATCGAGCAAAAGTCCAGTTATACCATAACCCTGTACCTTACACAGAGGGCCAGCATGCCAAACCCTGTCAAATGCTTTTGAAATATCCAGGGCCACAGCTCAAGTTTTGCTGTTCTTATCAAGAGCTTGGTATATGTATTTGGTGATGTTTGTTAGCATATCAGCAGTATATCTGATGAAGTGGAAAAATTGTCGGAGAATAGGTTGTGGGATGTGAGATGATGAAACACATCAGCATTGATAATAAACTGAAACTCTTTGCCAAAACTTGGTAAGAGGCTGATAAGGCGATAGTTAAAGAGGTCAAACATTTAAAGACAAGAACTATAGAGGAGGACTTTCAACAAGCAGGAAAGCAACAAGCAGCAAAGCAATACTTGTAGAAATTGAAGAGGACATTGAAGAGTTCAGGAATACATTTTTTTAGGACGACAGCTGGAACTCCATCACCTCTGCTTGCCTTATGGAGAGTCAAGTTTAGAAATTATTTTAGAGACCAGAGATGGAGGTTTTGTATGTATCACTCAGTTGAACCTCAGTTCTAGGTAGCTAGATGAGTCAAATACGGATCTTACGGAGAATTTGCAAGCAAAACACTCAACCTTTTCCACTATGGCTGTGAGGACCTCAAATGTATTGAATAAAGAAAGGATCGAGACTTTGCTGTTGTTAAATGCATTTTTTCAAAGCTGTCAGTAGTCTTTGGAGCCAAACTTGTAGTATGTTATATATCAGCAAACAACAGCTTAGCATCATTTAGAATCCACCTTAATATGAAGCACTCTATGAAAAGAAAAAACCTGCTTGCCAAAATACCTTTTATTACTAAAATTACTGGGTGGGCAAGCAAGAAATCCTGGGGCTAAACATTATCACAACTCAAAATTATATATATATATAATTTACAAAATTACTTTTTCTTTATTAAATGCATGTTTTGGGACAGTATCATTATTATCAGCATATAAAACTCACAAATAAAAAATACAAACATTACATTGCATTTAATGTGGTAGTATTCATGCTTAAAGGGTTGTCTACAAAAATCTTTAAATGGACAACTATAGGACTTAAGTAAGCTGCAGTAAGTGGTAATTTCTTAAATGTCTTTAAACCATATATCTTATAGGCGAGCAAATATAGTAATTTTTCTAAATGTCTTAGTTTATTTTACAAAATATTTTCAAGATTGTCTGCGCTGGGAGTAAATTTGATCAGATGCAAAACAACAAATGTCAAAAAATGACAATCTTTTTTTTAATATAAAGTTAATGTTTAGTAAGTGCTGATTCAGAAAAATTCAAACGACATTTTAAAAGCAAACTCTCTACATACAAATTAGGTCTTTTCAGTTATTTTTTTTGTTTCATCTCAAAAAAAAAATTAAAAAAAAAAACAAACACTAATTTTTTATTTAATTTTTCCAGAATTCTTACATGTTTCCTTTTTGCTGTAAAAATGTTCCATAATTTTTAACTTTTCAAGCGCTTTCAGCCACTTCACTGGCCATTTTCAAGGATGTTATTTTTCTGGTGTTATTACATTCTTATGTTTGACTGTAATGTAATTTTTTGTGTTTTTGAAAAGTAGAGTTCTTTAAAGCTATCACATGATGTGGATGGTTGGGCATCACATGAACATCTGTTTATTTTTTTTTTTTTTTTTAACTTTAAAAATTCCATTTCCACTGTTAAATAATGTAAGGTTGGTGGTAGAAGAAAATTGTTTGATATGTAGTGCCTCTCTTATAGTGAGGTGCCTTTTGATATTGTGATTTAAATAGTATTTTTATATTTTTCTTAAGGTTTCTTGTAAGTTATGGGTTAATGTTTTTATATAAAATATATATATGAGGAACTGCTGAAAGATTCTTGGCCTGAAATATATACTCCTTTTATATATATTTATATATATAAAGAGAGAGAGAGTGCCAAAATGTTCTTGTATATATTTAGAAGTTATAACATATGTAATAATATCACTACAAAAAAAGTTATTTTGTTTTGACACTTGTCTTATAAAGTGATGGGGTTTATTTCAAATTGAAGAGTTCAAAACTAGCCAAACCCCCTAAATCAGAGAGGCATAGTTACATAGACATTGTGGACCAATCAAAATAAAATAATTTCTATTTTGAAGAATATGAGAACAGACTCTAAAAACACTTTATTGGGGCATTAATATTAATATTTGATTAAAATAGAGATCAGAATTATTAATCAACTATTAGATTCACTTTATTCTTATTGCAAATTTTAAATTCTAAGTTTAACAAACTTTAGATTATTATAAAGTTATTCAGATATTAAACGATGAAAAGACATGGACGCATACATGCAAATCTATAAATGTCCACAGATGGACAAATAGATGAGTATATACACATACAAGCATATATTGGTATACAGACACATGTACAGATATATATATATATATACACACACACACACTGTTTTCAAAATTTTGTTTTTATCAACTTGTCAATTTATCTGTTAAATTTTAAAGCCAGGTTTGGAAAATGACTGTGAAGGCTACAATATAGGATACATGTAAGAACAAATTCGTAAGATGGCAAGAGTCTTGAATGAATGAAGTCAAGACACAGTCATATTTCAGTGCAGGAATAAATAAACATAATTAGAATTATACTCATGCAAATACACAAGCTAAAAACAAAAACAGACATAACTAAAAACTCCACAGATCATTATATACAAAATAAAAAAAATATAACCACATACATGAAACTACTTATACACAACTTCTGGCATGAACATACGCAAATAAGATCAGGAATATTCAAACAGAAGCATACGCACATATATAAATACATATACTCACACACACACACACATATATATATATATAAAGAGAGAGAGAGATAAAAACGTATGTGTGTATATATATATATATATATATATAGAGAGAGAGAGAGAGATAAAAACACGTGTGTGTGTGTATGTATGTATGTATGTGTGTGTGTGTGTGTGTGTATATATATATATATATATATATATATACACATTAGCAAGTAAAACAATTTATCCGTATGTCTACTAGGACAAAAAAAAATAAAACATGTACACTTATATACATACATACAGTAATACATAGACAAACCCATGGACCCAAGTATATTCTAATATAAATACAGTGTGGAAAAAGAATGGGGAAAATATATAATTAATAAAAAAATAAAAAAAACAGAACCTATATGTACAAACAGTTAAAACCAGACACTAATAAAACAATCCAGAAACAATGGGAAATCAATGTTTCAAGAAACACAATTATTAAATATTAATTTAACAATCAATGCTAAAATAAAAACATGTTAAATAATTAACCAGATGGTATATGCTAGATTAAAATCTATCGAATATTAACACGATAATCAATGTTATATTATATACCTCACAACTATATAACTTGGCGATCAATGTTAGATTAAATACTTAAATCAAATATTAATATGATAATATATGCTGAATTAAATACCTAGTAAAATTAATTAGAACATCAAAATCAGACGAAAATACCCATCAAATAAAGGCAAATAACAATTGACAGCAGTGAAAATAGTGTACATAAATTCTTAATATTACAGCCCATATTGTAAAGTAAATAATGAACTATGTTTACAATGAACAGAAAGTTCATATCTCTGGTTTAACAAGTTAACCTTGTCCTTAAATTTGATAATTTCTAACTTCTCATTGAGACAAAGGTAGCAAGGTGCACAGAGGAAATTCAAGCTTTTGTAAGAACTTTCCATTTAACAGTAGGTGTTTTGGGTTTTTTTTTTTTTTAAACACCAAAAGTACTTAGATAATGAAGTACTGTATTTATAAGAACTATTATTGATAGATAGTGTGTGTTGATACCAGCGGGTTTTGAATGAGTTTTTAGTCAACCGATATAAAACTTTTTAGTATCAGGATTTTCAATTGTAGTACAAAAATAAACTATGGAACTAATTAAGCAATTATTATGCAGTGGGCATTCTTTAGAATTTCTACAATTACATCTGTATTAGTTTTATTATCCTTGATATTATCTATTTGAGCATTGTAATGCAACAAGTTTTTTGTATTTCTTTACTTGTTGAGGTCCTTGTGTTTTTTAATTATTTTTTCAAGATTATCCATACAACAGCAGCTTAACTTGAGAGTATTATTATTGAATATTTTACTAAGAGGGTTAGTTTTGGGAAAGTGTTTATTAATAAGGTTTAAGAATTTTTGTCTCAATTTAGTTTTAATCATCATATTGTAAGAAGGAGTAAACCAGATGGTTTTCTTAGATCTTCTTATCATTGCCAATAGAATTTCTGAATTCGATAGTAGTACCCTTATAATTGCTGTTCCTAAGGCCAGAATTATAAAATTTGCTATGCTGATTGAAAATTACTTTGTTAAATGAGTTCAAGCTGAGTCTAGATTCGACAGAAGAGAGTATATGTTTAATAACTGACGGGGGATGATTAGAAATAGGATTTATATAAATTGCTTTTTTTTTTTTCATAAGATTTAAATTGTTTTTAATAGAAATTCTAGTTTTTGTAATTTCTAATATCAGGCACATTATACAGTGAACATTTAAAAATTCAATTAAATGTCAGACTAAGAACTTATTCATTAATCCTTATGTAAAAATGGCATAATTAATCAAATGTAAGAATTGGCCTCTAAATCAGTTCTGCTCTATGATTGCAGAATGTGGAATATTGCACATTTCTTATACCGCTGATTTTTATTAATGGTATAAATATAAAAAATTATATATATATATATATATGGATTCATATAAAATTTTTCTGTTGGGAAATTCAGAACAATAGATTCTTTATTTTTAAATTTTAGCATCAAATAAAGATGAGTACCGGAAATGGATGATGGGACTGGAGCATCTTGTCACTGATACCCAGACAGCCTCTTATCAGCTTCAAGTTGAAAGGTCAGTTTGCTTTTCATAGTTTGACTTAAACGATTATGGCTTTACATAACTTCCTATCTTTTGTTCTAAGTAATTTTTGAATGTTTACTATCCTTCTGCCCTTGTTCTGCTGTCCATTTGCATAAATTCATTAAGTAGATTATTTACTGTTTTCCCCCTGCTTCTCTTGCTTTCAATGTCCTGTGAGTGTTGACTTTTCTAGGCCTTCTTTCCTAAAGTGTCTCAACAATTTCATCTTACTTTTTCTGATTATAAGTACAAGTGGCATTTTTGTTTTTTTTTTCTTTAAAATTTCCTTATTGCTCACATACTCTGTTCATGATATTCTCAAATCCTTATTTAGCAATCTATTGTTGTTACAAGTCTTCTCTTTATCTGTAAAGAAATTATTCTGCATTCACTGTCATATAGTAGGATAGATATCACTTAGCTAATATAACATAGTTTAGTACTCTTTTTTTGCTTAACCTCAAAATGGCCTCTTTCACTATTCCAATATGCCTTCAGATGGCTGTGTTGCATTTTTCTTTCATCTGCTATACCATTATTCAGATAATTAAGCTTCTGTACTAGCTTGATTCTTATATCTCCAATTGATAGCTCATACTTTGCATTGTCTTTCTTGGCTGACATTCATAGATTCTATCTATTACCAGTTAATTTTTTCTTCTTTCATTTTTTTAAAGGATTCCCTTGCCCCACTGCCAGAAAAAAGAAAGTTAGTTTTGTATTTTAATCACTTCCAGTTCCCATACTTTCGGCCTTGTGCCACATCTAAGCTGTACTTAGAAAATCACCACTCACAGTTTTTGCCAGCTTCACTGTTTGATGGCAACAAAAACAATAATGAGATTTTAACTTAGAATCATCAAGTAATTTCTGCACTTGAAGAACTTTTAAGGTAAAAAGAAATAAACTGTTAACTTTCTATACAATTTTCATGTTTATTAACTCTACAGAATGAACAGTATCAGCAAAAACATTACTACATAAATGTGTGCATGTCCAGTTTGTTCTGCCTGTGAAACTATCACATCCACCAGTTTTACTCTTACCAAACTGTATGTCTCTACTTATCTCTTGTCATGTGGAGTTTTTAGTTTCAAACTCTCGACTATGGGGAATTTGGTTACTCAAAATTTTTATTTACAACTTGGTCTATATCACACTTTCATTGGTATCTCTTGACCTTACTTTACTCACTAATAATGTTGGTAAATTATACCCTTCACATACTAATATTCTAGTTTTTTTTAATGCAATCTGTATAAGTAAGAATTATTTGTTTAATAAGTCACAATTAATCACTTTAGTCATTATATTAATTTATCAAATGGACAAAAAATAACCAATCATTTTTTTATTTTTAGTTTATTTTAGTGCTGGCAATATTTGTATTTGATAAAAGGAGGTATACTTTTAACTTTTTCACATTATTGTTGATTGACCCTGCAGCTTTGATGCTTAGCCTTAGTTATTTTTGGCACTATGGGGAAAATTTTATTAATCATTGAATATTATAATGTTAAAAACTTTCATTTTGTAAAATGAGTGTATAGAGAAACAACCAAAACTACATGCATATGCAGAAAGTTGTAACACTAAGATTGTATGCCTACAACTTCCGAGCTCTTGGAATGAGATTAGAATCTGGAGATCAATATTATCTTTGTCACTTACTCTAAATGCAGCACCATAAATGAAGGGGTATCTCTTGTAGCTTTAATTATTTCCTTTTTTTCCTTTTCACCCAAGTAAGATAATAAAGCTACTAGGGTGCATAAGGTTACTGAGTATTAGGCAATATGATAAAAGCATAGCGGAAAATATAAGAATTAAGACAGAAGATAATAATTGACATTACATTTAAATTTTTGAAGATGAAAGATGACTAGGGAAACAAGAAGCTGAAAGAGTTCCACAACCATTAGAAGAAACTTAGAGTAGAACTTATTGTTATATCTCACCATTTCAATTGTATAAGACTTTGTTGCCAATCTAGTACTACTCATAATACACTTAATGTGTGAACATATAGTGGGTATAATATAAATTCAAGAAGCTGACCATTTAATACTTCTTTTCTATTAGAAAACATGCAATTTCAGAGGCATTCCTAGAGAGCACAAAAAGTACATTTTTTTTGGCACCACTCCCTTCTGGAAGAATTTGTAACCACCTACTCTTGATGAGTTAGTCTTGATGCATGAAGGTGAAGGTCATGCATGACAATGAATGAATGAAAATCACTATACTAACATTAACTTAATATGTTTACTGCCGTGCAACATATATTTGCAGCTTGTGGCATATTTCTAACACATATGCTATTGAAAAAAAAATTTCCAATGCTAAGGATACACATTACTGTAATTCCATTTAGTTTAATAAATGTAATTTTATTTCCCATAATAAAGCATAAGTAGATTTTCTAGTCATTTTTACTATTAACTCTGGAAAACAAATGACACTGTAATAGTCCACATGTTCAGGTTAGCTGTGAACATGTGAAAACTGGAATTTAGTCATTAACCACCAAATTTTACAATTTTTTTTTTCTCCTAAGATTCAAGTAAGTTTTTGCATTGTATATTGTGCAGAAAAAATAAGGAAGAGATTGTCAATATTTACTGACAGAGTAAGGCTAATACACACACACACACACACATTATCACCAAAATGCATGCACATTTTCAATAATAAAAGCAAAAAAAGGCTATCTCAGTTTTTTAAATTTATTAAAAATCAGTGAATTATCTGATTTAAATAAAACATTCAGTACTCATTTATTCATGAATAAATTTTATGTTGAAATATTTTTGGTGACGTTGGTTATGAAGTTCTCAAAAATAGTTTGCAATTAGAAAGTAAAAAGTAAACATATTAAAAAAAAAAAAACTTATTACAAATAATTCAATAAAACTTGAAAAGAATACTTTTTGATAGTTGGAGCTTCCATAATTTTATAAAACATTCCACACACACACACACACACACACACATATTTTTTCTTTAAAAACAAATCTACAATCAATATCTGTTTTTTGTAATATTTCAGTGATATTTAAAAAATTTTCAGTTATTATTTGTGATGAGATGTAGGACAAATATTGAATTTTAAAATTTGTTTACATTCTTCATCTATAATAAAGATTTGCTCAGTAACCATACTAACTTTTTAAAAATGTCTGAGTACCTTATTTCAATACATAAAATTTTCTTTTTTTACAAATTAGCTTTAGGCTATTTTTTTTTTTTTTCAAATAAACCCAAAGTTTGTCTATAATTTTGAGATGTGGTAGTATTTACAGTATTTGCATTATTCGTAAACGAAAACATCATATAAATGGCAACAAAGATGAGGACAATAGTCCAAATAATGTAAATACTGTAAACCCAAAATTTAGCTTAAAAAATGACGTTTAAATTATTTAAAATGAGTTTTTAAGATTTTTTTTTTATTTTGCTTATAATAACTATGATAGTGACTTATTTGTTATATGGTGCACGGCTGAGTGGTTAGGATGTTGGCTTTCTGACCCTAATAGCAAGCTCCCCAGAGTCGATTTGTAAAGGATATGAATTCTTGAAATATGACTGAGGAGACAATCTTAGTATGCAGTACCATTGTTAATGGAATTGGGTATACAAAAATGTTTGGGAGCCATTGATAGATGTGCAAGCACAAAGTCACAAGCCATTGTAACCAAGGACTCAAGTATAGTTTCATTCAACTACTGATCATGCCAAACTATGAGCTCTCTTTCAGAAACTGTTTGACATAAATGTAGTATAAACCACAGGTTAGTTCTGTCAGTGTTAAACAAATATAAATATTGTTATATATCACTGTACGACGACAAACAACGAGAACACGCATATATAAAAATATAAGATTATATTTCTATTCCTGACGACGAGCCTGTGTGGAACAGAGAATGGAAGAGTGAGAGCGCACATAGAATGAGTCGACGGGAGTGTAAGTCTTGCCTGTGGTGTCTCTCTGCTTCCACTGGCCGTTCTCTGCTGGCGAATCTGTGTGTCGATTTCTTTTTATAGTCTTCTAGAACTGGGACTTTTCCTTCCGGTTTTGTCTCGCCTACGCAACGCCCACATAATTCCAAGAGACACCTGTTTTGTTTACTTCCGTAGTCATTTCCGCCGCTGTCGGAAATAAGGTCAAACGAGCCCGACTCATAACCCTGCGACATCCGCTCCAGACGCCGACAGGATGTATTTCTCAAACACCTGTCTTGTTGTTCACTGACCCCTTCATCGACGGGAAATATCATCGATTGCATCAACCTTCTTCGGGTGGGGGCTAGATTGCTATATTACAATATTCCTAATCAGCTGTCTGCAACAGGGATTAACAAAGCATCATAGTAGACAGGCATACTCTGAAACAAACATTCAGCTATTACTTATTTACATATGATGATAATATTACTCATATCTATTTGTAATAAAATACAAATGTAACTCTGATCTGAAAAAGAGGAATAAGAGTGGGACTGGTATTTAAGATAAGAAGGTATCTTACTCTTATCTTGTGCCATTTGTGACCCATTCACTTTAGAATTTCTTTCACAATAAGAACTCAAAATTTTTATACCCTTCTATCATCATACCACATTTGTGTCTCTGTCAATTTAATTTTCAATATTATCACAAAAGGGTTTGATAATATAATCTCAGTATTCACTCTCACTGTGAGATTTTGGTTTTCATGGTAAAAACTATATAATAATGGTAATATTAATCATTTTTTTATAAAGAAGCATTCAGTGCTACTCAAGTTATGCTTTCTTCCACTCCCTGGCCATTGGTTTGGGATCATAGTATAGTATTTGTTCTCCTCATCCCTAATGGTAATGATAATAGCCATTTCTTTATAAGGAAACATTAGGCATTCATTATCAAAGCAACCAGTGCTACTTTTGGTTGAAATTTTTAAAATATTTTTGTTAAAACAATTTCTCAGGAAAATAGGTTTCTCAAGTTCATTAAATGTTTCGTTCTTCCCACTTAAAATATTTTCAAACTCTGTTTAAAAAAAAAAAATTCTTCAGTTAAAAAAAAAAATGCCAAAAATGTCATAGAAATAGTCATTGCTAGTTTATTTTTTATGTAAGTGTTTTAGATTTTAAACTTTTTACAGTTGTGATAAAAAAAAAACCTAGAACAATGAGAGTTAAAGAAAAAGCAAGTTTAAGATTAGTTATAATACTGTATAAATTGTTTTTGATTATTGTCTTAGATTAATTGATTTCAGTTATTTTTGTCTATAAACCTGCTACACTCATTTAATACTTAAAATAAAGGACATGACCTTTATCAAACCTGAGTTGATAGGCATGTGAAAAAAGATTAGTTAAGAGAACAGTTGATTATTTTTTCCATTTTGCTTTCTTATTTAAAGCCTTACTTACAAATTGTATTCTTTCCATTTTAATTATGAAACTGTTTTTGTTTGATGTCTGTTGTTTGAAAGATAAAAGGACACTTAACCTTTTCCTACATTTAAACCAGATTTCTTGTCTAAGTGATTTGTTGTAAGTCATTCATTTCAATGTTACCAATATAGATAACTTCATCAACATAGCTATTCCAATCTCAGTGTTATTGTGTGTGTCACATGACATTATGGAAAAAATAGTGTTGTGAATAGATATTAATATCATTTTTATAATTTAATAAATTTAACTTTTTTTACCAAAATAAAGTGCATGTAGTTTTATATAGCAATTTCTAATGGTGACTCTAAACCAAACTGTTCAAATATCCAAGATAACAGTTAATGTATTAAGATGCCACTACCCGGCCGGTTGCTGTTGGTTTTGATCCAGATAGCTGGTTGTAGAATGACTCTGTTCGTGGTGATCTCCCTTGTCCCACGTTGTGTTGATTAATCACAAGGTAGTCACATCGTCCGTCAGCCCTACACCATGGCATGGGCATAAATACATGGTCCTGAGGGACCAAAATCAGTTGAGTTCCAGTCAGCTCTAGGCCCAGAGATGTAACCAGCTTCTTGTCTAATGCCATCTGGTTTGTTTTATGTTTCAGATTACTAATGTCCAGCAAAAATAACAATTGAATTTATTTCTCTTCTCTTTCTCCTCCTCCTCTCTCTCTCAGGTTTAGAATCACAACAATAGCAAAACTTGTTAGCTTTCATGGGTGCCCCCAAACCAACGGCTATTGTTCATTGTACTCTATGACATTAAAAACAAATCTATTTCTCTTTTCTTTCTCTCCTTCTTGGGTTTAAAATAACAACAAAGAAAAACAACTTATCTTTTGTTTCTTTTCTTTCACTCATATTCAGAGAATAAAGAAAAATTCCTTTAGTACGTTTTCTTCTGATCTATAATAGTAATTAAAAGATTTCCAATTATAGTTAATAATTAATTAATAAAATTAATTACCTCCGTTCTGCTAAATAGTATTATATTAATAACTAGTTTAATTACATTTTTCTTCAAAGATTTTTAGTATTTTTTTATTTCATTGTAATGTTCATTATACCATGAGGACTGTGATATTAGTAATATTAGCTTTCCTTATAAGGAAGCATTTGGCATTATTGACTGAGTAGCCAATACTGCTTTCAGTTGAAATTTATCCTAGAACAATTTTTCAGGAAAATAGGATTTTTAATCCAGTAGCTGTTATCACTCTTTCTAGTATTGATAGGGATTTCCTTTCTAACCTTTTATTTGAAGCAGTGTAGAATATCAACATATCATTATTTTCTTTTCAAGTTACATGTGCTATCCATTTTATTTGTTGTTAGGAAGAAAGCAGTTATACAGGGTTGGCTATAAGTCACGCACCAAAGCGTTTAAAACAATTCTGATAATAATAAACGTTATTTTATTAAAACCAAGCTTAATTAATGAACTGAGAAGCACGTTGTACATGCTGATACAATCACGAATGCTCAAAATGCTTGCCCTTTGCATTGATGCACAATTCCAGTCGATGTTCTAAATGCCCATAAACTTTATCAAGTAAGTCGCTGTCTCCATCTATGTGATTGCACCCATGAACCATCTGCTGGCAAAGATGGTCGACATCTGCAATTCTTGTAGAGTAGACTATTTGTTTGAGGTGTCCCCAAAAATAAAAATCCGTTGAGGTCAAGTCAGAGGACCTTGGTGCACATTCTACGGTGCTTCTTCGCCCATACCAATTTTCAAAATTGCCATTCAGCCAATTTCGCACAATCGTCATATAATGAGGTGGGGTGCCATCTTGCATAAACCAAATGGGTTTTCCTTCACTGATGCGCTCCAGTTGTGGAATGAGTTTATTTTGTCGCATTTTCAAGTACACCTCGCCGGCCACTGTCTTGTTGAAAAAGAATGGGCCCAAAACATGACTCATCCAAAGTCTGCACCACACTATCACTTTTGGGCATGAGTGTTCTTTAGTAGGTTCCATCCAATGTGGGTTTTTGCGCAAATAATAATGATGGTTTTGTTTATTAACTTTGCCATTCACAAAATAGTTAGCTTCATCGCTGAACATCATGGTTCACAAAATTTGGATTCTGAATCAGCTGATCTTTGAATCAAGTAACCATCTGAAGTCGTCGGTCTGGGTCATCTTCATATAGCTTGTTCAACTGTTGCAGTTTGTAGGGAGGAAGACTTTCGGCTTTGATGATATGTCGCATGGTGTTTCTTGGGACACCGAGCTCACTTGATGATCGTTGCAATGATTTCATTGGACTCTTCTCAGTTTTTTCGAGGACACGTTTTCAAGTTTTGTCAGACACTCTTGGCGGGCCACTTTGTGATTGTTTAGGACACTACCAGTTTCATGAAATTTCAATATCAAATGTCCTATTGTCATGTGAGAAATGGGCTCACGATCAGGATAAATTCGATTAAATTTCTCAGCAACAGATCGATTAGTGGCGCCAGACATGAACACTAGTTTAACTCCTTCATCAATTGTTAAGGGCATATCTGAAAATTAAAATAAGAATTTTTTAAAGGCAAATCGTAACTGAAAAAACTTGGATAAAAGAACATTATTTTATACCCAAGGAAAGGTAAAGATATTTTACCCTGCTGATTTTACATTGTTTCACATCACTTCACGTAATTCTTTCGTGCACGACTTATGGCCCACCCTGTATACAGCTGTCAATTTAGATATAAAATATTTATGAATATTTTTATACAAAAATATTTGGGTCAGACAAAAATCATTTTTTAAATGTAATATACATCAAATATAATAATAATATTAACAAAGTTTGTAAACACTGAAGCCTCATATTAATTAGTTGGTAATGTGTAAACAAAAAGTACAATTTATAAATAGTTTGAATATGTTTTCTTTCAAAAATATAATTTCTCTTCAGTCTTGAGGAATATGTGTCCATTATTTTTTAAAAAACTAAGATCAAAAAGTGTTAAACAGAAAGCAGAATATGCAAATAATTAAGTTCTTTTTTTTTTTAAAAAAAAAAGAAAAAAAGCTTACATAATCATAAGCACTGATAGTTTGAAGTAATTGGACACTGAGCAACCCTTTAGTCATTTTAGATTTTATACTTTATAGACAAAATAAGAATGAGGCTAGACAGGATATAACCAGGATATACTGAAATATATTTGTCTCCACTTGAATAATACTTTTTATACTTGTCCTTTAAAAGAAAAAAAATTACAAAATGTAGAATGTACAAAGGTTTTAAAGATCCATTTTAAAAGGTAATCATGCAAATTTTCTTGATCATTTGTTTTTCTGTTATGACAAAAAGGTCTTTCGAAATTCTATAGTTGTCTTTTTAGTTTTTCTGGAGTAGTTTTGTGAAGAAAGCATATATATTGTATGATACTGAACATAAATGTACCAAAGAGGATTCCAAAATTAATGCACTCTGTGGTAAACTTGAATCCAGAATCATACAAAATATCTCTCTTCCTCTCCCAATTATGACTGATGCATTGTGGAATAGTTAAAATCAGTGAAAACAAAAGTGATAGAAAACTGAAGAAGATAGTCTTAGTTAAACATTTAAATACATTGGTTATAAAGCTTCAAATTTAAATCTCAGCATGTCTGTATTTTGAACATTTTGATACAAACTGAAATTGGAGAGTTGTATTAGTGCCAACCCACCCATGTCCTGTTGTCAGAACTTCAAAACATGTTGACTGCACCTCTGCAGGGAGTAAAAGTCCATCAAGGGGGCCACTTGTTTGCTGTGGGTAGCAACCTGTAATGCTTGAGGATAGGATCCTGCTTGTTAAGGGTTTTAGGAGTTGGACTGTACATTTTCTATTAGATTTCTAACACACCGTTTTGGCCTCTACATGAGCTACATGGGTGGTTGGAAAGGTCCGATCCAATCAACCAGCTGATCACATCAAGCCTCAAGTCAGACTAACAAAACAAAGAAAATGCACTCACATTTACCATAAAAAAAACATTAAATTGACTAAGTAAGCAGTGGTTTTAGTGTCAATCAAACTGGGAACAAAGGAATCTGACATGGCTTTTTCAACCTCTGAAGAAAGCTCACACTTGGGTGGACAATCCCAAATATAACAGGTGCTTGGATGCCTCCCCACATTTGAGTATACCAGTCATATAGCCCTGGAGGAATATATATTGTGTATTCAGGCAGTTATCCATCTTTCATTCACGTTTTGTTAAAGATGACTGACAAGTTACTGTGATTAAGCATTTTAAGTTTTGTTGTGTTCATACAAATGATTTCTTTTCTGGACAAAGTGTATAAATACTTTTGGACAGTTTTCATACACTTTACAGAAATAATAATTGAAATTTATGGCAGTGTTGTGATACAACAGAAAACCTTGGTAGATCCATTTTCATAGCACTGTATAAGAAGCTAGGTTCAAATGAATGAATCTCCATCAAATAATGGGCCATATAATGGATCTTATTTGAATTTTGATGAACAGAGCACAAAGTCCAAAAATAAGAGAAGAACAGTGCAGTTTCATTAAAGGAAGTGGAACAAAGAATGTGATATTCATGTTAAGAATGATACCAGAAAAAGCAATATAAATGCATAAGGATGTATACCTATGTTTTATAAATTAAGCAAAAGTATTTGATAAAGTACATAAAAAGAACTGTTTGAACTGCTAGTTTAGAATAATCCAGAATTTACACTGGAAACTAACCCTCTGCATATAGATAAAAATACAGTAAATACACGAAAATAGAAAGGGGTATAAGGCAAGGATGTCTTCTCACTAGACTTATTCAACCTTTACAATGAAGCTATCCTACTAGAATTAGAAGTCCTACCAGAATTCATTCCTGGCAACCACAATCTTAACAACATAAGATATGCAGATGGTACAGTGTTGATAGCAGAGAAAAAAGGAAACTACAGGAACTGATACAGATGTTGAGAAGAAAGAACTAAACCTCAATTTTAAGAAGACAGAATGTATGGTTTTCAATAACAGAACAGCCTAAGATACAAACTACAAACTGAAGATATTTGAAATCCATCAAGCATAAAAAAATTAATTATCTAGGAAGTGTTTTAACAGAGAATGAAATTGTGAGACTGAAATCTGACATTGCCTTTGAATAGAAAAATGGTGCTTTCCATAAGCAAAGTATTAAAAGCAGAAACAAAGTACTGAACCATTATGTAGTATCAATCTTTTGTATGGCAGTGAATTCTGGACAATCTCCTCACAGATGAAGAAAAGACTTGAAGCAACAGAAATTTAGTTCTACAGAAGGATATTGAGTATAATATGAACTCGAACATGAGAGTAACAAAGAAGTTTTTAGGAAAATGGAAACGAAAAGGGTGCTTATATTTAGAATCAGAATGAGTTCAAATTTGTAAGAGGCATATTGAAGAAAGAAACCTTGGAAAATTTGATATTCATATGATGTATTGAAGACAAAGAATAGAGGACAGCAAAGAATAATGTATCTAATGTGTTTATGTAAATAGTTGGCAGAACAGGGAGTAGGAGGAATAGAAAAATGAAGAATTTTCCTAAGAGCTACAAAGAACAAGAAATTGTGGAGAGCCATGGCGAGACATAGCATAAAGAAGAAACTAATTAATAACCACATTTCTGGGTCTCACAGCTCATATCAAATATAGGATGAAAAAAGATAAGGTATTGATGATTAGAAAAGGTTGCTGAAAAGTCACAGGAGATATATCTAATCTTTCTCCTTTTTGACTTAAAAACCATTCAAAAAAGTTTTCCTTAAATTCCAAAGATTGTTACTCAGAGATTATCTACATTGAAGAGATAAGAAAAGAATTCAACAATATGTAATATTTCACAACATAAGTAGAATTTTAGACAAAAGTATTGCAAGAGAAAATATCAAACATACAAAGAAAATAAGCATTTAGCAATATTCCTTTTAGCAATAATACATGTGTTATTTAAAATACAGATACTTAAATGCATTACAATAAACCATTATTGTGCTGTGCGTTCAGTAGTGGTTCCTTGGCCAAACGCTTCGTTGATATCGCGAGCTGTTTCAGCAGCTTTTCAGCCTAGCTTCAATTGAAATAAGAAAATTGTGCGAATTTGCTTTTTTTCCATCTTGTATTCAACATTCTAAAAAGAAGACATAATTGTTTTAAAACGATTGTAATTTAAACGATTAGGTAGAGCGAAAAACGCTTTTTTAAATGATATATAAAGTAAAGGTATTATAACAAAAATTTATTTGAAAATACATCATTTGAAATAAAAATTAAAAATTCCACAAGAACTTTCTTGTCAACCTAATATTTCCAGTGCAAACTCTCAGTCAATATTCCAGTATAATGAATATAAAATTTAAACTATTAAATTCGTATGAATACTTTTGTGGACATGAAGACACATGAAGCTTATGGCCATATAATGCTGAAACACCAGTTCTTGTACAATTAACAAAGTTAAGCAATGTTGAGCCTTGTCGATTCTTAAAGGGGATGACTACTTGGGAATAGCAGATGCTGTCAGCTTGGATGTGGAGGTAATAGATAACACCATAGTATTGGAAATCAGAGAGTAGAGTTCTAATTTCAGAAGGTTTGTTATATTAAGCACAAATGCCCTTGGAAAAGGTATGGATCCACCTCTTCATGCCACCAGTTATGAGTTAATTACTAGGACTTGTATTAGTAAATCATTATCTCAAAAATTATTTAAAAAAGAATCTGAAAAATTTGTAAATATTTTCTGGCTTTAAATAACTTACACAAGATTGGTAAGCCGTAAAAATAAACCTATCAATCATAATGCAGTCAGCTTCTTTATTTTTTTTTTATAAAATAAAAAAAAAACTCACAAAACTAAATACCATCAAGTAAATATAAGTTTTTGTTTTTAAACACATATTCATCAATTGTTTTTTTATTAATCATTTTCTTTAGTACTCAACACTGCTTCTAAGCTGCTTTCCAGTTAGTTGTCTGTCTTTTGAACACAATTTAAAAGGACAGCTAGTTGTGTTAAACTGTGGTTGAAATTAAATAAGAGATTGGCAAACTGACTTGTTTTGTTTGGCCACTTTTGAATCTCTGTATATGTACTTTACTCCAGGCTGCCCAGGCATATTGCCACTATAACACAAGACTTCCTCTTACATAGGACAGGGAGGGAGGCTTTAGGTTAATAAATTTTGACCTACTGACATAATGAGATGTCTAATAATAACACATTGTAGTATCTTCTTAGACTAAGTGACATTCAATAATACAGAGAGGGTGTTGATATGTTCTTGACCTGATCCACTTTCTAAAATCTGACCAACTGACCAAACATCAGATTTTTTTTTTTTTTAGGATATGGCTGAGAACTTTTTAATACTCTCAAATGTAAAGTTCTTAACAAAATCTTGAGCATGATACTAAATTGAAATACAGTCTTAACAAAGTTCTTTTTTCTATTATTCTTTTTGGGATTTTTATTCATTGGTTCTAGAATATTTTTGCATTTTATCTACCACCTCCCTTCAAAATATGGGCAATCATTCCTATCCACAATTTTCTATCCTTTGTAACGGTTGGCCAACGAACGCATGCCGTTTAACTCGACTATATTCTGTAAAAATGGTTTAATTTCTATTTTTGTCTTCAGAAATTTAATTAAATCAACTTTACAGTGTTAGCTGCTTGTGGTAAGTCAACCGGGATTCAGTCCATTTTTCAGTCTGTTTTTCTGTAATTTTTGGAAATTTTTTTTTTTTTCGTTTTTTGTTTGTCTTTGATTTTTTTTTTGTCAATTAGTTTGTGTAAATTATTTTGCAATTGAAGGTTATTTTTGACTTATACTAAGTTAAAACTTTGTAAACCTCAGTCACTTTTTTTTTTTTTTTTTTTAATTGGAGTAGATAGTTTCTACTATCACCCGGTCTCACACTCCACCCCCTTCTTTTGAATGAGTTTAGAGGTGATCGCCTTGTTTCTTGTTTAGGAAGGGGTTCCCGGTTCATCCCCCTTCTCCGGTCTTAGTGTTAGTTCAGCTGGAAGCTCTTTGCAATTACGGAGTATGGTGGCAACGTCTTTACATTCTGAGGGTACCGGGTTGGCAGTTTCCTGGTTGCTGCTTCCGACTGGTAGTTAGGAGCCCGAACTCTAGCGTAGCGTCTTGAGAGGCTGCTCTGATCAACAGTTGAATAATACCAGGGTTCTTGTAGTGCCATATCGCGCATGGATGGGCGTCCCTGCATGAACGTTCGGTGGGCAACCCCGAGGCCACATTATGTTGTAGGCCGCGCCAGTCTCCATCCTTCACAAGTTGCAAACGATTGACTGTCTGATTCTATTCTAAGACCTCTCCTTAACTGAAACACTATGGAAAAAAGCAAACATAATAGCAAAACTAAACCAGCTCATTTGAAAACACCCAAACCTGTCAGCATCTCTTTCACTAACATACGCGGCATCCGCACCAACTTCCTCAGCGTAGATTCATTCCTCCATAATAACTCACCTGATATATTAGCCCTATGTGAAACTAATCTTAACCCTTCTATCCCCTCATCTGAGTTCTACGTTTCTGGCTACCTTCCCCTCTTCAGGAAGGACTCCAATGTTCATATGCATGGGCTTGGTGTCTGTCAGCGAGCACCTTCCCTTAGCTAGGGTGTCATCTTTTGAATTCCCAGATCATTCTTTCATGTGCTTCCGCCTCTCACTTCTCAGCTCGATTAGCTATCTCTTCTTTCTCTACCACTCTCCTTCCTCCCCTGACTGTTCGTTACTTGACATCATTTCTGACAATATCGACAAAGCCATTTCCTCCCATCCCTCTGCCCATGTATTCGTGTTTGGTGACTTTAATGCTCACCACACCAAGTGGCTGAAGAACGCTGTCACCGACCCTGCTGGTGTCCACACCATGAACTTTTCAATCAGCCAATCCCTTACGCAAGTAGTGGACTTCTCCACGCGTTTCTCCAACAACCCTAACGGAAGGGACTCACTTCTAGACCTCTGCTTCACTTCCATCCCAGACTCTTGCACTACCAGACAACTCTGCCCACTCGGAAACTCTGACCACACTGTAGTGTCTGTCAATATTTCACTCCACTCCCGCCCGACCCATGATACCCAGACAAGTAGAATATCCTACTGCTATCAAAGAGCAGACTGGGATTCGTTCAAGACTTCTTCTGTGACATCCCTTGGAACAACGTTTTTAGTCTTCCCATCGAAGAATGTGCATCCGAAGTCTCCTCCTGGGTTAAGGCTGGCATTGATGCCTTCATCCCTGCTAGGAAATTCCAGCTTAAATCTCATTTGTCTCCATGGTTCTCACCCGCTTGCTCGGCTGCCATTGCCCACCAGAATCATTTCTTCCGACTCTACCGTAACTACGCGTCGGACCAAAACAGGCGCCTTTTCACTTCAGCTCGTAATAAGTGTAAAAGGATACTTAACGAAGCTAAGATGTTGTTTGCTGCCAGAATGAAGCAACGCATAGCATGCTCTAAATTCGGTGCTAAAGACTACTGGCGACTCTGTAAAAGAGTACTTACCAAGAGCAAGTCCACAATACCCCTGCTAATCAACAAATTTGAGGTCCTCACCTCCCCAGCAGATAAGGCTGAATGCTTTGCCCGCAGATTCTCGAACAATTCGAGTCTGGACTCATCTGGAGTTTTTACACCTGACTTCTCACCTAGAACCAAGGCACAACTGTATGATGTCCACATTACACCTTCGCTTGTCTCTAAGATAATCTTAAAACTTGACCCTCACAAAGCGAGCAGTGGTGATGGAATCCCAACCATAGTCTTAAAGAAATGTGCCCCTGAACTCTCCTCTGTCCTTTCTAAGCTCTCCAACCTCTGCCTATCTGCTTTCTGCTTTCCTGCCTGTTGGAAATCCTCCTCTGTAGTTCCTATATTTAAAAACACTGGAGAAGCCTCTGACCCTGCAAATTACCGCCCTATCAACCTTCTTCCGATCTTTGGCAAAGTGTTCGAAGCCATTATCAACACCAAGGTGGTTCAGCATCTCACAGCACACAGGCTCCTCTCGGACAAGCAATATGGTTTCCCCTTCACCAGGTCTACTGCTGATATGCTAACGACCATCACCGAGTACATATACCAGGCACTCGACAGGAATGGCGAAGCCTGAACTGTTGCATTAGATATATCTAAGGTGTTCGACAGAGTTTGGCATGCTGGCCTTCTATGTAAACTGCGGAGCTATGGTATAACTGGACATTTGTTTCAACTAATCCAGTCATTCCTCTCTAACCACACAATGAAGTTGGTATTAAACGGACATGCCTCCCAGAAATACCATACAAACGCAGGTGTCCCCCAAGGCTCCATCTTAGGTCCTACACTCTTCCTGATATACATTAATGATCTCCTTGATTCCATAAGAGCCCAAGTAGGTTTGTATGCCGATGACACCACAATTTATTCTCGCCTCCTACAAAAATCTGGTGTAGGCGTCAAAGCTAACCTCGCAGCCGAGATTGAAAATGACCTTCAATCCATATTGGACTGGGGTAAGAAATGGCCAGTAAATTTTAATGCTTCTAAAACGAAGCTGCTCTCAATTAACCATCATCGACAATCTCACCTACCTCCCATTAGCATGGACCAGGCTTGCCTCCCAGAGAGTAAAACACTACGCCTCCTTGGTTTCACACTTTCAGCAGACCTCAAATGGAATGACTATATCGAATCCATTGCTAAATCCGCTGCTATGAAAGTCGGTTCTCTGTGTAGTGCCCGGAAATTTTTTCCGTCTATATCTATCCTGCACATATATAATTCTACCATCCGCCTGTGCATTGAATACTGCTGCCATATCTGGTCGGGTGCCCCTGCTATTCTCCTCGGGCTTCTCGATAAGGTTCAGAGGAGGGTCTGTAATGTGATAGATACTGACTTGGCAGACCGCCTGCAGTCTCTCTCCCACCAGCGCGACGTGGCTTCCCTGTGTCTCTTCTATAAATACTTTCACGGCTTCTGCTCCGATGAACTGGTGCCCCCTAAATACGAATTTGCACGAGATACTAGATTAGTAACTAGATCCCACCCTTTTACAGTGAAACCGATAAAATGCAACCGCAACTTCTACTCCAACAGCTTCTTTCTTCGCACTTCCCGACTGTGGAATTCCCTTTCACACGATTGCTTCCCCGACGGCTACAATCTCCGGGAGTTTAAATGTAAGGTCAATAGACACCTCCTAACACACTAACCTGCTCCCATTCCTCCTGACATTCCCTATGTCTAACATTCATTCCTCCTGACATTCCCTATGTCTAACCACTCCTTCTCTTTACCTTCCCCTATGTAGCCCCATGCGCAATAGTGGCAGTGGAATGCCTTGCTTGGGGTGAGATGATTAAAAGAAAAAAAGCTCTAAACAATGTTTGTTCCCTTAAAATATTATTCCATGTTCTATTCTCAAGCCAAATTTGCTAAACTGCAATCATGGCTCTCCACAATTTCCTCTTTTTGAGAACATTCTGTAGTGTTTTTGTTTATGCTTTTTCTCCCAATTCATTCTACAATCCATTCATACAAGCTTTCCTCTGTTCCCCTTGCTTTCGATGTTCTTCTGTGTCCCTCATAAATAATTTCTTCTAAATATAATTTACAATATTTATCATTTTAGTATATATTAACTTTTCTCTGATTGGATTCTATTATCTGTGGCTATTATTAAACTTCTTTTAGGAAAATTATGATTTTAGTTGTTCTTCGTGATTAGCTACAATATTGTTTGATGTATTTAAGATGCATTAGACATAAAAAAGATGTAATTTTTTTTCTCCTAATGATGCGATATTTATTTATTTGTAATTATTTAGTGCATAATCGAAATGAAAGGATATATATGTACAGTATGCGATGAGTAAATTGTCGCCATTTTACATCTTTAATTTCATTATCAACTGCACAGTATAGTAGGGTCAGTTGGGCACCGTCTGTTAAAAAAAGAGCACCATGACACAAGTCATTCTGCCAGAAATTTGAAAATGACATGCTGTACTGCTTGGCATTCACACAAGAAGCTCCAATATGTACATTTCAGAGTATTTGGGTGTCAATCTGAGGACATAGCAGAGGATTAGAAAAGTGTTGGATGAATCTAATTGTGATTATTAAGGTACAACAGCTCAGAAAATCACTATGATCATTCTGATAAGAAAAGAACTTCCAAATTTGTTGGTGAGGGCCTCAGACTCAACATGGAGGCCAACATCAAATTCCTTGAGTTGGTAGTGCTGCCTTGGGTCAAGAGGGTGGATGTTGGAAGACTATGTTTAGCAACAGAACTCTGCACCATGCCACACAAGCAGGAGAAGTCAATCATGGATGTCAGACAATTTCTGTGACCATATATATGTATGACCCTTATATCTGGTCACCTAACTGAAAAGCCAGTGTTTTGTTTTTGCATAATTTAGACAATTTATCCATTACACCTTAAATGTATTGAAATGATCAAGATAAAGTATATTTGTATATCATCATATCTTCCATATTATAATTATCTGAAAATACTAAGTCAAACAATTTTGTCTAATCATAAAAGATTAGTAACTGCATATAACAACATAAAATGGTAAATAGTTGTTATTGTTGTCAATAATAAACTGCTTTCTATTTAATTTATGATTATAGAGAGAATAATAACAATTATTATTATTAAGAAAAAAGTAATTATATTATTAGTGATCATTGGTGAATGTGAGTCTTGTAAAAAACATAAGAAAAAAACTTGCAGGTATTAGATTGTGATCTGCAATAGTGATTTACAAAAATACCTTAAAAGTGCTGGATATATAACCTATCAATAAAAAGAACAAAAGACTGGTTTATTTTTGGTCAAAAGAAGTTAACTGAAAAAAAAACTTGTTAGAGTAAGCTTTTGCTGTGCAGAAGTGAAATAATAATAAAAAAAACATTTTAATGTCTCTGAAATTAATTAATTAGATTAAAAGTAAATAAGTAAAGAAAAAGTTAGAGATATTGAGCTTTGAAACAATCTTATGAATATCTGAGATAAAATTGTATTGTTGATTGCCAACAATAAAATTTTATCTCAGATATTCATAAAATTGTTTAAAAAAAAGTGACCCATGAAAAGAAATTACATTTTATTTAATCATTTTCATATAATTCTTGATCTTTTTGCTTTGCCAAAGTTCATTTATATATTTTTTAGTTGTTTTGTTTAAAAGAACCAGTTATTAGATTTTGCTGCATGTCTGTAAAATTGAAACAAATCTGTATTAACATACAATCAATAACTTAAGCAAGCGGAATCTTTAAATATGTTGTCACAATGAAAGTGTTACTATTTATTTCTTGTTGATCATTTAGTGAAGAGTCATTATTGATTTATGAGGCACTGAAATCAGGTAGAACTAAATGTATTAGATAAACAAATTTGCTTTCTAGGCAGGTCTAAATTTACAGCAATACAATATCTTTTATCTAAAAAAATTGAAAAATAACATTGTTTAAATCAAGTATTATGAACTAATATAGTATGAACATGTTAATTTTTTAAAAGTAACTTTTTAATATTTTTACAAATGTTAACCTTAGAGTTAAGACATCATGTTTAATTTTATGGTTATAGGACTTTTCTTCTATAATCAGGAACATTAGGAAGACACTGAAAATTATTGCAAAACTGAAGACTGAACTTTACAAATTTATATTTGTGTCAACATTACATCTCTAATAATGATTTAAAATGTTTCCTTTTTGTACCCAACAACTCCATATCAAGATTTCATTGTTTTAAAATGTAATACAACAAATATGATTTTTTTTTAACTGAAATTGTTCTTGGTGTTCATTATTCTGTGTGGAATGTATCACATAAATATATCAACAATGTAATAAAGTATAGATTTTTTTATGTTCATTTTTGTTTTGCCTCATGGATTAAATTCTTTTTGATAAATAAATTTATAAATAGATTCACAGTAACAAAAAAATAAGGCCAAATTAACAGATGTATATGTCAAACCACAGGAACATGTTTTACTAAATGATTTAGAAAATTAAATGGTTGATTTCTGTATTTTTGCAGATGGCTGAGGAAAGAATTTTATCTCATGGAAAAACTTGGTACAAATGTGTAAGTATTTTTGCTTTGAAGGTTGTGTTGTTTTATGACTTAATACTGAAAGAGAAATCATCACTTTTTATTATGATAAAATAGCTAAGTTGTAACATAAAAAGATAAACTTTCAATTATTGCCCCATTCAAACATCTTCCTTGTCTTTTGAACAGGAGTAGAGGATTATCCCTTGTTTCTTGTTTAGGATTTGGTTTCCATTTTTTTGCCCTAAAGTTTTCATAATTTCTTTCACTCCCAGTAACCCCTTACTTAAGGGTGAAATGATTATTATATAAATAAGATTTCTTTAAAGATGTGGCAGTATTTCTACAATTTTCCTTTTTATTATTTTACAGATAAGATTTTCTTTTTCTTTTCTCTTTTTTTTTCCTTTTTCTCTTTCGTAAAAATTGAAAACTGACAATTTGTAAATTGTCAATTTTCCAAATTAGTGGAATTAATACAACTAGTGTTTTATAGATTATTCAAAAGTATTTGGTAAAGTATGTCAAATATTATTAGAAATGCATGGCAAGCTTCATTTATTTGGAAAGATATTAGGATTGTTTAGAAGTTATACTGGGAGTAAACTGCCTGAATATGGATAGAAAATGAATTCAGTAAATACACAAAAATAGAAGTGCTTGTAAGACAAGGATGTCTTTTCTTACCAGACTTATTCAACTTTGAAAGAACCAATCCTGAAAGAATTTTGGCAGCCACAATCTTAATGTAGGATGTACAGATGTAGGAATATTGATAGCAGATGCAGAAAGGAAACTGTGGGCACTCTTACAGAAGGGAGTAAAATAAAATAAAAAGAAAGGACTAAGCATAAAAATGCATGGTCATCAGGAAAAGAAACAACCTAACATAAATTACAAATTCAAGATACTGAAATTAGCCAAAAAAAAGTACAAAAATTTAAATATCTAAAAATTGTTTTAACAGAGGCCAGAAAATGTGACACCAAAATCGGAAGTTGCATTGGAATAGCAAGAAATCTTTTGAAAGTTAAGCAAAGTATTAAGAAACAGGAAAATTTTGTTAGAAACAAAGAAAATAATACTGAACTGTTACGTAATATTGTTCCTCCAATATGGCAGTGAATACTATACAATCTTCTCACATATAAAGAAAAAACTAAAAGAAACAGAAATCCCATTCTACAGAAGGATGCAGAACATGTGAGCAACTGCAAAGTCTCAGAGAAAATGGAAATAAAAAAAATGCGTATACTTTGCATTAAAAAAAAAAGACAGTTGAAATTTCTAGGGTAGATCATTAAAAAAGAGGGCTTTGAAGCTTTGACACTCAGGGTACATACTGAAGGCCAGAAAGACAGAGGGAAACAACACATAGCCTAATGAGCTTGTGTAAATAGTTGACAGAAAAGGGCTTAGAAGAGGTAGCAAAAGGACATACTTTACTAAGATCTACAAAGGATAGGAAATTATGGCCAATTATTATTGTCCATATCCTGACATGGCTCAGAGGACTAATCAATTACTTGGATATAATTTAGCTCCCCACTCAAATTCCTTTTTTTCTAAAAGCAAGTACAATTGTTGCAAGTTTTGTGTCCAGAACATCTGCATGCTTTGTTTATTCCTTTGATTCTTTCATATCAAATGGAATAGTTTGAATAGAGCACAGGCTGAACCAACACAATATTGATAGAGAAATGCTCATTACTGTTTTGTCTTTTGAAGATCATCACTGATATTGTGACTGTTTCTGCTAGAATAAAAGAAACCACACTGATCTTTGAAAAATTCTTTTGTTAAAAACAGTATAATGGAAGTTGTAATTGTCTCTATAATTTCTTTAAATAGACTGAAGTTTCTCTTAATTTTGAAGTGTGATTTTTTTTTTTTTTTTTTAATATTGCAGTGTCACACAAAAGCACCTCAAAGCCTGGATGCCTCGGATTAATTATAAAATTGCTACAAATAAATTGAGAGATAAATTTCAGGTAACAAATTAATTTTTTTCTATTTGTGTCTATCCATATTTCTTGTTTTTGTTGAAAAGGAATATAAAATAAACCATTATATATAGTATATTTGTGTACCAGTAAGTATTTTTTTTAATCTTTCAAAGAGAAGCCTGAGAAACAAGTTATGACTTTTATAAATGAAAATTGATCATTTTTCATCTTTGTATATACACACACACACTATAAGAGATAATATAATTTTGTTTAGCAAACCACACATTACTTTTTATTTTAATAATTTCAAGATTTGACCCTATACCAAATAATATATTAGCATATTTGTTTTTATTACTGATAATTTTAAGATACATAAATGCTTGTAAAATTATATATATATATATATATATATATATATTGTTTAATTACTTACTTTCTGGTCATAATAAGATTAGACCAGTGCACATTTGTATTAAAAAGTGTCCAATACAATTATATTGTAGAACTTTTAAATATTTTCCATTTGTAAATGAGTTATTACGCAACCTAGGTTTCTACCATGAGTGGTGTCTTCAGGCAATTTTCAATAACTGATTTTATCATACTGGCTTTTTTTTTTTTTTTTTACACTCATGTGTTAGGAAATTTATGAATGCGCAGTTTTTAAAATTTGCAAGGAATGAACTATTGAATGAAAGAACAAAAATTATGACTAAGTGTAACCATATTAAAAAATACCTCTTAGGTTCATACAACCATGGATGAAAACGTCATAATTCCTTGAAATTTTAAAAATTACACGTTCAAGAATTCCCTGCCATGTGAACGTTCTTAGAAAAAAAACGGTAAATGATAAAATCAGTTATTGAAAATCGCCTGAAGACACTACTCATGGTAGAAATTTAGGTCGCGTAATAACTCTTTTACAAATGGAAAATATATATATATATATATATATATATATTGTGATTGGTAAATTGTGGCCATTTCATATTTTTGATTTTGACCATGTGTGTGGTTTGATTTTGATTTTGTTGATTGAACAGTATAGTGTGGTGAGTCAGGCACTGTCTGTGAGAAAAAGAGCACCATGATGCAATTTGCTCTAACAGAAATTTGGAAACGGCATGTTATACTGCTTAGCATTTGTGCTGTAAGATCCAATATGAACATTTTGGTGTATTTGGGTGTCAGTCTGAGGACATTGTAGAGGATTCAGAAAGAGTTGGATGAGTCTGATAGTGATTATGAAGTTATGCCAGAAAAGTCACTCTGCTCATTCTGATAAAAGAATTCCTGAATTTGTTAGTGAGGGCCTCAGACTCAAAATGGAGGCCTACATCTAGTGCCTTGAGAAAGTAGTGTTGTCCTGGGTCAAAAAGGTGGGTGCTAAAAGACCCTAACAACAAAACTCTGCATTATGTCACACAAACAGGAGAACCCTGTCATGGCTGTCAGACAATTTCTGAGACCACATCACCCCTGACTAGGCTAGAGAGTGCACAATAAAAACAATGTCATAAAAACACATGAAGAAATTAGTCTGTTGAAAATTAAATTCTGATTTGCATCTTCCAAAATTTAGTTTTTTTTTAAACTTAGTTTTAAATTAACTCACCAATTTAAAAATTTAAAAATAAAAACAAATGTGTATCTGAAAATTACTTTTGTCCCTCTATTTCATGCAATGTTGTCTGTTTATAGGAAGTTGATACAACCAACTGCGGGTCCATAGTATTTGAAGAATTTGCTACACTTTTCAGGAACCTTATACATGTACCATCTGTAAGTGCTTGGTATTTCACATTCTCATTGTATAAAAATAACAGTGAAGTACAAAAAAATAATGCTTTCAAATTACTTCTGAGAAAAATCAATAATTCTTTAAGATTAGTTGTATTTATATTAAGTACTTTCACAGATTCACGATACCTAAGGTTTAAAATGAATTTTTAAAAATGAATACATAAGGATACATAATGAAGAAAGAGCTAGGAGAATTTAACACTCACAAGACATATAGAAGGTAATAGCTACAGAGGAAAGCAGCAAGTAACCTACCTAATGAGCTTGTGTAAATGGTTGGCAGATCAATGATTTGGCAGAATAATGAAACAAACTTTACAAAGCTGTAAAAGATAGGATTTTGTGGAGAGCCATAATGACTGTTTAAAATTGACAGCACCTGTGGTCACTTTAGTTTGAGAATGAATCATCTCAGATGGTGTTTTGATCAAAAATCTTCAAAATTCCTTCCTCCTACCACATCAATTTTCCTTTCTTGCTGGGTTTGTGATATGACGTGCATGAAGAAAGTTTTGTGTGAGCATGACCTTAGAGCTAGTTGGTGATAGTTATAACCTGATGAAAGTGCTGATCACACATCCTAACCAAAATATTGCCACATAGCCTTAAAAATAATTTAGCTCCAGGAATAGTGCATGTATTTATACCTGATATGAAACTATTTTAATTATTTTTTTAAACTTAAATCAGACATTCTTAACAGTGTCAATATGCCTCCTACCCCCACTGGCCAATTGTTTTTCTGAGAGTGTGGGAAGGAAGAAGTTTTCATAAACAAGTTCTTTTTTTTCATAATAAGGGGAAATATTTGCAAATAAGAATTACAAATTTGTTTTAATAAACGTTTCTAAATTTATACTTTCTTGTCTGTTTACGAAATTAAGTCATTAGCCCTTGAAGGATGAAATAAATTAGTTTTAATGACAGCTCATCATACTGCATCTGGCAGAATTTTTTTTTTTTTTTAAACAGTTACACATCTTTAAATGTTTCAACTGAACTAATTTTGAAACATTTTGCTCAGTATCTGATAGCAAACGTTGTCTGCTATCACTAACAAAATTTAGCATTGCACTGTTGTATTTGAACAATAATCATGACTATACCAAAAAAAAGATTGGACATCATACAGAAGTTCATTAACCACATTTGTAAACCTATTTGGTACAATAGTACAATAATTTTTTGGAAAATGTGGGTGAGAAAAATTTGGAAGAGGAAATCAGGCATCCCAAATGTGATATTTACTTTTTAACATGGATTTTTTGAAAGTTCAATGAAGTTTCACTCCAGATTCAAGGTAAATTATACACATTACTAAATAGCAAACATCTTCTGAAAGCTTTTTTCTGAAAAATTAACACTTATTTTGAGTTAATATACAGAAAAAGAATTTTAATAAAATGCCCAAGTAAACAGAAGTGAACACCTCTCAGAGCCAACTAGTAAAAAGTTTGCAGAATATGTAGTAATATTGAAAGAAGAACTAAGTAACCAATTTTCAGATTTATTTTCATTAGAGGTCCATATGTGGATGACTGATCTCTTTGGTTGTGACTTGGAAACTGTTGGTGAAAATAAACAGAACTTATTGAATTGAAACATGATGATGAATGCAAGTACAAATTTGAAAGCTGCAGAATAAAAGAATTCTTCTTCTTCTATGTGCCCTGTCCCTTCAGGACGTCGGCGATCATGGCTCTCCATGTCTCCCTATCCCTTGTGGCCCTTAGTATGTTTGCTCCTGTTACTCTTGGCAACCCCTGTTCCGTCATTCACCCGACCAGGCCCTGCAAATATGTTATCCGCTGCCTTCCTCTGTCTTTCTTTCCCTCTATCTGGCCAGTCAGTATCAGGTTCTCCAGGCCCTCCTTCCTCATTGCGTGTCCCAGGAACTTCAGTTGTCTCTTCCTGATGCTCAGTATTAATTTCCTTTTGGTTGTCATTCTTTCCAACACCTCATTGTTGCTTGCACGCTCAGTCCACGATATTTGCAGCATCCTTCTGTAGAACCACATTTCCACTGCTTCCAGTTTTGTTCTCATTTTCGATGATATTGTCCAGCATTCATTGCCGTATTGAAGAACTGACATCACATAGCAATCCAGCACTCTTTTCTTTGTTTCTAGTGAAATTTTCCTGTGTGTTAGTACTTTGCTCAGCTTCTGGAACACCACCTTTGCCATACCAATTTGCTTTCTGATCTCTGTGTCGCACTTTCCATCTCCTGTTAGAACACTTAATTATGGCTGTCAAATATATCAAAACATCCATATCTGAATATGTGGTCTGAAATGGATAAAATACTGTTATGCTTTCCAATTTCTTATTTAGTTAAATGTGAATTCAGTGCAATCAAAACTGAATATTAAATTTCTAGCAGAAAAGCATCAACCAAAAGAATCACATTAAAAATACTGTAAGTAAAATATTATAATATATATTTTTATAAGTTGACATCGGTGATTATGTAAAAAAAAAAAAAAAAATAGCAAAATATGGGAAATAGGAAGAAAAACGTTGAGAACCCCTAACTTAGATGATGAATGAAATTTTGGAAAGACCATATGAATTGAATTGAATTTTGACAAATTGTAGTTACTAAGAGTTAATTGTGGAAATAAATGGATACAGTTACCAATAGTTTTTTTTTTTTTTTTAATATGTTGCTCTGACAAACAACTGATGGTTAAGGGCTGCAAATGTTTAATGTTGGTGTCAAGATTTTTGTTACCTCAGAGTTCTCAAATTTTATTTGAAATCTGTATACTTAAAGATTAAGGAAAGAAAATGCAAGACTTTCAGGAAACTGGTCAGTTATAGGCATTGATAAAATTTAGAATGTAACAATGCAATTAAAATTAGTAGTCCCTTTAGGTAAATTATTTTTTTTATCTGTGATGATACTGGAGCGTCGAAAGACCAAAAAACAATTTTAGATTTTAAGTTACGAGTTATTAGTTGCAATTTATAATCATTTGCATATTATGAAATTTATATTGATAAAATATAGTTTACCTGATTATATAGGATCTACTTACAAAATTTAAATACTAGAAATTGGATAGTATTTTCTTTTTCTGTACTTGTAAATTAGGAAAATAAGTAGCAGAATGTAATTGTTTTGCTAAGCCTCTGACAAAAAATTTCAAATTTTACATTTCTTCTACATCAAGACAATATTTTTGAATTTGCATTGTCTTATATTTATATCTTTTTGAAGGGAAATAACTCTAATTTTTGCAGAAACGAACCCAAAGCATACATTAAGAAATATGTGCCAATTGTGGTTTGGGCTTTTATTGTATGTATGCATGCATTTTTCCCCTTCAATTTGGGTAGAGGATCTCCCACTACTACTACTTGTATGATAATTTACTTAATATGAGACAGTTCAAATGATTTTTTTTTTTAAAGCATTCATAGCTGTTACAGTTTAATCTATCAAGGAGTAACATATTTTTTCTCTTTACTTCAACTTTTTAACTTGCTATTCTTGATTTCTCTTCAATCACTTGCCCATTCCAGAGAAAGTTAAATGATGCAATTTTCATGTATATTATTCTTTTCTGAAGTATTAGTCTTGTTGATAATTTAAAATGAACATTGTTCACAATGCTTATTTAGTTTTCTTAACTACAATATACCTTAGTATATCATAATTATTTAACCCTAATTCTAATCCAAACATTCCAGCCTGTTTATTCATGAGGTAGTACAAAATCTAATTAAAACAAAAATTAAAAAATAAGCCTAAAATTCTACCAACTGTTAAAAATTGTCTGTCCATTTAAATAATGTATGGTCCCACTATGTATCTTACCCAGACAAAATTAAAAAGTGACATGTCTTGACACCAGGCCACTTTGCTTCCTTTTGTGATTTAAATCCTTCAACTTCATAGTTACCTAATTCTCACTTTTGATTAAACAATATTCTCCAACTACTACCCCTTAATTTTCTAAATAACCATGAATTTATCTTATACTTTCTGAATAAATCATTTTCACTATTTATTTTAAAATATCACCTGCAGAAGAACAGTATTGTTCTGAAACCTGAACATTTTTGTGTAGTGATATAATGCTTTTAGAAACTATTGTAATAACAAAATTACAATATGTACTCATAAAAATTTAACAAAATATTTTTTGTATTTCAGATCGTCACAGAACATTTTTATTCATATTTTAGTTATACTGGCAATCTCAGGTAAATTTTTATAGTGAAAAACTTTTTCTTCTTTTATTTCACCCCAAGCAATGTGATAATATCACTATGACACAATCTGTTACTGAGCGTAAAAGAGAATGAAAATGCTTTCATGAGGAAAAAGAACAGGATTCAGGAATATAGAAGATGCTGATTGACATTGTATTTAAATTTTTTTGTGATTGTAGGTGGCAAGAAAAGAAGAAATCAGAATAGTTCTCTAGGTGATAAATAAGAGAATTATGAAAATAGAACTTAGGGTTACATCTAGAATTTTTATCAGTAAAACAATGAGACCTACTAACCAATCTAATATTATGCTTCAATTCACATAGTCGAAGTACGAAGGAGAAAAAGAACATTTATAGAAAAGACAGTGGGAAACACTGAAGTTGAGATGCCATATCAGAACTGATAACAATTCAGACCCTTCTTTGAATTTTATTGAGAATTTTGAGATTTCTAACCACAGCCCCTGACCAGATATTATAGCAATACTTAATGCATGTACAAATGGTAGATTTATTAAAGTGCAAGATGAATACTAATGACAAAAATTATCTGGCATTACAAAGTGAATGAAACTTCTTAACAGCAATTTTAGCAATTGATTCAATATAATTGCTCCACTTCATGTCAGTAGAAAACCTGGAAATAAGGTGCAAAAAGTTGCCCTCTTGGAGGGTTAGCATCAGCCATGCTGATGGAGGGCAAAAATAGTTCTCTATGATGTGTAGAGGACAGCAGTTTCATTTTGGATGCATTAAAATTTACAAGCCATTTCTTGCCCCAGTTAACTGATTGGAGGTAATTTTTGAGAGCAGCTGTCAGTTTTACTCTAATGGCTATATCTGACTTACTATTAAGACAGTAAATAGTTGTGGTCAATTAGAAATAGTAATGTGGTGAGTGCATAATAACACTCATTTGGCTGTTACATTTTGATGGGTATATGTATGTGATAGTTTGTAATATGAGATTTTTTTTTCTTCACTATCATTATTTAATATTCATGACTATGAAAACTAGTAACATTCATGATGTGTAATTTTAAAAATATTTAGTTTTCTTATTGACCGCCACCACCATCATATTGATCCTCAACAATAAAAAGCAAATTGTAAGATGATTTTATTCACATTGAAATCTGTTAGCATTTTTTCATTACTTCCTGATATTATTTGCAGGAAGATGTCACCTTATCAATTCCAATCATTTTTGATACTAGAACAAAAGGTAAGTAGTTTTTTTTGCTGTCTTATCCAAATTAATTTTTATCAAAACAATTATTTAGATATGAGTGGGCCTGTGCCATCAAAAATGACAGCAAAATATTGATATGCTGCAGAAAATGACAACAACATTATATATATATATATATATATATATATAGTGATGTATCTAGTATTGAGTATCTTACATTAAGACACAAGTTAAAAAAAAATAAAATAATTCAAACCACCGACCATGACAGGTGGGGAAATATATTATATATGCAAAGTTAATAACAATGTTTAGTTTTACTATAAATCTTTTTAAGTGAAAATTTCTTATTCTTTGTACAGATTATGATTGACATGTTGACTGCCAACCCAAAATCGCTATTGGAACATGTAAAGCCATTATGTCTATTAAATTGTAAAAGACTTATGTAGCAAAAGGTTTTAACGTTAATATTTATTTTATTTTTTTTTGAGAAAATGGCTTCTAACACAATTTTCCTAACCTCGGAATCCATGTTACCAGCTTATGGTGGTATACTTTCTTGCATGCATAGTATTCTGATAGATTTTCCAAATTATATATATATATATATATATATATAAAATATGCATTATTATGCATCACAAATGTAATTTTGCATTTATTTCATGATTATGACTTTGTCCCCATATCTTGGTGACAAAATTAATTCTGTTTAGCATCCTTTTTCGTTCTTCCATAACACTACATTTTTTCTTGGGCTTTGTTTTTTTTTTTTTATAGCTACTATATATTTATAAAGCATTCAAATAAGTCAAGAGAAGCAATGTGCCATATACATTTTACCAAAATTTTGCAGGATGCCATGTAAAAATATGTATAGAGTGTCTCCAGCATTTGTTGAAATAACTTTGACTATATAACTATCATCAGTATCTGGAGACAGTGTAAAATGAAATGCCATGTCACGGATATATAGTAACCTGACAGTCAACATTTTACAAGTATTATTTTAAGGGGTGGGGTGTCATATAATTCTGCTATTGATTTAATCTGATACATTATAGGAAACAACAGCTAACAACATCCAGACTGTGAAGGAAATAATGAAGAATCATCTGGACAATCTGGTGCGTGCTGCTGCTAACCTCTATTTTACAGAGCAGGAGGTAAATTACTTTCAATAACTCACTTTCATTGTATTGGCTTTAGATTTTTGTTGTAACTTTTAGATAGTTATGAAACTTGCTCAATATGTTGATGAAATTGAGAAATTGGTCTTGTTTTGAAATGAACACTTTTTAGTTACATAATTTTTTTAAGGACTAGCCATCAGTTTCTCTATGGTTCCTGTACTGAACTCAAAGATCTTATTCAGTATGGAGTATATTACATATATATATATATATATATATATATATATATAGTCTGCCGATTGAATCTTTTCTTTTTGTATTGGTGTGAGCCAAAACATGTAGCATCTTACCAAGAGGTACAATACAAGCTTCTAAAACTGCTCTTTATTAGAACAGTTTCTGATATTAGGTTATGATTCCTTTTAGCATTTAAAATATTTAGAAAAAAAACATCAGATTTTTATTAAAAATACATTTCTATTAGTAATATGAGGAAGTGATGAAAATTTCTCAATTCTATGGAAAATGGATTACAAAAAAGATTCAGATTTTTTTTTTTTTTTTTTTTTTTTTAATCACATCACCCCAAGCAAGGCGGTAAGGCCACTGGTGTGCAGGGGGCTATGTAAGAGTGAATAGATTGGAAAAGAGAAAGCCGGAAACCACATCCTGAACAAGGGATGAGCTTCTACACCTGTTCAATAGACATGGGTGGACTGTGAACCGGGCGATAGTTCAGTCTATCTACTCCAATAATAGATGTTTTGAGAAGTAGGCAGGGCTGAGAACTTGTCAGCACTTCCTTTAAATATCCTTGCAGTTTTGGGGGCACAATTCTATCTGCTGTATCGATCTTGTTAGTTATTCATCAATAATTCTCAAATTGTTATGACTTCATTGTGCCTCCCAACAATCTTGGTCTCAGTTCTGTACCTCCTACCTCCCAGTCTTGATTCCAGGGGCTCTCTAATATTCTCAATCTCACTCCTTCCACACTCTAGCATTATCACTAACCTTGTGAACTTAATTACAGTCCCCCACCTCCCCAACTAACTTGGTCTTGATTAAAATCCACTACTTCCTCAACTTTTTGTTGTTAATTTTCCCTTGCAAACATCTTCAGTTATTTTTTTTCATATATGTCTATTTTTTATTAAAATCTTTAGGGTTAATGTAAAGGTTTTTTTTTTTTCTTTCAAGGTTTTCAACTATTTGTCAATTATTTTAAGTTTATAGTGTGATTGGGTAAACTTTAACAGTGCATTCTTACAAAAGAAAAGAGAGTAAGATCTGAAAAACCAACAAACTAGAAGACAACCATAATGTTCCACATAGGATATACCATATTTACATAACTTGGATACAAGCAAGACATAAAAAGCACTCAGACCCATCATTATTTCATGACTTCCAGAAACTTGCAAGTTTGTTTTGTCAAATAATTTTTTTCTGCCTGGCTATATTTTTTTCTTTTCATAGCTCTTTTAGTGCATATATTGATATATGTTAAAAAAAATACTGTTCAGTTTTTGCTTTTCTTCATTAAATACAATTCTTTTTAAAATCAAAATTTCCTTTGTTATGTAGGTTTATTCAACAATTCACTTTAGAGATAAATTTCCAAAGTCTCTATTATTCTAATTCCTAAAATTTTGTACAGTGCAGTTAGCTCTATTAAAATTCCACTGTTTTAATGAAAAATTATTTTTTTTCCAGTTTGAAGATTATTTATTCTCAAAAGTAAATCAAGTGTGGGACGTGAAGCACGATAAAGTGACACAGGACATGGACAGACCTTTAGCACATTACTGGATATCTTCTTCTCATAATACGTAAGACATCTTTAAGTGTCACTTAACTAAAATTTAATTCTATACGTTCATAGCTCTGTATTATACACATATGTTTATTATGTAATATATATGAGGGTATTTCTATCTAAATATGCTGTTGATATTGTATCCATATTACCCATGAGCAGGTGGAAGATCCCTATATGTAAAGCTAACAAAGCTGTAAAAGCAAAAAATAATCTGTACTATTTGTTCAATTATTGTTTTAGCAACTAGTTTTAGTAATTTCGAGACACCAAAAATAGCACTTCTGTTAATATTATTTTTAGAATACTAATAAGCATTTTTAAATGTTTGTTTATATTTCTGAGATGAGTTATTGTAATTATTTTCACTATCTACATTGTCTGGCCTGTTGTTCTTTGTTTCCATATGAAGAAGATCGAAATGTGAATATGGTATCGAAGATGAGGACAATAATTTGAACAATGCAAATAGTGTAAATAATTTTTCACTTTTGTTTTCCAAAATATATTACATTTTAAATGACAGTTTAATACTGAATATATAGATAGAACCACTCAATTGTTGAAGAGAATGAGCCAAAATATATGAACCATCATTTGTAAAGGTTAATTTCAGAATTTGCATAAGTGTGAAGATATCTGCATCTGTGATAGCAGAATGCCTTATAAATAATTAGCAGTGTACCTAGGCCTGCCATGAGGACATGTTCTACATTTTAAATTCACACACAGATTACCACCTGAAAGTATTTGGATACCATAGCTGTTTGTGCAGCTTTTTCTGTTTAAGCAGTATGGTTGCTTCATCTCTGTGATTAACTTTTGACTTGTATGAGTATATTGATAGAATATATATATATATATATATGTGTGTGTGTGTGTGTGTCCGTACTGATGAGCTGTGAAACAGATCTGTCTGTGGAGGACAATATATATCAAACGCTATCATGAAATACGTTTCTAATTCAAATTTAAAAATCAGTTGTTTCTGATGAAGGACCGAGGGCGGTCTGAAATATAAAATATAATAAAAATAAACAAATACTGTTAAAAAAAAGTACATTTTTAAATTCAAAACTTTTTATTAATATTCTTTCCTATACATATTAAAACAGTATACGTGGATGATCATCACTATATATATATATATATATATATATATATATATATATACATGGTACTTATTTGAAAACGCTCAATATCAGTGATAGAGCTAACATATTCAGTTAGATAGATGTGAGTTTGTGACCCTGGGTTTCACGCTTTTGCGATCGTCAGACAGACTGATTAATTTTTTTAAAATATTGGATATGTGTAGGGCTGCGTATATTGGTGTATTTTTGTAAAAGTGGGAGGAAAATTTGTCGTCATGACGTCTCTCATACAAATGCAGACATAGATACACACTTGTAAAACCCATTGACATACACAGACATGCACACTCACCCACTGATGCTCACATATGCATTTAATTGGTGTATTCAAATATTTGAATACACCAATCAAATGCATATGTATGTATACAACAGCACACATATACATATATATGCCAAGCCCCATACTCTTCACATATAGATATGTTTGTGTGAGCCTTGGTGGGCAAGCGCGTGTTTGTGTCTCTGCGTACGTCAATGGGTGTACAAGTGTGTATCTATGTCTGTGTTTGTTTGAGAAACATCATGACGACAAATTTTCCTCCCAATTTTTCTCCCACCTCCACAAAAATACACCAATATTTGATGCCCTACATATATCCAATATTTTTATAAAAATTAATCAGTTTGTCTGATGATTGCAAAAGCGTGAAACCCACGGTCACAAACTCACACCTATCTAAATGAATATATATATATATATATATATATATATATATATATATATATATATTCTGTCCCTACTATGCCTCTTTTGATTTATGTGCAAAGGATTACAGCCATATCATGTTAAAACACTGGTTCTCGTATGATCACTAGTTAAGCCATCTCAAGCTTTGTCAACACCTAAATGGGAAACCATTGGGAATACTTTGGGAAGGTATGAACCCACCTTTCCCTCCCAGCTATGGGTTAATTAGCAAAACTTGTATCAGTAGATCATTATCGTTCAAAAAATTTTTAAAATAGAAAAATATTTTCTGGCTGTAAATAACATGCAAAAGATTGATAATCTGTAAAACAAATCAATCAGTATTCATGTGCACAGCTGTTTTATTTTCCTTCATTGAACTCTGGAGAGAGAGGAACAATAACTGTTCAACTTTTTTTTTTTTTTGTCACTCATTCTTTTTAGGTTGCTAGTGGTGACTATATCCTCACCATTTTTCTTTTTGCTTTCCCTTAATTTTATTTAATATATCCATTTTTATGACAATAAATAATAATGCTAAAAGCCATGAACATACTTCTGTTATTGATTATATGAGCTGGTGATTAATTTCCTGAAGAAGAGTATTTTTATGAAACAGTAAAAATATGCAAACTGGCTCACTAAAGAAAAATAGACATTGTTTTGATAAATATTTGATTATCGTCAAAATTAAGAATGCAAGCAAAATACTCCATGTCAAGAAAATATTTGATTGTTTTGAAACCAGCGTAGCCAAGGTCATAAGCGAACATAATTTACATTAAATTATTTTGTGTTATAAAACAATAAATTATATTTTAGATGAGAAGTCTGTTTTCATTGTCAGAAACAATAAGATGAACACACATTTGCAGTGTGTTAAAGTTGGAATTATGAAAAAAAATTGTGTCAGTATATGATGTAACGGCTGATATAAGAAACAAAGTTATTAGTAGTAGGCAGTCAGTTAAGAGAGGCCATTTGAACTGTCACCTTCAAACATACCTCCACTCTGATATGTCATCTGATGAAAGAATAAACTAAATATGTTTTTTTATACAGCTCCATTGCCTGGGTATTCATCGTTATTGATATATAACATATGTTCAGTTTAATAAGTGACTGATTATTGTTGGTACCTTTTTGTCCAAGCAAAATCTGAACTGATATGCAAGTAACATGAAATAATGTCGATCTAACTAAAGTAATATCACCACTTTTTTAGATCAAAATATTTAATTTTTAATGAAAGTGTCTATATTGATATTGTACATATGTGTTCACTCATCAGATATTTTTACAATCTAAATCTCCCTAACCTATTGCATTTATTCCTCTTCAAATAATTATGAATGTTGAAAAAATATTCTTGTCAATAAATCATAGCTTTTTAATTAAGATAAACTTCATTTATTGTTTGTAGATATTTAACTGGAAGTCAATTTAATGGTGAATCTTCATGTGAAGCTTATGCCAGGTGCCTTATGATGGGATGTAGATGCCTTGAGTGTAAGTATTCATTCTCCACCCCCTACAAAGTTCTGAAATGAAGTAGTCATTAATTGATGAATCCCACAAAATATGAATATCTTCACTCCCACTATTTTTTTTTCTTTTTGGCAGCCTTCTCCAGGTACAGATTAGATCTATTCATGTTTATATTTTACTTACTATTTTTAAATTCTCTCATTTATAAACTAAACTAGTAATGAACCAGGCTTTCCTGAGGCAAAAGGAAAAATCTGAATTTCACTGAGAACTTCTTTATATCAAGTCCTGTGCTATTTATTCATTGATGGTCTAAATATAAGTTTAAATAAAAAGCAACTAAAGTAAAAATTTAAGATATACATATTTATATCAATATAAATATTCAGATGTAAATACTACTCAAAGATTAATAACAGATGAATTTGAGTTGTCAAAAACATGATCCAAAATGCTGATGAAAATTTACTTGAAAGGTTATGGGTTCAAAGAGATCTCTAACACCAACATGTGACATGTATTGAGAGAAGGGTAAAAAAAAAGGTAATAAAAAAAAAGAAATATGATGTAGAAATTGGCCTAAATGAAACTATACAATTCTCTGCTTATTTTTTTTTTTCATGTGGATTTGCATATGTTCATAATCTTGAAGTAAGAAATGTTAAATATTGTTATAGAACTTTTGATAAATGAAAGTTCACTTCACATAATGAATAGACTCTTCCACTAAGATTAGAAATGGACTAGAGTTTTCTGTTTCTGTACTTTCACAACCTATCCCATACTCATGTACACATATGCTCACACTGTACCTTGTCAGATTCTGCTTTAATGTGTGTATGGATGAATATCTATTTAAATAATCTGTCCTAATCATTTGTGATTAGGTTAGATTCAAAGCGCTACATGCATAACTCCAGAGGGTTCATCCTCTACCCCTTGGGTTGTGCAAAGATTTTGTTGAGATTTCCCAATAGAGAAGTGCCAATGGAGAAAAGGCAATATTTATTGCTCCCCCATGTATAAGATTCCCTATTTAAATACAACTTTATGCTTTATTAGTGGTGTATATACCACATTTAATGAATCTAACTGGTGAACTTGTTACTGTAAACTGAACATTTTGCTTTTTATACTTGGATGAGAACTATTCTTCTGACTTAATGATAATTTTATAAAAGTATTAGTGTTTTTTTGTTTTTTTTTATCTATCTTAATTTTCAGTATAAATGCTTGAAAATATTTGTGCAATTAATGACATTTATTTTTATCATTCAGTGGACTGCTGGGATGGTCCTGAGGGTTATCCCCACATAACACATGGACATACATGGACAAGTAAAATAAAGTTTCTTGATGTCCTTAAAACAATTGCTGAACATGCCTGGATTAAATCTGAGTGAGTCCTTTTCTTCTTTTTTCTTTTGTTTTTATACTTATTTCTGTCTTCACTTTAATAAAGTTATGACCATTTATTTAATTTCACACTTTTATCTGCTTCCTGCTTTCCTGCCTGTTGGAAGTCCTCCTGCGTAGTACCTATATTTAAGAATTCTGGCGAACCCTCAGACCCCGCCAATTACCGTCCTATTAGTCTCCTTCCAATCTTTGGCAAAGTTTTCGAAGCCATTATCAACGCCGAGGTGATTCAGCATCTTATGGCCAATGGGCTTCTCTCTGACAAACAGTATGGGTTTTGCTTCACCAGGTCTACTGCTGATATGCTAACGACCATTACCGAATACATATACCAGGCACTTGACAAGAATGGTGAAGCCCGAACTGTTGCCTTGGATATCTCCAAAGCATTCGACAGGGTCTGGCATGCTGGCCTCTTGTGCAAACTGCGGAGCTATGGTATAACTGGACATCTGTTTGACCTCATCCAGTCTTTCCTCTCTAACCGCACATTGAAGGTGGTATTAAATGGGCATGCCTCCCAAAACTACCAGACGAATGCGGGCGTCCCTCAAGGTTCTATTCTAGGTCCCACGCTCTTTCTGATCTACATTAATGATCTCCCCGACACCATTAGATCCCAAGTTGGCATGTATGCCGACGACACAACAATCTACTCCCGCATTGATCAGAAACCAGGTCTGGACGACAAAGTGAACCTCGCTGCCGTACTTGAAAGGGACCTCCAATCCGTAGTGACCTGGGGTAGGAAATGGTTGGTAAATTTCAATGCCTCCAAAACAAAGCTGTTATCAACTAATCACCATAGACAATCGCATCTACCTCCCATTAGCATGGGACAGGCTAGCCTCCCAGAGAGTAAAATACTACGCCTCCTTGGCCTTACACTCTCGGCGGACCTCAAATGGAATGATATATTGAATCCATTGCCAAATCTGCTGCTATGAAAGTGGGCTCCCTGTGCAGGGCCCGGAAATTTTTCCCACCTGAATCTATTCTGCACATATACAAATCTACCATCCGCCCGTGTATTGAATATTGCTGCCATATCTGGTCGGGTGCCCCTGCTGCTCTCCTTGGGCTTCTTGACAAAATACAAAGGAGGATCTGTAATGTGGTTGATACTGACTTGGCAGACCGGCTGCAGCCGCTCTCACACCAGCGTGATGTGGCTTCCCTGTGCCTCTTCTACAAGTACTTTCATGGCTTCTGCTCCGATGAGCTTAGATCACTGGTGCCGCCTAAGCACGAATTTACACGAGATACTAGATTAGCAACTAGGTCCCACCCTTTTACAGTTAAACAAATAAGATGTAACCGTAAATTCTACTCCAACAGCTTCTTTTCTCGCGCTTCCCGCCTGTGGAACTCCCTTCCACAAGTCTGCTTTTCCGACAGTTACAATCTCCAGGTGTTTAAATGTAGGGTCAATAGACACCTCCTATCACACTAACTCCCAACTATTCTCACAACACTCTTATCGTCTACCCAACCCTCATTCTCGGTATCCTTACCCGCCTATCACCCACCCTCTGTCATTTCCTATATTTAATCAGCCTTTCTCCACTCTACGTAGCCTCCTGCACAGTAGTGGCAGTGACATGCCTTGCTCGGGGTGAAACGCTTATAAAAAAAAAAATGTTTAATGTAGATGATTTTATCAACAATATCTTGTATGTTAAAGTAGGGTGGTATTGTATTCTGTTGCATTTCTTTGTTTGTCTGTCAAGATATCTCAAGATCTGCTAGATGTATTTGGATGAAGCTTTCAATGATAATTGGCTTTGTAACTGGCATGAACTGATAAGATTTTTAGTTCAATCTGGTATGGGATAAGGTTTCTGTGTTGTTTTTCTAGTTTAATAAAATTTAATTTTTGCCTTTCAAATGCCAAAGACTGAATTACATCCCTTGTTTTATTGCAAGTGAGCATTTAATTTTGAGAGCAGTCGAGTTCGTTTTTTTGTATTTTCACTCTTCTGTGCAATCAAATTCATTGTAGTAATTCTTTCTCATTTTAATAATCATCTCTTGCTAATCGCTGAGATGATGTTGGTATTGCTTTGGCAGAGGTTTGGGATCTTAGACTACTCTTTCTAGTTTCAATGTTTATCATCTCTTGTGAATATTAATACTAAAAATATTCATGATACTTGATTCTACTATTAGAGATTTTCTCTTTAATATATGTTGTTACATATGGTCCAACAATATGAAAATTTCAATGAGTAATCAAATGGTTTTTTTCAGTTAGTCCTGGTGAATGGATGGGACAAAAGATAAACACATTATGCTACAGAACATCATTGTTAATCTGTTAGAATAAATAATATGGTTTCATATAAATCTAGTTTAAAACAATTTCAATTTAGCCAAACAATGTTTGATGTAAATGCTTCATTATTATCATACTTACCTCTGCTCAAAATGCTTGCTTTTTTTCTGTATACTCAACAAAGATGAACAAATAAAATGAGTAATTTATTTTAATATGTTTATGAACAAAACTTATTAAAAAAAAAATTTCTGTAACAAAAATTTAAATTTGTTACATTTTTTAAAATATACTCCAAATCTGTGATCTAAATGCTAAGGTCATTACCATTTTCAAGGCAGAAAATGGTTTTATTTGAATAACTGAGCAATTTAATTAACAGCCATTAACAGAATTATTACTAATTTATAAAGATCCCAAAATACCAGACTGGAAATAAACTTTTTTACAATTTATTTTTAAAACTGAATATGCAAATTCTCTGCTAAGTTAGGTAGGTTTTTCCTGAGGGATACAAATGATAAACCCATATTTATTCAATGTTGCAGTTTTACAGAATGTTTTACATACACGCTATCAATTTTACATATTGAATTTTTAATGTTTTGAACACAAATTTTGAGCTTTATATATTAGTTGGTAAAAAGACAGCAAATATTCAAATATATGCTTTTTTCATTGATGTTACTTTTTCTTTTATTTTTTATTTTTTTCTAGTTATCCTTTGATTTTATCTATAGAAAATCATTGTTCTCTTCCTCAGCAGCGTAAGATGGCAATGGCTTTTAAAGACATGCTTGGAGGTTAGTATACAGACTTGTACATTGTATATTATCAACTATTTATAGTAAATGTTCCTAATTTCTTACAAACAAAGCAGGAAGTTAAAAAAAATGATCAGTAACTTTACAAAGGTACCAAAAGTTTTGATCAGTTCACTACTAACTTCAACACTGTTGATGATTAAAAAAAAAGTTAACTTTTTTTTTCTCTTTTACTTCACACTGATCTTAACTTTTTGAAAAATGTAAGTATCGATCATCAATGAATGTATTAAACTTGTATATATTTATGTTCAAAACAGCTAATAATTACATAACTTTGAAAAGTTCATTTTTTGTCATCTTCTCATGACAAATTTTTTTATTTTGAATTATATTTTTATTTTATTTCTACAGAGGATTTATTGCTTGAATGTATTGATAAGAATGAAACCGAATTACCTTCACCTAACCAGCTTAAGAAGAAAATTATTCTTAAGGTATATATTATGCAACAGTATTATTTAAAATCATCTCCTTCCTTTCATTATAGATTTTTATGAAATCAAGATGACATCATTCTTGCTTCAATCTTTTCAGATTAAGTTTCAAAGTAATTAATAAATCATATGCTAATATAGACTATAATGATCTCATCTATTTGAGCTCCAGTTACTTGCTTTGTTGTCATTGTATTCTTTATTACAGAAAATTTGCCTCTCCTCACTTCACAACCAGGTTCTTTACCAATAACCTCATTGCTGAATAAACTGGCTGCTGAGTGAGAGGTTGTACTGAAACTATTTCAGGCATGCTATGCATGTAATAAGTTCATGTCTACCCAATTTTAGATAAGTTTAATGTTAGAGTAATGTACTGAACAGTAAATATAATAAACAAATTAAAAAATCATCTCTATATTCTGTATTTTGGTTTAGTTACTGTAAATATAGTACAAAGAAATTTCTATTTATTTTTCAATTTATTTTGATTAATTTTGGTTAATTTGGAAGAAAGATAAAATAATCATGATCCTTGTTTTCATACAGTTTACAACACTGGTTGAATATTTTAGATTTTCTAGCTGGTTAGACAGGTGAGGAGTGGCTGTTTTAAAAAATTGTATCTTTCAGTTTCTTTTACCTAAATAGTTAAAAAAAAAAAAAAACTTTAAATTTTGTATTAAGCATTTTTATAAAAAAATGAATTTAAAAATATACTTTAAATTACAAATTTTCATGTTACCTACTTCTACCTACTGTAATGATTAATCATCTTGTCTTGTAAACTAATTCATATGTTTGATCTTTGCTACTGTTGAATTTAATAAATATTTAAAGTACTTTTTAGTGTAATAGTGTTACAGATAATTACCAAATAGTGACTTTGATCCTCACTAGATGCTTCAAATTTGTAGTTTTACACTAAAATTAAGCTAAGCTTAGTAAATAAATATTCTTTATAATTATTTATAATTTTGTTTTTGTGGTTGGTTGGTTGGTTGATTGTGTGTATTTATTGTATAAATATAAATTAGATGTTGTTTTATATATGATGGTTGTATGATTATCCCCCTTTTTTCTTTTTTTTTTTTTTTTTTAGAATAAAAAACTTAAAAAAGGGGCAACTGAATGTGCCGTAAATGCAGATGAAAGTAAGTAGTGTTTTGTTTTTTATTATCCTTTTCATGTATTGCCATCATCAATTCTGCTTGCATACTCTCTCCAGTTTTAGTTTTATGCTAATCTAATGACTCAGGGCTTCTGTTAGTAACATCTTATAGTCAGTAATCTTTTCTCCCTTGTTTTACTGTTGAAATAGATGTAATATTAAGTTCTATTCTAATTTTTTCATTCTTGCCTGTGGAACTCTGTTCTGGTTTCTTGATTCCTTCTCATTAATCTTCAAAAATTTAAATGTAACATCAATTGTCATCTGTCTTCTGAATCCTGTTATTTTATTTTCCTTTTCCCTAACTAATGTTTGCTGATTTCATTTATTACCATGCATGGAGTGAAATGATTAAAAAAACTTGTTAATGAGTTTGATCCTCATTGATTAGTTTACTATTTTGACCTTATTCTAAAATAAGTTAAGCAGTCACTTTACCATAATGTTTTTATTTGGCAAAGCCAGCTTGTAAACTCTTAGTACAGTAGTGAAGTCAAGCCTTACTGAGTAACCTTTCTATGGCCTTGGGTTAAACTTGTCTAATCTATAAGATTGTATAAGATTATTAAACTAACAACTTTTATTAAAATTTGCATCTGTAGGTTTAAATAATGTATTGATCTTGTCAGCAGATATCTAAAAGGAAATTATTTTAAGAAACATTTAAGATTTTAAAAATTCTAAAATGCTCACAAGCTTAAATTTAAATTTGTTAATTCCCACTAATTTTCCTCTTATGAAATTGGGTTAATATTATTGTAGTTATGAGGGTTGTCAGTTATGGATGAACTGTTTATTACAACAATGTTTCCCACCATATATTGGTATAATTGATTTGGGTGTACATTGGCCTTGTGCAATGATTAAAATAAATGCACAAAATGTTTTAAAATACAAAATAAATCCTCATATATTAGAAGGATAAGGTAAGTTGAAATTTCAAGAATTCAATTGTAAAAGTCCTGGCACGTATGAGAAACCATTCAGAAGGAAGTAAATATATCCAGATGTATTAGCCACCACTTGACCACATGGGGAAGAAAGATATGTTTGTTTTCAAAGTAGCAAAGATAGGTTAGCCATCTAAGTTTGCCAATTAGTCATGTAAATATTGTATTTCATTTCTGGATATGTTACAATATCTGCAGCATTGGAGAATGTGCAAAATTAATTTAACAACTTTAGTTGATTCTCTATCTATTCATATTAACAGTAAACTACATCTGGAAGCAAAGACATCTGATTGGGAGATTAAAGGTTTTGAGGAGCATGTAATCATTTCTTAATTGCTGTTGTTCCCAGGTCCACCATGACCCAGGGTGGTAGCACCTGTTAGCAGTGGTGATTGTGGAACTCTGAATGTCGGTGGGAGGGGACATTTAGAAGCCAAGATTTTTCTGAGGAGGTGGAGGTAAAATCAAGCAGTGTCTTCATTTTCATACTACACCACTATCATATGCACAACATAGGAATGAGTTTGGGTATAAGTATGTATATATCACTAAATGAAATAACTTTTCATTCATAGTAGTAGAGTTCTAATCTTTTCTTGCCCTTTTTTCCACTCTCAAGCTGTTGGGACACGAGAGGTTAATTTCAAAACAAAATTAAAGGATTAATACTAACATCAGTACATTCTGAAAAAGGGAAAGTGCTGAAGATGAAATCATTATCAAAATCAGAGACTGATCAGTTTCATAAATTTTTTAAGCTTTTAAAAGTAGGGGTGCCAACTGAGCGGCCAGCCAAAATTCCAGTGGGAGGCTCCCCCACTTCCATAAAATCACCAATGCCTGTTAGGATTCCAGGTATGGGAAAATAGTAAACTCAAAAACAAAGAACTATGAAAGTATAAAAATACATTTTTATGTAAAAAAAAAAAAAATTACCAGCAATACATTTTATAATAGAATTACTGACAATACAATTCATTGTAGAATGAATTATCTCATGTAAGATCAGGTTGTTTTGCCTCTTCTAACATCTGTAGTATTTTTGCATAGGATGAAAGGAAAGCTATATACAGCCTGCGTTAGAAATGTTATGCTATATTGTAGTGAGACCTAGCTGCTTAAGGAACTTGATATTAGCAGAATTGCTCGAACTGAAATGCAAATGGTACAGTGAATGTGCGGTGTCAGTCTTAGGAATGGAAAATCATCAGCAGAGTTAAGAAATAGGCTGGGTATTGCCAATATAACAGATGTTATGTATCAAGCAAGACTTAGATGGTTTGGACATGTTGAGAGAATGGACATAGAAAACTCGGTCAGTAATTGTAGGTTAATTGAGGTCAATGACAACAGAGGGATGGATAGACCATGTAAAACATGGACCGAACTTATAAATGATTTAAGAAAGTTGAGATTACAACCAGGCCTTATACAAAATTGGGCAGCCTGGAAAAGGAGTCATCAAGAAAAATCCATCCAACCTATGCTAGCATGGAAACAAATGTTAAACAATAATGATAATAAATTACAGACAATGCAGTTCATAGTAGAATTACCAATAATACAATTTCTGTAGTTGAAAGCATACAATTGCATTCAAAATATATTTATAATGAAATTGTGTTGTAAATATTTAGATTTTGGAATTAAATAACTCATAGAGGTTGATATGATACTAAACAAAAATCAAACCAAAATTTGTTTATATAGGTCCGTTTTGAATAAGCTGCTTGCTTCACATTGACGCACAGTCTCATGTCCTGCTTGTGAAAGCTTTCTGATTGATTAATCATACTGTTTTTAGTGACTGAAATTTTCTCACTATTTCTTACATTCTGGTTGTGAAAACTTTCTGACTGGTTGGTTGAACTATGTTTGTCTCTCAATTTGTATCATCTGTCTGTTGAAATTTTAGTCTTGTGTATTTTAATTTATTTCTTTATCACCTCAATATAAGGAGATTTTGTTTCATATTTTTGAAATACAAATGTGGATTTTGCAAAGATGCTAGCACTAAAATTATTATTGCTACAATTGCAGGTGCTACTGATGCAGGCTTGAGCAATGTTGAAAAAAATGGTTGTTTATATCTTGAAGATCCAATTGATCATGTAAGTAAAATGATGTATGGATTTGTTTATAAGCTGCATTTGACTGTGTAAATTGATCAGTTAATTCTTTTGAAACAGGTCATTATTAAAAAGAAAATAGAATAAAATGTACAAGTTGTACTCAAACTATTTTCAGTGCATAATCTCATTTTCTTTTGTATGACTGATTTTTATGTGTATTATAACATTTTTAAGTGCCTGTTGGTTTGTCATTTTATCTTGACTACATAAATAAGATTTTTCTGGTTTGCAGGTATGGCATCCGCATATATTTGTGCTGACACTGACCAAGCTGCTTTATGCTGAAGACATAAGAGCTGAACAAGATGAAGATACAGATGAAGATGAAAATAATTCATATACTGAGGTGAACATCATTTTAAACTACATTATTAGATATTGATTTAAAGAGATTAAAACAAATAAGTATAATTCTCTCATTCATCTTCTTTATAAGAGCTACAAAGGACAAAAAATAGTGGTGAGCCATGATCACCCGTGTCCTGAAGGGGACATAGTATATAGAAGAAAAATATTACCAGTATTCATAGATATTTTATTTTGAATATATAAGAATTCCTTCTCATTATTTTTCTGCTTTGTATTATAAAATATGGGAAGAATTAAATTTCTGTAGGTCAGAAATTAAAAACCTGACATTTTTGTTTATTATACTGGATTGACTTGAGAGCTAGTTGAAAAATTCTTGGTTCATCTCATTTTCCAGAGTCAGTATTTTGATGTTTTGGCCATTGTCACTCACAGTTTTTAGAAAGTTGGTTAGATCAAGAACTTTTCAGTATCCCATTAAAATGTTCGCCTATTACAAAACTGAAGAGCCACCAAGGTAGAGGTTACTGTATGGTGTTGTATGAGCATAAAAACAGACTAAGTGAAGTTCATAAATCTGTGTAAGAAAGATAATGCTTAATCCTAAACTTGAAAAGGTCAATACTGTGAGAATATATCCTGCTGGGAGTCTGTTCCACAAAGCAGCAGCTGCATTTTTTTCCCCCCAGAAATACAGGTTGTGTGGTAAAAATACCTGCCACTAATGTCAGTGTTTTTTTTGTTTTTTTTTAAATAACATTTAAAGTAATATAAATCTGTCAGATTAATAAATAAAAATCCATTACTTCTTTAGAAATTACTTTATTTATGCTTAAGACATGAAACTGAGCAAATATGAACTTTTTGAAAATTTAGGATGCAAAGGATTGTGCAAGCATGACCCAGATTGTTGCTCCCTGGTGTTGACCTAAAATATTACCTAGAAATTAAAACAGTTTTAAAAATGAAAATAAAAGAATAACAAAAAAACTAAAATGCAGTGTATACTATCAAAGTAAATATTTATTTTGAAAATAAACATTTTTGACATAAAGTTATCTTTAAAATAAAATTTTAATTTAGTTTCCTCCTTAACATTGCAGGAAGTAATAACACAATATTTAAAAATAGCTTAAAAAGATTATATCTATTTTGACTCAATTGGGAAAGGTTGTTAACTGTGAAAAAAAGATTAGAAATTAATTATTTTATTGAAGTTTTTTTTTTTTTTTTTTTTTTCAGATAAATTGTTGAATTAAATATATATCAGAACATATGATAGCATTATATAAAATTCAATTTAGTACATTTTAAGAAAAATAAAACTAATTTACATGCATAAGCACATGCTTCATTAACCTTACATTACTACACAATCTGATTAAATATGCTTTTTATTTTCTTTCTCTCTTTTTTTTTTTTACTTAGTTTTACATTGTTAAATTTTTGGATGTGGCAATATGAAATGAAAGGTGGTTGTATCACATCATTGAAGATGCTACCAATGAATAGAGAACATGCAGTTTTTTTTTTTTTGTATGGAAAAGAATTATACGAAATTTAGAAATTAAGTCATTTAGTATAATGCCATTTAAGAATCAAATCAGTCCACCTAACTGAGAATTAAATCTTAAATAAAATGGCTAAGAATCAAAATAAAGTCAATCATGAACAGCTTGACTGTAGCAAAAACACTCTATAGGTTTATTTTTATAGAAATATAAAAAATAAATTGGTCATTTTAGTATATTTTTTTTTTCAAAGGATTACTTGATTTAGGTAAAGGTTTAACTGACCTGAAGAAATCTGTCCACAAAGTTTATATTAAAATTACTTATTCATTATAAAGTCAATTTTTAATGAATCAGTGTTGAAAATTTCATTGAAAACACATAATTCTTTTATTTTTGGTAATTTTTTAAAAATTGTGGTTAGCATTTTTGTGTCTATTCTTAAGTATCTATATATTTTGGAGATGTCAATCTTATATATAATGAGTGGCAACTTGCTTCATGAAGACTGCCACTAAACAGGCTGCAATGGATGATATTGATCACCTCCCACTTACTAAAAGCCAATTCTATCTGTATGATTGTTTTTAGTCATGCAGAGCTTGTGTAATACTGTGTATTCTTAGCATGACATAACTTTGATTCAATAACAAGAACCAGTCACAATAATTGGAGACCAGTTTTACTGTATACAGTTTGTTTAGTCTGGTAGTGTGTTTGTCTTCTTTTTTTGGGGGGGGGGGGGTTTCTGCGCATCCACTCATTGAGAGTGCTTTTCTTGCCTGGGAAAAAATTGTTGTGTTGTTCTCCCAGTCCCAGACCCACACTGGCTATTACCTGTATTGTTCATTTGCAAACTGTCAGCATTGCTTACTGTAATAGAATGTCCTCTCTCAGCAGCCCATTGTGGAAGATGTAACTCCTGTTGCATACAGCACCACATGCAACAAACTCTGAGTCTCCTCTCCGGTTGACCAGATGCTCTGTTACAGGTAGTAACACACTGGTAAGGACATTAATGTCAATTAGCAACCAACATAGCACGATTATAACCTTCAGTGCGAAAACTACTCCACAACAGATATGTTCTTATACTTTAAAAAAAAAAAAACTATTTGATAAGTATTTATGTCACAATTTTGCATATTCTCATTATATCTATTATACACCTGAGATTAAAAAGAACATCTATACCAAATTTCAATCCCAATCTGGACAATAATTTTTTTCTCAATATACTGCTTTGTATAAGTGTGGCAAAGTCTGTCATTAGGTATTGAATTAGATAACTTAATGCCAGTTAATTATGTCAGTTATTATTTTGAAATCATAACTAAGTCATAGAATTTTGTTGTTGTTATCCTATTTGATATTTCCATAATGTAATTATACTTGATGAAATTATTTTCAATTTTGTAAAATATTTGAATATGACAAAAACAATTTTTATTTTTAACATCTTAATCTTAAAATACACATTTTAAACTACCAAATAACTAAATTAATCAAAAGCAGATTAAACAATGAAAATTAAGTTTGAAATTTTCTAAATCTTCTCAAAAACTTTAACAGTATGCACAAACCAGGGATAAACCTCTACAACTGTATAAAAGACTGTGGAGGACTGAAACAAATGATGGGTAGAACTATTTCTGAGGAAAAAAAATGGATAAAATTTCAAAGGTTAGATGGAGACATTAATTTTGAAAACATTGAAATCTCATGATTTTTATGTTTTTGTTTATGGCTTATGCATTGTCATTTAAGAATATGAAATGATAATTTTTTTTCTTCTTTAATATTCAACCATTGATCTCTTACTTTTCAATATGCTTGTACTGTGAATCTTTTTTTTTCAGAGTGATGAGCTACACTTTGGTGAGAAATGGTTCCATGGAAAACTAGAAGGTGGTCGTCACCGTGCAGAGAGACTGCTTCAAGAATACAGTCACCTAGGAGATGGCACATTTCTTGTACGAGAGAGTGAAACATTTATTGGAGATTTTTCATTGTCTTTCTTGTAAGGACCCATAGTTTATCTTTTTTAATTTATTCCTATCTAAATGGAATAGAAGTTACAATTATGAATCTTAGAATTTATATATTTATAGTCAATAAATTTACTACTTGGGAAAAGAGAAGTTATATTTAGGTTAAAAAAGATATTGAAAACATAAACTGTTCAAAGATGCATACTGAGAGAAAATGCAAGTTTTGACTTTTTATGTTTTGCATTTTTAACTTTTATTTCATCAATTTCTTATTTTCTCTGAATTCACTCCTACACTAATTTACACTAAAATCCCATCCATTGCATTCTGGTCAGGTTTGGTCACAGCAGTCACTCTAAATATGGATAATTCAAAGATGTGATTTTGCACTCTCTCACCTTCATTAAAAAATGCTAGTAATGCATTCTTAATTTTTTTAATATTTGTATAATAATGTAAAAGACAAATTTTGGATCTTAACTGTATTACAAAATATGTTTGTAGTCTGCAAGGATTGATTTTGGAAAACAATTTTTATTTGTTCTTTTACATTGAATGAACTGACTTAAATTTTCTTTATCCTTCATAAAATATGTTCTTGCATATCTCATCACAACAAGTGACAAAGTAATTCTATCTCAAGTCTTCATTAAATCACTTGTAACCAAATTTCTAATAAGACTAAATAGCTTGAGCATGACATTATTATAAAGTTAAATAAATATCTACAGGGTGAGATGGATAAATTGTCTAAATTACACAAAAATGAAAATTACCCTGTCATTACATTTTAAGATATATTTACCAAAATTACACAAGAATATCTTGAAATACTAAACAGTAAATTTATTCAATAAAATTGTCATTGGCTTCATCCATGGCCTTCAGGTGACTTCAGAATCTTCTGTATCGCTTTTGGATGGTCTCCTGTTTTAAATTGATGAATGTGTCCATAATCCTTGTTTCAGTTCATCTTTAATGTTAAAAACAGTTTTGTTGGTATCTCACTCAACTGCACCCCACATGTAATAATTAAGTGGGTGGCAGTCTGGGGAATTAGGTGGCCAGAAATTGTCTGATAACTATAACTGAGTTCTCTTGCTTGTGTAGCATGTTGCAGAGCCCTGTTGCCAGACATAGGGTCTTCCAGCAGGCATGCTATTGACCCAGAGCAGCACTACTTCCTCAAGTTGGCCTCTGTGTTGAGTCTTAAGGCCCTGTGGAAAGATGAATAGACGCATTATGTTGCCATCACTAGTGATCACTACAAACGTCATGATGACTGGATATTTGGTTTTCATCACTCTTGGTACATGTTTTAGGGGGAAACAGCAAACCAATGGTTTTTCTGTGTGTTCACCATCTTATCCTCTCAGAGATTTCTTTTCGTGTGAGGAAAACTAAAGCATCTTTGGTTATAGAAGATGCTTCAGTTTGTTCAAAAGCTTTATGGCACAGTCTTTTCTCTTGTCCTTCATGGCTTGGGGTAAAAATTGGCTCTTTCTCATCTCGTGTGAGAAATACCAAATGTTTCTATACACTACCTGCCTGATAATGTCCCTGGCTATTTACCTGATTGACTTGGAGAGATTGTCCATCATAGCCTGGATCTCCCCAATAAATTTGAGATTTCTTATCAAAATGATCAGAGTGACTTTTCTGAGCTGACTTCATAATCACCATTAAACTCATCCAACTTCTTTTTAAGTCCTCTGCACTATTCTTAGGTTGACACCCAAGCACTCTGAAATAATCATATTGGAGCTTCCTGTGCAAATACCAAGCAATACAGCATGCTCTTACCAAATTTCTGGCAGAGTGAATTGCATCATGGGGCTCTTTTTCTCACATATGGTCCCCAACTGTCCCTACTATACTTTACAGTGAACAAAATCAAAAACAATGCACATGTGCAAAATTAAAAGTATAAAATGGCAACAATTTACTCTTTGCACCCTAAATATGCATACTAATTCTTTTTTTTGTTGTTCTGCTCTATTTATATTTTTATTCTCACATTCAATTTCATTTTCAAATTGTGAAACATCTTTGTAGTTTACCTTATTAGCAAAATAATATCTATGACTTTTTCCATATCAGAGATACTATCATCTTAATATCAAATCATTCTATAAGTAATTTTAGAAACCTGATAATGATAGACTGATTGATTTTATTCACTGTTCTAAAATTATAACAATACAAGTGAATAAGTTATGATGCTACTGAAGATCACTTTTGTACAGAACTTGTAAGACATGCAATACTTTATGACTTTAGAAAAGCTTCAGAAGCAACTCAAAATGTTCATAGTTTTTATAGAATAGATTATTGAATATGTTTTGTAATGTTAATGGAATAGAATATAAAATAAATAAATGAAAATGGGTTGGAAGTTTTAGAAATGGTATTTTTAGATCAAGAGATGTGCCACTAATTGGTAATCCTGTTAATTTGATGACAAACCTAATTTTATCTTAATTTGAAAGAAATAGTGCAATTGAAAAATTTCATCAGATACTGAACTCAAACCATTAAATGTTCAGCAACTTGTAAAAGAAATTGCCTAAATTTGGAAAATGAGAATCTCTCTGATTTAACCAGCCAACCATAAGACATGAATTCTCTGAACTCTTGTAAATGCACCTGACCGTTTTTGAACAGATTAGTGATATTATTTTATAAGAATGTACAGCCATGCAAGCTGTATCTTAGTGGAGAAAAACAGGCTACAACATCATCCCAAAAAAATTCTATCTAAGAATCTTGGTAAGCAGGATTGTGATTGTACAGATGTCTTTGATTTGCTTGTACTCAATGTTACAATTACAGCAAATATACGGTTGGATGTTTTAAACACTACTTTAACACCCAGTTTGATTAGCTGCAAAGATGTACATTTCCATATTGATAATGCACAGCCCCACATAGCAATGAGCATATCTGAAAAGATTAAAGAGCTTAACTGAGGAAAAAAAATTTCCAAGCTCCTTATTTTCCAGATTCTGTCATCTGATTAGTGTCTGTTTTGAAGTTTACAGAACCATTTAGTTCTAGTTCTTAAAAATATATGAAGAAAGGAAAACAATCCTCTCAGAATTCTCTTTTAAATTCTTTTACAAAAGTGATATTATGAATCTTGTGAACCATTAGAAATAAGTTATTGATAATGATAGAACCAGTGTTAATGAATACATTTTAATTAAACACATTTTCTTTACTATTTTTTCTTACTCTAAATTTAGATACATGGGATGAACTGATACTTTTTAAGGCAACAATTTGATCAGATTGCCATTGAAAAACATGAATATCTTGTACTCTGATCAAAGAAATTTCAGGTGTTAAATTTAGATGTTTTTTATCTAGAAAACAAAATCATTTGATTTACTTATTGTTCTTATTACTAGTATTCTTAACTTAATAACTGTTTTTATTTTCTAGTCATCTCATCTGAGTTTAAAATGATACCAATATTGAAATGTAAACAAAATTTGTTAGATTTTTTGTTTGTAGATAAAACATTGTGTATGTTTCTCTGGATTACTTTCGTTCATACCATTTTCTAACTACATTTTGTTTTTGTCACTCATTTGCTTTTCATTGTTTTTGTATTTCATTAAAACAGGCGTCAAAATCGTGTGAATCACTGCTGCATCAAATCCAAGCAAGAACATGGCCAGCTGAAATATTATCTGGTTGACACCCTGCTGTTTGACAGTCTCTATTCTCTTATTACTTACTATCGAACAAACCCACTTCGTAGTTCCGACTTTGAGCTGACTTTAAAAGAACCTGTACCTCAACCCCAGTGTCATGAAGGCAAAGAGTAAGCAATTATTTCAAATTTTTAAACAGTTTGACTTAGATGTAGATGTAATAAGTCTGTTCAAATCTTTAATTTATTTTTATTACTTGTCTCTGAGACTGACTTTTTGCTTAGGTAGCTATCTAATCCCTGTTACAGATGCCTGATCAGTTACATTTGAGTTTGTTCAACATCCACAAGGCCAGTCTATGGTTTTAAACTGCAACTATGCTGAGCAGACCCAAGTTGCAGTTTTTGGAAGAGTGCATAATCTGGCATGATCCCCAGTTGGGAAAAAAGTCAATGTGCTCAAACTTGTGACTTTGTTCTACACAATCATTGACAGTTTCTGAATTTGACTATCCAAATTCATGTAAAAGGCTTGGCTCAACCCATAGTATGGTTCTCAGGCACTTCCTAATGATACCTTATGCTAGGGTTATCTCTCCAGGTTGATATCATTTTTTTAATAATGATGAAATTTGAGAATTGTCAGAAGACTAACATTCTGACCACTTATTTTATTATTATACAACTTTTTAATGCAAAGACTAGCATTTCTATATCTGCTAGATATCATATAATAATGTTTAACCAGAGCATTTCTAGAAGATAAAATTTGACAATCCAGTCTCCTGAAGAATAGATGTGATTTTGTAAAAATCAAATTAGAGACAAGATAGTGAGCACGTAATTGATATTGGCTTGTTTTTGCATTGTTCCAGGTGGTATTATGGAGAAATTGACCGTGCAACTGCTGAGGGTAAATTGAAAAGAATTCCATGCGATGGTGCTTTCTTGGTTAGACGAAGTGAAACTGATCAGTACTCTTTTGTGATATCCTTTAGGTAAGTATAAAAATATATCAAACTGTAATAAATGTTTGGCTTGTTTAAAATTCACATAAGAACTTATGTAAATAAACTCCAGAGGAGTTCGAAGAAAGCTTCCAAGCAAAGTATTCAACCTTATCTGCAGTAGAGGTCATAACTTAAAATTAATTGAAGAAAGGAAGGACTGAAGAATTGCTGTTGTTCAGCACACTCTTGCAGAGCCTCTAATAATCTCTAGAATTGAACTTGAGAGAGGCTATACGCTGTTTCATTCTATAAGCAAACAGTAACCTTTCTTTGAAGACATGTTTGCACTCATTAAAAGCAATAACAAAGAGACGTCTGTTTCAATCATGCTTGTCGCTCTGGTCCAGCTGGAAAAAGTGATTTCTGTGGGTTATAGCAGCTGCTAAGCATGCAAGAGAAAACCAAAGAGATGACCATGGTTTTTACTTGATATTTCCATGCTGGAATGAAAGCTTTGATGCTTAGTTTAGTTTTATTTTGTTGGTTGTTTATCATCATGGTGTGATATTTAGATTAGGAAAAAAACAAGAATAATAGTAACTGTCAGTTGTCTAAGATAAAATGTGCAGGCTACAAATTGGTGCAAACCACAGCATAGTGTGGCCTTGGTGTTGCCCACCGAAAATGCTAGCAGAGACACCTTTCCATGCACATGTGTGTGTTGTGGTGTAATGGATATTGGCTCAGACTGAGAAATCGGAGAGCAGAGTTTGAATTCCAGTTGAATTTGTTTTATTCACTTACGCACAAATACCCTTGGGAAAGGTATTAATCCATCTCTTCTCCCTTCAGTTATGGGTTAAATAACAGGACAGATTAGGTTCTATAGCCTTGGTTGGCAAGTAGTCTACCACAGAAAGTAAATTGCTTAGTCAGTCATGTCTCAAAAAATCATGATTGCCCAAGTGTGTATAACATCTGGTAATTAACTGACTTCTCTCTCTCTCTCTCTCTCTCTCTATATATATATATATATATATATATATATATATATGCCCAGTCTGTAAACAGTGAGGATAATCCAACAAGATTAAATTAATATAAAATATTAAGTGTTATATCTATATAGAGAGCTCAATAGATGTTATCCAGACTCTCTTTTCATCTTTCTCTTTTCTTTCTTCTTATTTTTATTTTCAGTGAAAGAAAATGCTTATTCTGGCAAAATTTTTTTAACCAAATGGAAGGAATATATTGTGTGGTCTAATGAAATGAGCTAATTAAGCTCATAGAGATTAATTATAATTTATAACCAATTTAAATGATGTGTTGAGTTTTTCTTTATTAATATCATATTGCTTTGGATAACATCCATTAAGCTATCTATATTGATATAACACTTAATATTTTATATTAAGTTAATCTTGTTGGATTATCCTCACCATTTACGGACTAGACATCTATACCTATATTGCTCCTTATAAACCTAAGTTGAGCTCTCCCAGGAATATCTACTCTCTGGAAAACGGTTTTTTACACACGGATATTACCTCACAAATGGATAAATTTTCCCTGGAATATTCACTTAAAAATATCCCCTACCCTTCTTTGCATTCCTTTACCCGATCCCTTACTGAGAAAATTATTGATTTCTTAAAGAAGCTAAGATGGAAAACCCACTTCTACTTAAACCCCTCTGATAAACCTAATGATACAAATGAATATTACCACCTGAAATCCCAAAAAAACGCCCCTCAACAACAAATTACTGGAACACTTTGATCCATCGAATTAGAAGTTTCTTCAGAGGTCAACCTCTTCACAGTGGTCTGAACACTCCCAGCCAGATCTGACGTCAATGCCAAAGTCCTGACTCTCTTTTCCTCTTTTCTTTTCTTCTTATTTTTCTTTTTATATTTTTTATCCTTCTCTTCAGTTAAAGAAAATGCTTATTCTGGCAAAATTTTTTGTACCAAATGAAAGGAATATTGTGTAGTTTGATGAAATTAGCTAATTAAGCTCAGGTGTAATGAAAGCTTTATAACTAATCCATGGTCCTGGAGCTCAGACTCTTTGGATGTAGACACGAAAGACTAAAAAAAACAATAGTTGTTTTCAGTTAAAGTGAAACTGTAAACTGAAAGAAAAATCATTGGATGTAAGTCAAATTTTGATTTCCTGGTATTGATATAAAATTTTCTGCACTATTGTAAGAACTGTAACCTTGAAACTTCTGAATATCTGTTTTTTATGTCCTTGTCTATAAGTGTATCAAATTTGATTAAAATCGGACAACTCCTTCTATAACCCGATAAATATTGATTTTTGATATTTATCAGGGGTAGCTCAACACAAAACCTAGCTAAGAACACTCGCAGACGCTTATAGTACAACTGTGTAAATTTTCAAGAAAATCGGTTCAGCCGTTTCGGAGTCTATAGGTAATGGATACACACACACACACACACACACACACACACGCACACACAGTTCCATTTATAAATAAGTTTAGATATAGGGCCCCTGATTTTACGTTTTAAATTTTTCTTTATTTTCTTTTCATTTTTGGTAAATTCTGTTTTTGTTTTTTTTTTGTTTTTTTTATAGTATTTTATGAGAAAATAGCAATACAATATGCTATAGATATTATTAAAACAAAAACATAATTCAAAGTTTTATTGCATTGAAAGAAATAGAAAATATCTACAAGTCTTTTTTTAAATGTTAAAATTCAAATCCAAAAATAAATTATATGTAAAAACAAAAAATGTAACATGACTAGACAATAAAACAATGGAATGTTACAGTGTATAATTATTTTTTGAGGTAGAACTTTTAATCGGATCCTCTTTTTTAAGAACACATTCAAATTGTTTTTGTTTTTTTGTTTTTTTTTTAAGTAAAAGGATTTAGATTGATTTATAATTATTGATTCATAATATAAAAATCCCATTTAAAGTCTCAACAGCAAGTAACTTGAATCTTAATCATAAAAATCTGAATAAAATGAAACATTTTGACAAAACTTTTACAAAAGAGCAATTAAACCATAATAACTGATTCTTTGTAACAGAATATCAAAAAACAAATTAGACATATTAATTTAAAATTTAAATAAAATAACTTGTCCCAAGTAGAAATACTGCTCAAATTTAAAATTGCTAATTTCTTAATTTTGGAAATATCTAATCTTCATATCTTTTCTGTAAATCTCCATTGTAATACAACATTGTGAGTTGCCTGGTGTTCTCTGGGGTAAGACTTTCATGTTATTTATTGAGTAAATGCTTAGACTGAGAAAATGAATATTCAGCATCTATGGTGGTAACAGGCATCCATATAACCTTATTGGCAGTCTGTTCCAGAAGAGGAAATCTGCTCTTATTTGTATTCCAAAATGATGGGATATTAAAAGGACCTGGTACCAGGCTTGCCTCCCAGAGAGTAAAACACTATGCCTCCTTGGTTTCACACTTTCAGCGGACCTCAAGTGGAATAACTATATCGAATACATTGCTAAATCCGCTGCTATGAAAGTCGGTTTTCTGTGCAGGGCCCGGAGGTTTTTTCCATCTGAATCTATCCTGCACATTTATAAATCTACCATCCGCCCGTGCATTGAATACTGTTGCCATATCTGGTCGGGTGCCCCTGCTATTCTCCTTGGGCTTCTCAACAAGGTACAGCGGCGGGTCTGTAATGTGATCGATACTGACTTGGCAGACCGCCTGCAGTCTCTCTATCATCGGCGCAACATGGCTTCCCTGTGTCTCTTCTATAAATACTTTCATGGCTTCTGCTCCGATGAACTTAGATCACTGGTGCCCCCTAGGTTCGAATTTGCACGAGATACTAGATTAGCAACTAGATCCCACCCTTTTACAGTGAAACCGATAAAATGCAACCGCAACTTCTACTCCAACAGTTTCTTTTCTCACACTTCCCGACTGTGGAATTCCCTTCCACATGACTGCTTCCCCGACGGCTACAATCTCCAGGAGTTTAAATGTAAGGTCAATAGACACCTCCTAACACACTAACTCGCGTCCATTCTTTCAAACACTCTTCCCATCCTCCCAACTATCTATCATCCCCCTTCTGACATTTCTTATATCTAACCACTCTTTCTATTTACCTTCCTCTATGTAGCCCCAAGCACAATAGTGGCAGTGGAATGCCTTGCTTGGGGTGAAATGATTATAAAAAAATTTAAAAAATCATGTCAATAATTCACACGCATTTGGAATTCTTCAAGATCAGTAGAAGGACATTGCAAATCTTTGATGGCTGCAAAACTGTCTAGGATCTAGTGTAGCTGTCTAGGATCAAACAAGCAATCTGCCTTCAAAAGTTATACACAGTGGGTATCCGGGTATTTATTCAGTTTTGAAAATGATAGAAATTTGAGATAACTCTCTCCCTCTCTGTGTCTTCGAGTTCAGATAGAAGACAATCAGTTTCAAGGCCAAATGTTGTTTTTCATGTACCAGTATGCAAATGCTATTTTATATCCTCGATCATGTTATCTACAACAGAGACTTAGTTTCTTCTAAGATTATCAAAGCTATTATTAAACAAGTGCAGTTCTCATTTATAAAATGCAGATTTAGGTGCAAATTATGGTAAGAAGCTTGATATAGTAGGCCATCATCTACTAATTCTAGAATTCTATCTAATGCCAGGCCATGTCTATTTTCTTCATAAAACTGTACAAAGGATTGAGTGATATTTGGCTGCATTAAACCAGGAATTCCATCTGATTGCCCCTGGTACAGGGGGTAGTTTCATTTGTTCCTTAGGTAAGAAACCTTAAATCCATTTTAAGTATCACTTTTTCCAACTAGGCTTTTTAAAAAAGGCTAACTTGATGAAAATAGTGAGCTGGGTAGCATTATCAAATGCTGGCCAGTGTAAATATACTTCACCAACAAGATTTAAAATATGTACTAAGCACAACACATGACAACTGTTAACAGAGACATTTGACAATACTTCCTTATGAGCTTTTTTGCAATAGGCTGTAGCATTTGTTACAGAAGCAATGATATCCTCAAATACAATATCCACAGGAGTTACAGCTCAAATACATGTCTGACTTACAGTTTAATGATTGCATTCTCCCAAAGTTACAACATCAATGAGAAATGACTCCCTACAAATGCTTGCAATTACATTCAAAATGCTGTGGTCACAACAGTCAGTTGTTTCATCTGTTATGATGCTGACTGATTGATGAGCAAGCTTGGCTTTGAGCAGCAAAGTGACGAGCAAACAATTTTGGTAGATGAAGTTGACTAACACAATTGACACTTGGAATAGCACCATCTTCTTTGCAATATTTTCATATGAATTGCCTCATTTTGTCAATTTTGTGTATTGGAATATCAGACAAAAAATCAAGGATAAAATCATCTTGTACGTTTTTACTCTTTAACAAAGTTGTAATTGCCTTCTATTTCAGTTAATCCGACTTTTTGAAGATTTTTTTTTGTCAAATAAGTTTTTGATTTGATTGTGTCAACCCTAAAAATGTCAGCATTATGGAGACAGAATTTGAAAAATAACATGTTTTCTTCTACATAAAAGTTGTCAGGAAATTGGTCTACTCTGGGATTTTTTTTTTTTTTTTAAGAGGAACAAGCCCAACTTTTGAAGTTGATTGACTATATTGACTTGATTCAGTCATCTTGGCAATTTGTTGCTTATTCATACAACTGGTTAAGATTATAAAATATAAATAAAATATGAAAAAATAATCATTGATAGTTAATGTGATTTTTTTTGTTCAATTTAAATTTGTTTACAATGGTGAAGCACTGAAGATGTTGCAATTATTAATAACAATCATTTATACAAGCCAGTCATTTCATATTTTGGTGTTTTTGGAGAATTTTTTTTCTTTATTTCTAAATTGTTATGGTAGGCACATATCATTTGCTTTACTTCCATATTCATGAAACAAGTTTACAAGTCGTTTAGAATCTTTTACTTGTAAATTGTTTGAGGCCTTAAAAGAAATTAATTTGTTCAACTTATTGGTTTGATTTTCATCTCTCTCTCTCTCTCTCTCTCTCCCCACCTCCAATTTGGACATCAACTAATGCCTATCTTCCCCATTTCCACTTTTGCAATGGATCTTGGTGGCATTGAAGGAGCCATAATCTTTGACTTTGATCTGATTTGCTACATACAGTTTCTTAGAAAAATTTTAAAATATTTAAAAATAGATGAGTATATTCTCAGAAAATCCACAACCCATGTTTTTTTTTCTTTTAATGTAAGCATTTCTGTTGTTAATTTTCAGGTTTCATAAGGAAAATAACGACAAATATTTGTAAAAACAAATTTTAAGGAAATAACTACATTGTTATTATGTTTATTAAAATGTTTAACAAATTCAGAGAGACAGTTAAGTTTTGGAAAAATCCAATGGAATAGTAAACATATAATATGAGTTGGAAAACTTTTGTTTTATGTTTTGCTGATTAATTTTTCTGATGATGATTCATCAATGAAACTTATAAAAATGTTTTCCAACTTTACTTTTACATATCTTTCTGGTTGCTTCAATTTTCGCTCACACTAAATGTTTCACTTAAATTTCAATAAGCCATATTCTTGCAATGTAAATGAGATCTGATTTTACATGAATTAACACAAGAAAATTCCCTCTACTATATTTTTTACTAAGTTAAGCAAAGTATATATGAAATGTGATGAATCAGAGGGAAAAATAATCATTCCTTATTTTCAGGATTATTTTTACCTAACCTAACCAATTATGTTTTTGATTCAGGTATGAGGGAAAAATCAAACATTGTCGTATAAAGCAAGAAGGTCGCCTGTTCACCATTGGTACAGCGCAGTTTGAAAGTTTGCCAGAACTTATCAAATACCACGAAAAAACACCATTATATAAAAAAATGAAACTAAAATATCCTGTCACTGACCAATTAATCATGAGGATGGGGATAGTAAGTAATAAATTTTTTTATTGCATTTTTTATCACAGTGTGAATATCTAATGCCTCGAAACATTTTTCATTCATTTAATTAAATAATTATATAGATTGTTATTAACTTTATGTTGATGGCAGATAAAATTCCTGTTGTTTTCATCACATAAATTATTTATGATCCTTTGATAATAATGTGCTGTAAAAATATGTTTTTATAGATTATTTTTGCTTACATGTGAGAATTAATAAATAAAAGGAAGTGGTGGTTTCAAGTTTTGTAAAACATCAGTAAGAATTTTGTTTTGAGATAAGGAATTCTTCTTAGATTTTGCTATTAAGACTAGCTTGCTCATCTTGGTTGTTATACTCACAATGCTCTGAATTGTAAGACATATAATAACCCACAATATTTTCATTGTCTAACATTGATTTATCCAGAACATGTGCTACATTTTAATTGTTGTAATTAGCAATGATGATAATCAGTGATTCAAGTCCTTTTTTTATGCTTAGCTGTGCTATGCTATCATCTCTTTCTGAGATGTTTATGGATACCTAGAACAATTGCCATGATTATAGAAGTTCTGAATATTAATACAATTTAATCAGAAAGAAAATAAGCTTAAAATGTGAAAATAAACCAAATTGGTATTTCAATTATGTCTCATTGATATGAACACTTCTTCTTCTATGTGCCCTGTCCCTTCAGGACATAGGCAATCATGGCTTTCCACGTCTCCCTATTCCTGGTGGCTCTTAGCACGCCTTCTCCTGTTACACCATGCAACCCATCGTTCCATCATCCACCTGATTAGGTCCTTCAAATATTATCTGTTGCTTTCCCCTGTCTCTTTTTCCCTCTATCTGGCCTGTTAGTATCAGGTTCTCCAAGCCCTCCTTCCTCATTGCATGTCCCAGGAACTTCAGCTGTCTCTTCCTGATGCTCAGTATTAATTTCCTTTTTGTTTCCATCATTTCTAACACCTCATCATTGCTCACATGCTCAACCCATGATATTTGCAGCATCCTTCTGTAGAACCACATTTCAGTTACTTCAAGTTTTTCCTTTATCTTTGATAATATTGTCCAGCATTCACTGCCATATTGAAGAGCGAACAACACATAGCAATCCAGTACTTTCTTCTTTGTTTCTAGCGAAATTGTCCTGTTTCTTAATACTTTACTCAACTTCTGGAATGCTTTCTTCGACATGCCAATTTGCCTTCAGATCTCTGTGTCGCACTTTCCGTCTTCTGTTATAACACTTCCCAGGTATTTAAATTTTTGTACCTGCTTGATTTTAGTATCCCTAACCTGTATTTGGCATATTGGGCTACCTTTTTTACCGATGACCATGCATTCAGTTTTCTTCCAGTTTATTTGTAGTCCTTTCTTATCACTCTCTTCAGCTACCTTCTGTTGGAGGTCTTGTAGTTTCCTTTCTGTGTCTGCTATCAACACTGTATCATCTGTGTACCTTAGGTTGTTTAAATTGTGGCCTCCGATGACAAATCCAGGCATAACTTCTAGGGTCCTCAAAATATTCTCGTTGTACAAGTTGAACAGATCCTGTGAAAAGACACATCCTTGTCTTACGCCCCTTTCTATCTTAGTATATCTGCTGAATTCATTACTTGTTCGTATACAAGCAGTTTGCTGCCAGTAAAGATTCTTGATTACTCTTATATCTTTCCCAAATATATCAAGGCTGTCGAGCATCTCCATCAATTCTTTGTGGCATATTTTATCAAACGTCTTCGCATAATCAATAAAGCACAGGTGTAAGTCCTTCTTCATTTGTATTGCCCTTTCAGAGAGCATCCTAATCATAAATATGGCATTCCTTGTTCCAGTGTCTTTGACGAAACCACACTGTTCTTGTCCTATCTATATAAACACTATTAGTAGAAAAAAGTAGAAAACCACTTGTTTCTTAAAGGAATCCCTTTCCTTTCACCAGAAAAAGGAAAGTATTTTATTTGAAAGTAATATTTACATAAATGATTTCAATTTGACACAAATCATTGTTCTTTTCTTTTCATAAGAACTATGTATTGGTGATTTAAATGTGTTAATGTCTTAAATATGATTCCAATAACCAAGATAACCAGTTAACCATTTTCATGGTTATAATTAAATTTTTCAAGAAAAACATTTCTACAGAAATAGCGTAAATCTGAAAGGCATTTTATTTTCTTTCTTTTTTTTTTATCAAGAAACCAGTTTTAACATGCAATATGATTTCTAGGTATTAAAAAAACAACATTCTTTTTTTTTCTCTTGAATTTATTTATTTAAAATTATATTCAGTAACTAAAAGCTTCATTTCGTTTAGCCGATGAATTAAAAAAAATTAGTATCTTCTACAAGATTTTTTTTTATGGTACTAATATGTAAAGTTGTGAATTTTTTTATTTCTTTTTATTTAAATGCAATAACTAGCGTTACTTTGCATCTATATAGTTAGAAGTATACCAATATTGTCTAACCAGTTTTGGTAAATTTTCTGTTTTTATTTAGATTTCAGTATAAATAGATAAAACTTTTAAATTTATGCAATAATTTGATTCTTAAATTTTCAAATATTGGAATAATACAAACCACCCATTTTTTTTTCTTTTTTATTATGATGATTATTATTATTATTATAAAAATGTTTAAATTTGAGAGATCCTTTCCTTTTTTACTAGCTTGGTTGCTTTAATAATGATTGTTTTTGTAATTCTTCCTCTTGAAATTTTAAAATTAGAAATTTCTTCTGTTCTTTGTTCACTGAAACCATCTTTTACCAGAAATTAAGAAAAAAGTCATGTAATTAGGGAATTTCCCCTTGAAAAAAGTCTTTTAAAACTAATTCATTATATTTTTCACTTTTCATTAAATTTCATATTAAAAATACACACAAATATTAACTAAATAACTTTGTTTTGAGAAATAGATATTAAATGTATTTTTTTGCATGAGATTTTATAAGTTCTTTAATTTATATTTTTTTTTAATGTCTGTGATTATAAGGATACAATTTGATAGCTTAACGTTTTTGGAGTTTTCACTTCCATCACTTTTGATTAACTACTAATTTTGATTATTTTTTTATCAGTTGCCTTGTTTACAACTGGTTAGTTAGTTATTTTTCTTTGACCAAAGGGAAAAAAACAATCGATTGCATAATCTTTTACTTTTAACATTATTTTTTGTTTAAAATTGATAATATATTTCAGAATAATCTTAACTCCATTTTAAATCTTCCTATTCATTTGCACTTCTCAGAAACTCTGTCTTATATCATTTAACAGTAGCTAGGTTCTCTTCTGACAATCTACCCTGTCACTAAAATCAATTGTAATTTTGAATGTTTTTTTGTTTTTTTTCCTCTAGATTTATGGTCTTTGTCAATATTGTTTTCCTACTAATGAAGACAAGTCACTGTAGTTTGAAATTTTCTTCTTTTTTTTTTTTCAATTTACATATTTTCATTAGAATTTCTGTTTGGTGTGAGCCAAAAATTATTATTTTATTGATCAAGAAATACCAATTTCAATTTTTTTTCTCCCTACTTCCAAAAATATAACCTGAATTCTCAGTATGAAAAAGAAGCAAAACCTAACCCTGCCTTCTGCTTATAACACTGTCACTTTCATTCTCTTCTGAAATTTGAACCTTTCTACTTAATTATCTATGAAGAAAGAAAAAAATTCAGAAACAGTTGAGTTCTTTAAGAACAGTTTTGAAAATAGTTTCAGTGTAAATATATTGCTTTGATTACTCATCTTAGAAATTACAACCCTCTTACCTAAAACGAAATGAGTAGCTTTTTCCTGGTAGTATTTGCCTCATTAGTTGATACTCCTTGTAATCTAGTTTGTTGCTCATGGATATTTACCGGTCAGATTTTCTTGTTTTGAATACTTAAATAATACTCATATTTTTCTTTTTATGAAATTAACACACATTATTTATACTATTTTCATCTAGAGCATTGTCCCCTTTGTTGCTATCACATTTCAGCTATTGTACCATGCAGCCTTCCTATGAATTCAATCCCTGGGCTTGATAATGTGTACTCATTGGAATTTTCTAGACATGAGCAGTGGATCAAATAATGGTTTTCCTTTGCCCAGATTGATATAGACTTGAGGAAGGCCAGAGGGCACAATGATAACAACTAAGATAAGGACAATAGTATGAATATGAATAGTGTAAATAACTCCTCATCTCAGAAATTCAGACAGAAATTAACAGATATATTCTAAAAATTAGAGTAACAGAAATGTTCAAAGCATATAAAAAAAAATTAAAATATATACAAATTGATATAATTCCTTTGAAAATATTACAGCCAAGTTTGTGTTATCATGATTAATAAAATTTATAATAACTTTTTAATTAGTAATTTGGTGTTCTGGTCACTTACAAAAATAATTTGTTTGACTAAGTTGTTTTCTTCTTGAACTATTTTCAGAAACAAATCAATTCATTAAAATCTTGAAACTTGAGCATGTATGTCCAACTGAAAGTACAGCGGTCATTATGATCTATAGCAAAGATAATTTTTCACAGTAGGCTTTATTATTATCATAGCCTATTAATAGACATGATGGATTGGATTAAACATTCTTTATATTATTTAAAAAGTGAAATGTTTATTCAGTTATTATAAAGATAATTTTTCTTTAGTGTACAGTATGAAGATGAATAAAATTTGTGTAAGATTTTTTTAATTTTCTTTTTAATGCTATGTCCTTTCAGGATATACATGATCATAAATATCTACAGATTCCTTATCTTTATAATCTGTGAATTGCCATGGCTTTTTAGAGAAAAATAGTGCAGTAGTTTCTCATTGCCTTTTCTGTGGTTTAGAATTTGGTTTTACTTGTCACCCTTGTCTACTCTGCAGTTTAGCCCCAAGTTTAGGTTCAAGATTAGACAGATATTTATGTAGGTATCTATACACATTTTCGATAACTAACTTTTAAATTGAATTTTTGAAAATAAAAAAGCTTTTTGAAACTTTTATTTTAGTCTTAATTGAAAGCTAAATGATTAAATTTGCTAAAAAAATTCTAAATTATTTTAAAAATACAATGGCTTGATGATTCATATAAAACTTTTCAATTTTCGATGAGTAAATATAGTCTTCACTTAATAACTTATCAACCTAATGTCTACAAGTTTTTTAAAACTTCATTTTTAAAAAAAGATTTTTTTTTTAAGACTATAATGTCTTTTATTTATATTATATTATTCATTAAAGCAATTAAAAGCTCATCTTATTAAATAATGTCATCGTTTTATTGGATTTTTCATTTTACTATAGGGAGCATATTTTTTAAAAAAAAGGGCCAAATGTTTGAAAAAAGAATAAGATGATTTACATTCCCCAATGAGTCCTGCATTTAACTTAATAAAACCAACTAATAATTAACTTTTAATAAAACCAATTTTTGCCTACAAAATTTAATTTCTTCAAATTTCATGAATTTACGTGGAGTGAGGGTAACAGATATAAAAAAAAAAGTATATTTACCAGGATTTTTTAAAATGTAATGATTTCAAAAATACTTTTATTCATTTGTGATTAAGTCTTGAAAGTTTCCCTAAAATCCAACAAATATTTGATTTTTGCAGTAATATCCAAATTAATGTGTTTGGGGAAAAAACTGAGTTACATAATATTAGATTTCCCATTGTAAACTTTTGTAGAAATTTGGCTACCCATTAATGAAAATAAAAACAAGATTTTTACCAAACTTTTGAACATGTTAGAAAAGATTAAAAATTAAAAAAAGTACTTTGATCTTTCCTCTTAATAATAACAAATATTTTGATGAAAAATTTTGTTTTTATTAAGTTTGGGACCTTTTTTCATCATAATATGCTGTTACCTATATTTGTTTTTCCAAGGGTATCTGTGCAAAGGTAGACATGTATAACTAACCCAGAATTTTAATTTGCCTCACAGATTCCACTTCCTGTGTTAATATTTGTTACACTAATCTGATATTTCTCAAACTATTTTACTTCATGGTAAACTTGTAGAAAAACTAAAACTCTAGAGCACACTAAATTTGAATAAAAAAAAACAATTAGTCATGAAACTTGAAAACAGTAAAATAATAAAAAAGTCTCTTGAAATAAGCATTTATTTTTAAGGCATTATGTTGTATATTTAAGTATCCTTGTGTGAAACCTGTGCTTGATGGGCTTTGGAAAAGAAGAAAATTAACTTTAAGAATTGTCATTTTTGGTTTAGCATTCCCAAAGATTAGAAGTACAGCTTTTATTTAAAGGGATTTAAGGATTATTTTATTTTATAGAGAGGTTGATAATGACTGATTTAAATCCCTGAAGAAGGCAAAAGGGAAAGAATTATTCACTTCTTAAAGATTAAGGAATTTAGCATCCAGTTTAGAATATCAAATGACAAAGACTTAAATTAGCCATAGAAGCTTTGTGCTTGGTGTCTCTAGCTTTTTAAAAATAAAGTTTTGTTTTTTTTTAATTTTTTTAATATAGAATATGTAAATTATGATTCTGTTAACTTGGGGCACCCCTGTCTATTTTTCAGAGTGCATTAGTGTGCACTGGTTGAGAAACATTGCACTAACAGTACATCTTATAATTAGTATAAAGGTTAGATAGAAGGTTAGTTTCAAATATCAGTAAAAATAGTTTGTTTCAAAGAAATAATTTTTTGTGTATATATAAGATAATTTAAAAATATTTGAAGTGGCAAATTAAGAAAACATTCTATCAGATCTTCTTTTTTTTTAAACTTATCAAATGCAGTTTGATATTCCTTAAAAAAAAGCACAATTTCTTTATGGCCTTTAAACTAGTAATGGTTTAGGTTTGGGGCTCATTAAGTTTTTAGCTTGTATATCTCTATAAAAAAAAATTACTGTTACTCATTCAGAATTTTGTATATTTAATAGAACTAATAAAAATGTACCTATGTTTGATTAGCATGAAAAAGATCTTTATATAAAAAGGATTGTTTTTCAGTTTGAAAATTTATTAAAAAGCTACTTAAGACAGGGGATGTGTGTTGTGTTGCAGTGGATATTGTCTCGGAACAAGAAACCGGAGAGCCAAGTTCAAATTCCAGCTGAAAACCTTGTATTCACTTACACACAAATACCCTTAGGAAAGGTATGAATCCATCAATTCTCCCTTCAGCTATGGATTAAATAGCAGGAGAGACTGGGTTATATAACCTTTACTGGCAACCTACTGCGGGAAAATCTCCTGCCCAGTCAATCATGTCTCTTTGAAACATGATTGCCCAAACTTGTGTCACGTATGGCACTTGACTGACTTACTGACTTAAGGCAGAGAAATTGTGCATAAAATTTACCTTTAATGGAAAAGAATGTTTACTTACACAAATCTTAATCCATGAAATTTTCATTCTCTATTCCTTTCTAACATTGTCTCCAGCCTGACATTGATTGTCAAACACACACAGGCTAAAAAAGAAAAAAATATATTAAGCCATTACAAAAAATGTTCAATATTTTCACATCTAGATGTAAATTTTATAATATCACATTTTTAATTTCACTAATTTAAGTAAAAAAAAAATAAATAAATAAAATTGAGTTAATTTTTGCTTTTATAATACAGTTGCATCCTCTAATATATATATATATATATTAAATTTCAAGCTCTTTCCTTATAATTCTTCTTATATTTGCCTCCAAGCCAGTTATGCAATTTAAATAGAATAAACCCATTTTTAAACTGGAAAATTAATCTCACTAAAAGATCTTTATTATTTATTGTGTACTAATATTGCAAAATATTGTAACTAGGTTCTCTTGAAGAAAATACTAATCAAAAACAATCTAAATTTGTTAGAAAGAATAGACAGTCATGTAAGTTATAGAAGGAAAGATAAAGTCTTACTCACTCTTTCTGAAATGGTAACTTTATACAAAGCATGAATCTATCAGTAACATTACTCTAAATTAGGGACTAAAAGTTACTTAAACTGTTTAAATTAAACTATTAATCAAATTATTCCAACTAACAAAAATCTGTTGCTTATTTAAAAAAAAAAAAAAAACGGAAGAACTGCCTTTATCCACCCAACCAAGTTATTCTCAAAAAATGATTTCATTATTGATGCATGACATTCAAGATGCATTTCTGTAGGGAAAGTCTACCATCAAACCATAATCATTGTTATTTTTATCCTCTTCTGCCATTTCCAGTGTTGAGTGCTTTATCTCCATTGACCATCTTACCCATTCATCACTTTTTATTTAAAATCTAAACTGGGTTTTGGTATCACTATACACCAACTTTTGTTCACTGTTTGTTACTACTAAAGTATATATTTTTTTACCTGATTTTTACGTGTGTTTGTTTTGTTGTTTTTTTTTAATTTTTATTTATATTTTTATTATTTTTTTTAATCTGCTACATTTCAACCTTTTGTCAGATCAGTATCTATATTTTGACAAGCAGATTTCAATCCTTCCCTTCCATCATGTCAGTACAATTTCTTTTTGTTTGAACTGGAAGCATTTCTCCTGATTGTGTAATTCATGATAAACTTGTTTAAATGCATAACTCTCCATATGCTCAGGTGCCCCTGCTGTTCATCTCAGTGTCCTCGACAGACTGCAAAGGAGAATCTGTAATGTGATAGGTCCCAAACTTGGCAGCTTGACTCCAACCACTTCCTCACCAGCGGGATGTGGCTTCCCTCTGTCTATTCTACAAATATTTTCATGGCTTCTGCTTTGATGAACTTAAGTCACTGGTGCCCCCACCACAAGAATTTACTCATGCAACCAGACTGGCAACAAGGTCCCACCCATTTACAGTTAGATCAACCAAATTCAGGTGACAATTCTAATCCATCAGCTTCTTTTCTTGCACTTCCTGCCTGTGGAACTCCCTTCCATATACTTGCTTTACAACCTCCAGAAATTTAAATGCAATGTCAACACCCATCTTTTATCCACTTGACTCCAGTTCTTTCTACATCGCCCTTTATATCTTTTCCTTTCTCTCTACCTTTGTAACTGTCTTCATACCTGTGTTCCCATCCTTCTCTTGCCCTTTCTCTGACACCCCTTGTAACTGGTCCATCTTCACTCTCCTCCTGTCCAAACTTTTACTTTTATGTAGCCCTCCTGTGCATTAGTGGTAGTATTGCCTTGCTTGGGGTGAAATGATTAAAAAAAACAAAAACAATTACTATGCATACTTTTGTTTTCAGATTGTATATATGATTTTTTTTTATAATTGTGTCGCCCCAAGCAAGGCATTTTACTACCACTGTTGAGCAGGGGGATGTCAGGAAGATGGTAGGAAAAGGATGAGAATACTGATGAGTGTAGTGGATGAAGAAAGAAGCATAGGAGAGAGAGGAAGCAAGTTAGTGAGATAGTAGATGACTATTGACTTTACATTTGAATTCTTGAAGATTGTAGCTGTCAGGAAAGCAAGTAAACCGGAGGGAATTCTACAGGCAGGAAGTGCAAGAAAAGAAGCTGCTGGAGTAGAATTTGCATTTACAATTTATTGGTTTCACAGTAAAAAAGGTGGGACCTAGTTGCTAATCTTGTGGCTCGAGCAAATTCATGTATGGGGGGTACCAGTGAGCTAAGTTTGTCTGAGCAGAAGCCATGAAAGTATTTGTAGAAGAGACACAGGGAAGTCATGTTGCGCCGGTGAGAAAGTGACTGTATCCTAGCTGCCAAGTCGGGATCGATCACATTACAGATTCTCATTGGATTTTGTCAAGGACCCCTAGGTGGATAGCAGGAGCACTTGACCAGATATGGTAGCAGTATTCAATGCACGGGCTGATGGTAGATTTGTTTTACTTTCAGGTAGACTAGAGTGATCCATGCTAATGGGTGGTAAGAGCAGTTGTCTGTGGTGATTAATAGAGAGCAACTTCATTTTAGAAGCATTAAAATTTACAAGCCATTTCCTACCCCAGTCCACCGCGGATTGGAGGTCCTTTTCGAGCACAGCAGCGAGGTCTGCTTTGTTGGCTTTGGTAGACTTTTGATCAAGGCGAGAGTAAAGTGTGGTGTTGTCTGCGTATATGCCTACTTAGGATCTTACTTCATCGGGGAGATCGTTATTTTTAAAAAAATATGTGTGAAATGATATACAAAACTAATGGTATAAAATATTCATAAAAGGTAAAACAAATTAAAATATTTAAAATTCAAATTAAATATAAATAACAGTAATATTAGCATAATATCAAGAAGAAAGTTTTAGTGAAAAATCATGTGGAAATCCAAAAGTGTTTCTTTATATATTAAAAAAAGATCTTTAAAGTGAGCTTTCTATAGATTTATTGTTTCTTTGCAAAATAAGGATGTTATATTCAGGGTGATCTACATTCTCTATCTTAAAAAAAACATACATTTACCATGAAATTATCAAATATCTACACAGTATCTGTAGATGAAAGCATAAAATTGCATTCAAAATATTTACATTTCAGCATTAGAGGTTGATATACTGCTAAACAAAATCACCCAAACCAGGATGTTATATTTGATATTACATGATCTATATAGATATTAATACACTAGAAAATTATGTTCTTACATTCAAGTGATTTTAAAGATTCTATCTATTTGCTAATCATTACTACTTGTTTTTTCCCTCCTTTTTCTTTCTGGAGGGAGACAAGGCATTTAAAAAAAACTTTTGAAAGCCTTGTCTCTCTTTCATTTCTTTATTATCTGAGAATTGTCATGACTTCTTGGAAAAGATAGTGGAATGGTTTCCTATTGCTGTTCTTATAGTTTTGAATTCAGTTTTCAGTCTTTTAGACTGATTCCCATCCAAGACTAGAAAACTCAATCAACACTATTTGACTCCTTGTTATAGAGAGAAGAAATGCCTTTCTCAAAGACTAAGACAGAATTTCTCACCAATTCCACTTTCTGTGTTGTTAATCATTGTTATCAACACTGTTCTTTTTGGAGGGGGGTGCAAATGAAAAGTATGAAATGCTGAAAAAAATTTATACAAAATGTTTGCTTTTTTATTTTTATTTTTTAATCCACTATCATAGTAAAATCAAAATCAATCTTTTTTTAATTCTTTTTTTTTTAATCATATCACCCCAAGCAAGGCGGTGATGCCACTGATGCGCATGGGGCTACTTAAGAGTAGAATAATAGGAAAAAAAGAAAGCCGGGAACCACATCCTAAACAGGAAACAAGGGATGAGCCTCTTCACCTGTTCAAAAGACGTGGGTGGAGTGTGAATCAGGCGATAGTTAAGTCTATCTACTCCAATTGAGAACAAAAAAAGAGAAAAGAAAAAAAAAGTGAAAGAAAATTGGGAAAAAAAAAAATTTATGCAGTTAAAACTAGATGTTTGGCAAACTTTAATTTATTCAATATTTCATTTACACTAAAATTTAGTTAATTTAGGAATTAAGTAAATATTTCCAGTTTTTATATAAATAGTTTATATAAAAAAAAACCTACTCAACAGGAAAAGTAATGAAATAGGCAACACAATTTAATTTGTAACAATCACTTAAGGTGTATACTGAAGTATCAAAGTGATGTATTTCATGAAAATGTCAACAAAAATAAGATTAAAGTATGAACACTTGAGTGATGTTCTTATTTGTGACAATTATCTTTGATTATAAATCATGCATTAGTGAAAATAAAAAGACCTCATGAGTTCTTCTTTCTGTTATTTTCTTTGTGTATGATTTGCTTGCCAAAACTTACATCGATTTTTTTTTTTTTTTTTTTTTACCCCTTACATTATTGATAACCAAGTGACCAATTTATCATGCTAGTGTGTTTGTGTTAATGTGTTCCCAGATTACATACTCTTTATTGCATTAATGCAAAATCTTTTTTTAGGAACCAGATGATGCAAGTATCTATGGTGATGAAATCTACTACATGCCCAAGTATAAGGTAAAGTGTTGTGTATGTTGTTACTAACTGCTATCACTCTCACATTCCTATAGTCTGTTCTTAAATAGTATATTTCTACTGCATATATAGCTTCATTCTTCTTGCATTAAACAGCCTTTTCATTATAACTATTCTTCTCTTTCTAGCATTAGATTAATAATAATATTAATAACAGTAATAGCAATGAGTAAAATCTTGCTTCTACTTGCATTGTTTTTACCTTTGGTTTCATATAGAGATATGAAAAAAATAAATAATTGTTAATACATTCTTCCTTCAAAAGCATTTCAGATAGAACAAACCTGATTAGAGGAATATTACTTCCTACCAGTCACAGATTAAAAAATATTGCATTAGTTTATTATACTTCATTACTTAAAGTGATATTGTCCACTATGGTCAATATGTTTGGTGCTGGTTTGGTTGCTCCTTTCTGGATTTTCTAAAGGAAAAAAAAAGCATTTTAAATTGATTTCACTTTGCAAATCTGACACCACTGATCTGACTGATTCTGTTCTCTGCTTTTTCATTCCTGCCACTCAGTTCTGATATTGATCAAAACTGCCATTAATATATATTGATTTATTTTTAGGTTTCTTAATAAGGGTGAATGTATGCATGTATGTGTATTTAATGCAGATAAGATAGAAACAAAAGAATGAACACTTGTCTACCTTAATTTCATATTAATAACATCAAGACAGGCATGTACTTCTTGAAAATGGTAGCAATTTTGAGATTTTCATTTGGGGTATGGGAAAAGTGAATGATCGTAAAGTTGTGCAAACTTTCAATTCCATGTTCCACTGTCAATCCTCATGAGGAATGTAATAGAAAACAGTATCTATTAAATTACATTTGCAAATATATAATGTAATGTGAATGTTAGGACATAAAATTTAACTAAAATTTTCAATTAAATTTAAATTTTGTTTTTAACCCATTAGTGCTCAAATTTTTTTACCAAAAATCTTTAATTTGTACAAATTTATTTAATACTAAGCAAATAAAAAATTTTATTGCATTATTTTAAGGAAAAAATAAATTTTTAGTTTGGTCTTTTTTTTTTTTTTTTGGACTATAGGCATATGGAGCACCTTTGTTCAAATAACAGGATTTTTATAGTAACATTATTGATTTCTAAAAGGAAAATAAAAATAATAAAGATGTATTTTATTTATTTATTAATACAAATATGATACATATTAGTTGAATTTTTTCTTAACTATCTCAACTACAGATTACTTCGAATGCCATTTGTTGAAACATTCACCAATATGAAGACCAACATCATATTTTGCACATTGCTTTGAAACTTTCTTTATGCAAAAGGCACATTTTCTTTATTTCCCTCCCTCTGTTTGATCAAGAATATGTCCAGTAGTAGGAAAATCTAATTTCTGGTATTACCTTTGAAGAAAAATACTTTCAGCCGTCCAAAATTTTTGGAATCAGAATCTGAGGATAACTGTAAATATGCTTTTGTAATTGGCCTCTTGATATTTAATATTGTCAGAGTATTTTCATTTCCAAAACAATGTACACTAGGAATTTACCATTACAGAAAACTTGTAAATAGACTAAAGTACCACTTCTTAGATCTGACGAAGATGTGATATGTCTGAATAAGCCAGTCTAAGTGGTCCACTTCTCCCATATACTGAGATATGAGAAATGGCTGAGGAACAAGTATTTCCTTTCTGTGGCTGGTTGACTATCTTTTTGTACTTCCAATGGGGGTGGAAGGCTGATGGTTACTAGCAATTGTGAAAACTGTTATGCCATTTCAAAAAATAGCTCTTATTTCTCTTCAAATTTATAGTCATACGATCCACAATTTTCCTTTTTTCAGAAACTTGTCATCCTCGAGGGGGCATCCAGATGTTCTATTTGAATGTACTATACCCGTGATTCTGATTCCTAAGGATTTCTCTTGTAAATAGGTTTTAACTTGAGAAAAAGTTATCAACATAAATTTCATGATCGTTGGGGTTCTCTAGATGGTTGGTCATTGATAAAACCACTCTTGAACCTAGATTGTCATTGTTCTTGGTGTTGGAAGTAGGATTTTTTTGCTTTCCTTGATATAGATCCATTTTAAAACAAGAGCCACTAATAGCACAACATAGTACCCACTACTTGAAACCAGATCTAATTGGTTTACCTCTTATAAATTGCTTTAGAGAGCTTCTTCCATAATATCTCACCATATGTTCATCTACTGACGGTCTCTTGGAGAATATTCCAAACTGCTTGAATTTCTGATTCAGAGCATCAGTTAGAGGTCTAATTCTGAATCCTTTATCATCTTTGCAGTTTTCTGCATTTTCATTATCAACAAAATAAAGAAACTGTTTGATGTTTAGAAATCTGTTTCTTGGCATTTTTTTCTGAATACTTTGAGTTACGAGGTCTTCATCCAGACTCCAATAATGTTGTTCACTTAGTAGTCTGTGGTATCTTGAAAAAAGTAGAATTCCAAAGAAATTTCTCAAACAGTTTGTTGAAAGACTAAAATCATGCACATTTTTCTGTGTGGAATGAATGACAGAGTCTTTGCAAATTTCACATCGTAAATCCTTGGCAAGGAAAAGTTAAGTACCCTGTTGGCAGGGCTTCAGAATACGTTGGCTGCACCTCTGCAGAGAGTAAAAGTCCCTCAATGAGGCCACCTGTTGGCCTTGGGTGGCGACCCGTGTCATCTAGGGACAAGATCCTGGTAATTGAGCAGGCCATAGCTCAAGTTCAAAGAGGTCATGGTCTTGCAACACATCACTTTGGCCCTTAGACGGGCGGTCAGAGAGGCCTGATCCAATCAATCGGCTGGTTAGGTCAAACCCTAACGTCTACTTCCAAATGAACTTCCAAGAAATCAAAAATAAAACTAGAAATATGAAGCAAACACTAAAATGAAAGTGACTTCCCATCCCCCAAAAATTAAATTATAGAATATTTCAACTAAAAGAGTAGATGTTAGAAGGCGCTTGCTGAGGGTCAATCATCATGTGAAGAACATGAGCCCAAACATAGCTGCAAACCAAGCTATTTATTCACTAAAATTTTGTGTAGTGTAATGAACATGGTGACAGATGCTTTGGGTGTCTCACGTGAATGAGTATACTGTTCTGTGTAACCCTGACCTGTCAAGGCGATTGAGTTTCCCTCTTGACAGGTCCCAGTAATGGGCTCCGAGGCAGGTGGGGGGCACAGACAGCGAAAAAAACAAAACAAGATACATGATGAATCAAAACAAAAAGCCCAAATGTGCCCTATCTGACTCAGATGGTGAAAAAGAAATCAACACAGAATTTCCTAGATTCTATGTGATAAAAGCCCTGGGGGAAAAATCCATGTCAAAACTATCTCCTTTCCTCATAGAAAAGATATTATCCAATACAATAAATTCAAAAACAGTTAAGAAAACAAGAGATGGAAACCTAATGGTAGAAATCAAAACAAAAAATCAAAGCAAGAAAATAGAAAAAAATGAAAACCTTTCACAACATCAAAGTTAATCCGCATAAAAAATTAAATCAATCAAAAGTAGTAGTCAGAAGCAGAGAATTCTTGCTTGCCACCCCAGAAGAAATCTCGAACTCAATGAGCAGTCAGGGAGTTATCGATCACAAAAGAATATTTATAAAGAAAAATAATGAAAAGATACCCACAAACACATATATACTCACTTTTAATACATCTCAAATCCCTCCAAAGATCAAAATAGGATACAATATAGAAACCGTAGAAACATACATTCCAGATCCCTTAAGATGCTTCAAATGTCATAAATTTGGGCATCATAAAGACATCTGTAGAGGACGCTCCACATGCGTCAAATGTGGCTCAAAAGAAACAAACCACGATGAAGAAGAATGCCAGGAAATTAAATGTATAAATTGCCAAGGGAACCACCCAGCTTTCTCCAAAACATGTGAATGCTGGAAGTAAGAAAAGGAAATTCTAGGAATAAAATATAAAAGAAATATTCCTTTCCCAGAGGCAAAAAAGATAGTCGAAGGATATATGAAAAATAAATCTTATGCAAGAGTAGTAGAAGGGATAAATACAAATATTACCCATCAGATAGACAAGTACAATGAACTTATAGAAAAACTAATACATTTAGAACCAAACGAATAGCCAAACTGTAAAAAAATTTTTAAAATATTACACCTCCAAAAATTAGAGAAAACAAAAACCAAAGAAGAAACCAACCAAAAATTAACTCCTTCCCAAACTTCCCCTCATAAAAACAAATCCTTTGAAGAACAAAGTTCACAAAATCCAAATATCCAACTAGTAAAATATATAACTACATCTCCAAAGAAAACAGAATCAACTAAACAAAAATGGGAAATACCTATTAAAAATAAATTTGAACTTTTTGATGAAATGGAGATAGAAAGTTCAAATCAACAAACAAGCAAGAAATTCAGAAATTAGTCACCGATCACCGACAAAACAAGGAAAAAAACAAAATAAAAACAAAGCAGATAACAGGTCTCGATCAAACTCAAAAACCAGAAACTCAAACAATAAAGCTACCACAAAAGATCCAGTAAAAGATAATCCAAGTACAGGAGAAAAAAACGAAAAAATTTAGAACTAGATGAATGCACTCAATCCCCCACAAATAATTCTCACTTTACACCAACATCAAAAACAAGAATCCAAATGGAAAAAAAAAAATTTAAAACACTAGAGGAAATGGACATAGATAACAAAAATCATAACACAAAATGATCTATAAAACTGTAATGACAGTCATACAACAGAACAGTAGAAACATAAAAATAACTTGAACAATAAAGAACAAAATTGATGTCTGTCCAAATTAAAGCCAAACCAAAACCAAATGACAAACAAAATCCTCCAGGGGTGAAAAGGTTAATCTTGCTGAATTAACACTTCTAATCGACTCATTTCACCCCACAGTTATATGCTTCCAAGAAACATACAAAAAATCAAATGACACATTCCACATTAAACAACACACGACATACGATTACATATACAAACGAGGGAATAAAGCTTCTGGTGGCTCATCAATTATAATTAATAACAATATTATTCAAAGTGAAATCAAGCTGAGTACAACACTACAAACAGTTGCAGTAATCGTAATACTCAGAAAACCATTAACTATCTGCTCATTATATCTCCCACCTAACGAGAATCTAAGTAAGACACAATTAAACGAACTGATTCAACAACTACCCAAACCCTTTATCTTAATGAGAGATTTTAATAGCCACAATGAAATATGGGGAAATAAAGAGACAAATAGAAGAGGAAAAATGATAGATTTTTTGAATGAAAACCACTTACGCCTGTTCAACAATGGAGCATATACATATTTACACCCAGCTACTGGAACATACTCAGCTATTGATTTAACAATATGCAAACCCAGTATCTACACGGATTATCATTGGAAAGTATAATACGATGCCTGCAGAAGTGACCACTTTCCAATCATACTAGAAAGTCAAGAACTGGAAAAAGACATCAAAGTACCTCGATGGAACCTTCAAAAGGCAAACTGGCAAAACTTCAAAAACACTTGTCAAATGAAATTGACATCAGAAGCTAATATAAGAGAAAAGGATATCATATATTTTACCAACACTCTAAAAACAATTTCAGAACAAAATATCCCCAAAAGTTCATCACCAAAATTTAATAACCCCTGGTTCAATAAAGAATGCAAAGAAGCTGTCAGAGCCAGACGAGCAGCTCTCAGAAAATTTAAAAAACAACCAACTAAAGAAAACCTAGAAAATTATAAAAACGATACAGCTAAAACACATAGAGCTATTAAAGAAGTCAACCGGACAACATGGCAAGCATACGTCAACAAACTAAATTCAAATACCAAACCAAAAAAAGTATGGGATATGATTGAAAAAATTTCAGGGAAAAACATCAAACAAGCTTATAAGCATATCATCCATAATAACATTAAAATCACAAGCCAAAAAGACATAACTAAAATTTTAGCTGAAAATTTTGCTAAAAATTCCTCTTCAACCAACCAAAAAAAAAGAATTTCAAACCATCAAAAATCGCGAAGAAAAACAAAGAATTAACTTTAATTCAGATAACTCTGAAAACTACAATAAAACCTTTACAATGTCCGAATTAGAAGAGTCACTTAAAAAGGCACATAACACAACTGTTGGACCAGATGAAATCCATTATACTTTACTAAAGGAATTGCCTAGAAAATCAAAAGAATACTTACTTGAAATATATAACAGTATCTGGACAAATGAAAAATTTCCAAATGTATGGAGACAAGCTACAACAGTACCCATACCCAAACCTACAAAAGACCTAACAGATGCAACAAATTACCGTCCCATTGCACTCACAAGCTGTATATGCAAGACCCTTGAGAGAATGATTAATAAAAGATTAATCTGGTATTTAGAAACCAATAATCTAATTACCAAACACCAAGCGGGTTTTAGAGAAAATAGGAGCCCCATTGACCACATTATAAAGCTGGAAACTTACATACGAGAAGCTTTTCTCCAAAAAGAACATGTTGTAACCATATTTTTTTTATTTAGAAAAAGCTTACAATACAACATAGAAATTCGGAATACTAAAAGATTTAAAAGAACTAGGTCTAAAAGGAAGGATGCCAATATTCATGAAAAATTATATGAGCAACAGGAGTTTTCAAGTAAAATTCAGAAATGTCTTTTCAAGCTCCAAAAAACAAGAAATGGGAGTCCCACAAGGAGGCATATTATCAGTTACACTGTTTAATATAAAAATTAATAATATAGCCAAAAATATTAATACCGGAATGAAATGTGCCATGTATGTGGATGACCTCATAAGTTTCAAGGCCAAATACATGAACATTATAGAACGACACCTGCAAATATGCCTAAACAAAATAAATGACTGGGCCACTATAAACAGCTTCAACTTCTCACAAACAAAAACAAAATGCATTCAAAAATATAAACCCTTTTATATATATATATATATATATATATATATATATATATATTAAAATAAAAAAATGCTACACCCATTTAAAGAAAATAGACACCATAGTAATAAATAACCAAGACTGACATGCTGAAAAAATCAAAAATTTATTTCTCCATGCTACTTGAAAGAAAAAAAGTATTACCAGCCACAAACTTATAAACAACAATAAATTTTTGAAAGAAAAGGTATTACTAGCAATAAATAAAATTTAGTTGGCAATAAATGACCTACCGAGGTTGATATGCCATAAAACAAAACAACCAACCAACAAAAGGAAAAGTTAAAAAATCTCAACTGGGCTCTTCCCACATACTTCATCTTTCAGTGATTTCATTCTTTCATCTGCTCCATCAGTAGTTGGTGATGCAAATCTTGAAAAATTAAGTTCACTCTTTTTCCAAGAGAAATCTGAGCTTTTCTTTTTGGTTGTGTTCTTCATTATCATACTAATGAAGTTTAACACTTCCTAGCACATTCTGCAAGATAAAAATCGGATCTCTGTTCTCGTCATCTAAAATCTCATAATCAAAGTCTTCATCAGTTTGTTTATGGGTGGAGGAATTTCAACCATATCAAAGTTTTCATCACTAGGAAAGCCATTTTTTTCTACATAATTTACTGCATTATGAGCAGAATAGAATGACTTGGCTAAATGGTTGAAAGCCATGAGAGAGTATCTGAAATTAGAAATAAAATATATATAACAAATGAAAAATATATTTTCACATCTTTATATACATAGAAAAGGTTTTAATATAAAAAAGTTTGCCTCTTTGTTTGCAACATTCATAAAAAATGAAAAAAATGGAATCTTAGAGTGCTCATGGTTCTTATTTTAGGATCAAAATTATAGAGCATGGTATATTTGAGCAAAATTACTTTCATACATTTTCATGGCTTTATAGGACAATTAGAGCATTCATATATATACTATATACAAATATGAGATAGAAATAAGTACTACTTAGCAAAAAGGTTTTTGTTTGAATGATAGATGAAAGTAAGCATATCCTCCTCCTCCAAGATTTTTACTCTATATTGAAAACTGAGACATCAATGTTACCAATATACATCAGACAGTAGGTGATATATTTGAAAGACTCTTCATTCTTTATGACTAATCAAAGATATATCTGAAAACTTCAAGAATTGCTGAAATATGGTAAATTATCCTTTTTGGTCCTAAAAAAATAACCATGAGCACTAATTGGTTAAATAAAGATATTTGGTTATCAACATTACATGTTCATTGCTTCCTTTGACGAGATATTTTCAACTTTTTGATTTATAAAAATGTCCATTTGTGTTTATTGTCAGTATTAAAATCCTGATTTCTAGTAACTTTGATTTTCAAAAATTTTAAATTGGTTTGTTTTAATGTAACAGAACACCTTTTATTTTGAAATATTTGAAGACCTCATCCTTCAGGAGTGAAAAACTGAACAAAATTACTTAATGTGAGCTTTATTTTGATCTATTGTAAAAATGTGGATACACTAAATTGTTTCCTTTCTTGTTTAATTGACTGAATTTTTTCATATTTCTAATTTGGGAATGGAATGGTTCAGCTGCATTTTCTTAATTATTGATTTTCATCAAATCATAATGCAATTAAATTTATCCAACTTTTTCCTTTTCTTAAAACCTACAGTTTTTATATTTCAAAAATAAATCTGAATTTATTGACTGTCCATGTATATCTAAAATCATTAGATTGATTAATAAGTACAAGGTATCCAAAAAGTTCTGTCTGTTTTTTGATTAGTCATTGAATGAAGTTGAAATATATACAAAATGTGTGCAGCAATTGTTTTGAAATTCAGACAGCCGGAATTAGGAACATCAGACGTTATAAAAAACATGTGCACCGTGATCAGCCATCAGTTATAAGCCAGACAACCGTGAGAAGGATGGAAGTGGAAGTGTCTAGAAATCTGGTTCGGGTCTGTTTGCTTTAGAATTTCAAAGTGGGCTTATCAGCAGCTGCATCAAGTCGCTGCATATGTCAAGTGTTTGGGGATAGTGCTGTGGATGAACATACTGCAAGGCGTTGGTTTCAAAAATTCGAGTCGGGAGATTTGTTTCTCCATGATGAGCCTTGCAGTGGACGGCCACAGGTCTTGAATGACGGAGTCCTGAAGGCAGCCATTGAAGAGGACAGTAGTCTAATATGTGGTGAACTTGCAAGACGTTTCAGCATTTCCGATGAAACAGTTAGACACTCTACCTGCACCGCCTAAGTAAGACGTACAAACTGAGCAAGTGGGTTCTGCAAATGCTGTTGAAGGTCCACAAGGGACAACAAGTGGCAGTCTGCATATCGCTGCTCTCTTGCCACTGTATCACATCCTTGTTCAATCAAGTGCTTACCAGTGATGAAAAGTGGGTTCTGTATGAAACTCCCAAGTGTTCCAGACATTGGTTATCTCCTCAGAATGCTGTCCCTCACACCGCAAGACGGCTTATGCACCCACGCAAGATTATGCTTTGTGTCTGGTGAACAGGTTGTCAAGTTGTTCATTATAAACTGTTACCAAAGAGCCAAACGGTCACTGGAGGTTTATACTTGCAGCAATTGAAATGTGTGCAACAGGCATTGTGCCAGAAGGAGCCAGCACTGGTGAATCGCAATGGTGTGCTTTTCCTCCATGAGAACACCGCATGTCGCGCGAGTAATCAGGGATACCATACAGCAACTTGGGTGGAAGACTTTGTGCCATCCGCCTTATTCACCTTGCCTTTGTGCCATCCAGTTACCACTTCTTCAACTCCCTGGATAATCATCTTCATGGGAAATTCTTCACCAATGAAGCAGACTTGCGCAAAGCCCTCACGGACTTCTTTGCATCAAAACCCCCCGAGTTCTACCGCAAGGGCATTGAACAGCTAGAGATACAATGGCAGAAGGAGCTGGATGCCGATGGCAATTACTTTGAAGGCTAAATATAAGTTACACATACTGTGAAGCGCTTTCTTTTTTTCCTTTAAAAACGGACAGAACTTTTTTGGTTACCTTGTAATTACTATTTTTGGTAACCACTTGTAATATTTTGAAAAATTAAGTTGATAAAGAAAAAAATTATTTAACTTAACCCACTATTATATTTACTCAATTTTTTTACACACACACCTAGGATATATATATTTCTATATATATATTACTAAAAAACAAGCTTTAAATTATTTCTGATGAAAATATATTAACATCCAAGTTGGGAGGTAACTTTTATTTTTATAAGTAGTAGATTTTTTTTATAAGTGCCATTTCACTTCAGAACATAAGAAATCACAGCTCTGCAAAGATTTCTCTTCTTTAACACCTGTAGATTTCCCATAACCATGGTTGCTCTTGTGGAAAACAGTGCAGTGGTTTCATATTGCCGCCTTCAGTTTAGAATTCAGTTGTTCTTAGAATGATGTCCAACCAAAGTTAGAAAATTCAGTCCACCCCACTATTTAACTTATGGCTGGTAGGAAGAAGAGATAGATTCATGCCATTTTCATGTTCAAAGTAAACACAACAGCCTCAATTTAAATTTCAACTCTATTCACCAGTTCTATTTTGCATGCTCTTAGATCATTTGCATGTCCATTTTTTTCTTTTTCTTTTTTTCATTAAAAATGTGGGGATAACCCAGTGATGGGTAATGGTATTTCTCCACAACTTTCTTCTTCGAGTTTCTTTGATACATTTATTTTTACAGGTAAAGTATAAAAACAGTTTTTAAATAAATTAGTCATGTGCTATGCTAAAAATAAAAGAATTGCATCTTTCTTTGAATGTATTTGATGTTTGTAAGAGCAGTGAGAGAGTTTGTTGTGCTTTGACTTGATTTGAGAACATTATCTTGCAATGTTTTTGTTTGCTCACCCAATTATTTATTATAAATGTCAATCTCTTTCAGTTGCATCGAAAATATTTTCTGTTGCAATGCACTCACAAATGCACAAAAATATACCACTGACTTCAAATATTGCTCTTTCTTCATAAGTACCATATTTGATGGCATATAAGACTTGCATTTAATTTTTTCTATGATTATTTTTTACAATAATGTTCACCCTGTACAAGGCTCAAAACTGCTCAAAGTAGAGGGTTACAAAGTAAGAGGCACAGTTTATGAAGCTATGTGAGAAAGATAACGAAGAATGAAATACAAAGGGGATGAGGGTAGTCTGCTACAATATGCATAGCAAGGCAGAAATAGTCACAAAAATATAAGTATATCTTTGCAACAAAAGTAAGTTTGGGAAGGACTACGAAATGAGGATATTCTGATGTTGTATGAAAACCATCTTGCAGATATTTGTGATTTGGAAGTGAAGTCTTTACAAAAGGCAGACCTGCTTGGAACAAAAATAATACTTTGGGAAGTAATGGATGCACAGGTGGTGTAATAATGTCTTTGGGTTGGAAATTAGAGAGCCAAGTTCAAATTGGGTTTATTATATTCATTTATGTAAAAATACCCTTGGGAAAGCTATGAATTCACCTTGTCTTTCTCAGCTATAGGTTAATTAGTAGGATGCATATCAATAAATCATTATCATTTCCCAAAAATTCTTAAAATTTAAAGATATTTTACTGGCTTTAAATAACCTGCAAAAAGTGTCATATAGGGTGGATGAATGCTTGGGAATATCAGATGATGTAAACAAGCAGATACCCACTTAGATACTGGCCAGGCTTAATGTTGATTGACTTTGGTTATTGTATGAGAATTGCTGTTTCAACATGATATGACTGTAAGTAACCTAGCTCTGGTTGTATCAGTTTTGTATCAAAGCTCACACAAACATGTTCAGACTATCACATTTGACCCTGAATATAAAGTGTTCATATTATAATGGTAGTATCTTTGTTTGTTTTTTCCTTCTCAATATGAAATAGTAAATGATCAGTTTGGGTGAATATTAATAGTTGAGACTGAATAATGGTTTACAGAAAGGCATCACATTTGCATAGAATAGTTTTTAATTTTTTCATAATATTTTGAGAAATTGTTTTATATGTTGTCATATATGGTAAAAAAAAGTGTTTTGCGTGTTACTTTTCTAGCTGGATTAGATAATGTTATAGTTTTTCAAACTTTATAGCTCTACAGTAATATATATTTTTGTAACATTAATTCATTTATATTTTTATCTATAATGAAATATTGTCTTTGTCTCAATTCCACACTTGAAGTAGAAAAATGTTTTTATTATGCTGAAATAAAATTTATGTTTAGGTCTGATTTAAGAATTTTAAAGAATCTTTCTTATTTTGATTAATAAAATTTTTATTGTGTTATGCTGAATAGAATAATCGGAAATTATTTCATATTTAATTTGTAATTTTCATAAGGAAATTAAAAATGGAGAAATGAAAAGAAATGTTTATCAAAGTGTGAGGAAGAAATCTGCATGAAAATCCTAACTTAATTATTTAAAACAAAACAATTTAAAAATTTACTTATTTTATTTTGTTGTAGGTAAAAGTTAAAGCAATCTGTGACTATAATGCTAATCGACTTGATGAATTGTCTCTCAAAAAAGGCTGTATTGTTACAAATGTTAACAAGCAAGAAGGAGGATGGTAAGTTTTTATTAGATAAGGAACAATATTGCTGAGAACTGTATGACAAAGTGGAAAAATTTTCTTGTGACTGGTTTCATTCTTTAGGACTTAGTTGGACTAAATTTATTGTTGATGCCACAACTAATATGTACAGTTGTAGAAATAAAAATAAGTACCCACTGAACAGAGTATGCAAAACAGAAAGGGTAGTCTGTAAGGCAGAGGTAGAAAATGAAAAAGGCCAAAGCATCCTTTATGCTAGAAGCTTACAAATATAGTATGAAACAAGCTAACCATGTGTGAGAGCTTTAAGAAAAAATGGAAAGAGCTAAGCCATATAGTACTGGAAATATTATGTGCAAATTGTGTCATGAAGAAAAGCTGGCAATTATGTTGTATCGAGAGCAAAGCAACTTTTTAAATGAGAGATTTGAAATGACAGCTTGCAAACATGAAAAAAATATCCTACTGGAGCAATGTGAACATAAATGAGTTTTACTCTTGCTTTACCCTTGCTTTACCCCCCCTCTCCCCACATTAAATTTCCCATTTATATCATCAGTCACTTTTTCTACTCCCTGTATTATTTTCTGATGAATCTTAAATAAAAGTGGAATGCATTCAATTTATAAATGTTTCCTACAGGTTCCTTGTCTTATCTCTACACACACGCAGACACACACACAATGCATCCTTCAGCAAGGCCTCTGATTTGGAGGTTTTGAGGAGCATGGTACCACCTCATAATTGCTACTGTTTCCACATTCACCCTGACATGGGGTGGCAGCACCTGTTAGGGTCCCAGTTATAGAAAAATACTTAACCCCCAAACTGGGGTCAAAACACTATAAAAGTATAAAAATAGATTTTTATATGTAGCAAAAATACCAGCTATACTGTTTTTGGAGAAGAATATTGCCAACAATACATTTTCTGAAGGAAAATAAGTGCAAAACATTTTTGAAAAAAAAATATTGTCAGCAATACATTTTCGCAGAAAATTGAAGAAAAAAAATGTCAGCAATGCAGTCACTTACTCACGGGTTTAATGTGGCTTCCCTCTGTCTCCTACAAATACTTTCACAGCTTCTGCTCTGACAAGCTTAGCTCACTAGTGCCCCTTCTGCATGAGTTTACTCAAGCTACTTGACTAGCAACTAGGTCCCACCCTTTTACAGTGAAACCAATAAAATGTGACAGCAATTTCTACTCTAGTAGCTTCTTTTCTCACACTTCCCGCCTGTGGAATTCCCTTCCATATACCTGCTTCTTTGACAGCTATAATCTCCAAGAATTTAAATGTATGGTCAATAACCATCTCCTATCTCTCTGACTCTCATCCTTTCCCTCATGTTCTTTTCTCTGTCAACTCTACTCTCATCAGCTCCCTTCATATTAGTATTCTCATCTTTCTCTAACCCATTCTCTGACACCTCCTATAACTTGTTCCTCTTTCTTATCACTCTTCTTCTATGTAACCCACTGCACAGCAGTGGCAGTAAAACTGCCTTGCTTGGGGTGAAATGATTATTAAAAAAAAACATGAATTTTAACAGAAAAAAAATATTACCAGCAATGCATATGACTCTCAGTAAAACTCTCTTTACAAAAATATGTCAATAAAACCTGATCAGGAAACTGATTTCTAATGAAGAATACACATTTTACATACAAATCTATTGTAAATTTTCTGCATTAATTAACTCATTGAGGTTGATATACTGTAAAACAAACACACACACATTCTAGTACTGACAAAAAATTTTACTTCACTACAGAAGGATGTCATATTATGTAGATATTTTTGTGCGCTAAATACAAGTGCTAGTATGAGTTTCCTTCAATCCCCTCCAATGTCAGCATAGACTTAAATTATTTTTTTTTTAATAATTATCTTCACAATTATTTTAGTTCTATGTTTTGCATAATTTCCAGCAGAGCATTTGACCAGCACACGTATTTTATAAGTTGATAAATTCCTACTGGCCTGACTATTTTTAATGGCATTTGTATTTGGTACAAAAGAATGTGAATACACTGATTACCAACCTTTCGAGTAAAAAAAGGTTTGTCTGCTTTCAAAATTAGTATTCAGAATTTTGCTTTTTACCTAGGCTCAAAATGAGACCAGACCCTAAACCAACATTAATCTTCATGAGTGTTCATACCCTCAAATAGGTCCCTTGCCTTGAATGCTTACTGGGTCTAAAGCTCACTTTTAATCTCAAATGAAACATATATTCATGTCATAGAAGAAGTTGAAAGAATAGCTGGTTCCTTATATTATTTCAGAAGAAAGTATTTTCTGGAGTGATGCTTGATCAGACCAAGAATGGAATATTGCTGCCATATCTTCACTGTCCAGCCTTGAAAGCACTTTTGCAACCTTGTAGATGATGAATTATTCTCTACCCTGCAGTCCATCCTTATGTCACAGATGAAATGTTGCTAGCCTCTCACGACTCTAGATGTTTGGATGAATTACATTCTTTAGTTTCACCAGCTTAGACCTTCATAACTCAGATCCACCATGACATGTTCATGGGGCTAAACCATCCCCTTCCCTTCTTGTTTTTTTGATAAGGAGCAAGTTCCACTCAGCTTCTTCTCAAAGGCTATCTCTTTGTGGAACACTCCTGAGAAGATGCTTCCTTGACAAATACAATCTTGGTCTCCTCATCCAGAGTCAACCAATACCTATCCTACACGTTCTTACAATTCCTTCTTCTTAATTCCTCCTTTCTTACTCAGTAACCCTCTACCTTGAGTGTCCCTTGTATTAGATGAACTATCGGGAAGTAAAAAAAGACAAAAATAAGTATCAAAGAAATATGCAACTGTTTCAGTCTCTAAGTAGACGTAAATTATACCTTCCCTTATTTAACTTTAGCATGTTTCTTTCTTTAATGTTTTTTGTATCTTTTTTTTTTTTTTTGCAATGCTGTTTTACTATTTCTAAAACTGTTCTTATAATAATTTAATAACTTCTTTCCTCAGTATATTCACTTTTACTATTATTCGACACCATAATTTAAGTAGGTTAAAGAAAATAACTGATTTCTCTTTGCTTTCCTAAATACATTTGTCTATAATGTTTTAAATATTTTTTTTGTTTGTTTACAACAAAATTTTATTTATAGTGACTCAACATTTCGCAATTAATGTCTGAATTGATTCCCATGTAACCATAATTATTTTTCTTTATTTTCTTGGAAATATAATTTATTTGTTCACCATATTTTTTTCTTTTTCTTTCAAAACATAACTTATGATTTCTTTTAATCTAATGACAGGTGGAGAGGTGATTATGGAATTAACAAACAGCACTGGTTTCCTGCTGGTTATGTTGAAGAAATTGAAACCTCTGAAGATTCTGGAGAGTCTACTGTACTTGGTGCTTTACAAAAAGGTTCAATGGACATACAAAATTGCTTTGTTGGTAAGAATTCATTTATTGATATGTTCTCAAGTTTGTTTTTTTTTTTAATCATATCCCCCTGAGCAAGGCGGTAACGCCACTGATGTGCAGGGGGCTACATAGGAGTGAAAAGATTGGAAAAGAGAAAACCAGAAGCCGCATCCTAAACTGGAAACAAGGGATGAGCTTCTTCACCTGTTCAATAGACGTGGGTGGAGTGTGAACTGGGCAATAGATAGATCTATCTACTCCAATTGAAAAAAAAAAAAAAGTGAGAAGATTGGAAAAGAGAAAACCGGAAACCACGTCCTAAACAGGAAACAAGGGATGAGCCTCTTCACCTGTTCAATAGACGTGGATGGAGTGTGAACTGGGCGATAATTTAGTCTAGCTACTCCAATGGGGGGAAAAAAAAATTGAGAAGTTGAAACTGAGAAAAAAAAAAAATTTTTTTTTTTTTTTTTTCTTCAAGTTTCAACTTAGTTAAAGTCGAAAGAAGCCTTCGAAGCTAAACTAATTTACAGAACCTTCTCTAGCAAGTTTAAAAAGACAAAATAAATAACCCTTTGGTTGTCCATCTGAAAGGAAAATTTACCGTAGTAGTTAGAGGCAAAATACAGTTTCTTATTTAACAATGGCGAAAAGAAAATTAACATTAAATACAAGAAAAACAAGAATGGCTGGCCACTTACAAAACAGATAAACTTTGAACTGAAGTCAAGTGAGAAATTCCAGCAAACAGTGACACCAAAATATTTCAACTCATTTCAATAGTGGCGGCCAGTCGACTGAATTGTTAGTGTGACCAAGCACGAAAAGAGAGGGACTGAGAGAGAGAGGGGACTGAGAGAGGTAAAGTGGTAAAGTGATGTGGGATAAATTATCGGAGGTATTTTACACTTAAATTCTTTAAAATAACGATATTGCAACAGGTTCTAATAACAAAATAAGGTAAATAATATCTCGATCTGTTCATATCGAAAGAAGCCTTCGAAGCTAAATGTCTATTTGATTTTCAAATACATTGCTTCAAGAATATTCACTGAGATATTTCTCATTACTATAAATGTTACACTTAGTGGAACATGTTTGAGTAGGCATCTTTGTTTTTCTAGTGTCTTTAATAGAGGATAATAAAAAAAAACCGTGTCCTTTGGCAGGGTTCAAACCTGCTTCCCTCTTATATAGGGAAAAATCAGCATATAGTTAAACTTGCTTTTAGACAACTTGGCCATGGTGAACTTCACAGCAAAGCAAGGCTCAATTACTCTCATGAAAGAAAGCACATTGCTTATTAAAATCCCTTGAAGCCCATATCTGATAACTTCATTTTCATATCAAAATCTGTCATATCAAAGGAATTAATAAGTAGGTTTTTTAATCTGACATTTTTCATTGCTAATTTCTTATTCTTCTGTGTCATGCCCCTTCAGGAGGTTGGCACTTTTGGCTCTCCACAATTTCCTGTCCTTTGAAACTCTTAGTAAATTTTGACTTTTTGCTATCTCTCCTAATCCCTGCTCTGCCATTAGAAAGGTTATTCATTGTTCTCATTATCATTTCCAAGAAAAATCATGATTATCACTTTTATAAACATCATATTTAGTGAATGCATATTTGAGTAGATTTTTTTTTTCCCAGCTATCAATCAGTGGTGATACATTCATATGTTGATTTTTCTGATTCTATATTTTTTTAAAAGGAAATCTTCATATAATTTCCATATTGTAACATTTTTTTTAAAATCATTTCACCGGCAAATAAGGCAATAAAACCATTAAGACAGAAAAGGTCACTGTTAGAGAATATGAGAAAAATATACTAAAATACACTATTAATGAGCAAGACAGGATAAGGATTAATCTTCAAAAATTTAAATGCAATGTCAAAGTTGAATGGAAAACAACATGCTGGAAAAGTTTCACAAGTGAGAAATCTGATGAAGAAAAGTTCATCGAAATACTTACCATGAAGTAGTTATAGAAAAGACACAGAGAAAGCTACATTACCATGGTGGGAAATTGACTGAAGCCAAGATGTCAGGTCAGGACTGATGACATTGCAGATTTTTCTTTAAACTTTATGAAGAATCTCTAAACATAAAGTATGAGAAAAAGACTAAATGTGGCAGCAATATTCAAAGCAAGAAAAAACAGTACAGTTATAAATATGTAAGACTGATTATAGCTAGAAAAATGTCTGTCTCAACACAGTGAACTGACTTTTCTAGCTGCAGACATCACAATGGATTCACTATATTCTTTCTGCTTCATGTCAATGAAAAATGTTAGTTTGAGAAGATGAGTCACTCTCCTGGAGGTTAGCATCAGCCATGCTGATAAAAAAAAAGTTCTCTCAAATGATTTAAAGAGACCAATTTTGTTTTGGAGGCATTGCCCAATTTAACAACTTATTGAAGGTCATTTTTTAAATCAGTTGCCAATTTGACCTTATTAAACCTAAAAATACATTAATTAGATATTCTGATTTTGTACCAAATGAAGTAGATACATTGCAATATATAGCAAGCTTTCATAATTTTAATGCATTGTTGATATCAGTTTAAAGCTACTTCCACAGAGGTGGCCACCCCCAAACCCCAAGAACTGTCACTTTGTGGAGCAGACTCTTGTGTGAGTTCTTCCCTAAACATTACAATCTTATCCTTTTCAAGTTGAGTCAATTTTTTTTTTTTTTTTGTCTTCCTTATTCTCATAATCTTCATTTCCTAGTTCCTCACATTTCTGTTTCTCATTTACCCTTTTCACACCATTAGATGACGGTAAACTTTTCCCATCATGTGGGAATGTTTTTTCCCTTCCATGTAAGACTGATTGAGTGGGTCAAATACAGATACATTTTGAAAATATATTTTCTTTCATTTAAATAATTGGAAGACAATTTTAAATTTTGGCCCAATTTTTTGCAGATGTCCCTGCTCTCTTATTTTGAATCTTTTGAATTATTACATCTGAGGTGTCATCAAGTAGTCCTGCAATACCAAGAACTTGTTAAAGGCAGCAGTTATAGATGCATTGTCTAACATGAATAAGAATCATTCTCATGGCTGAAGGTGATTTATTAAATAACCTTTTCCAGTTTAACATGTACAAATTATTTTGAAAGCATATTAATATTTTTCTATAAAATATTTTTGTTTTTCTTAATATTACAATTTGTTCTCATTTACCTGATTGTCATGTTTTTTTATTCTTTCTAATTACAGAAAAAGTTGTTGGCCACCCAAGTCGACAGTTTGTTTTTAAGATTTACAGTAACAATCAAGCCACACCTCTGGAAGTGGCTGCAGAAAGTGAATCTGAGCTCAATGACTGGATTACAGCCATCACAAAATGTATTCAAAATGCCGCCAGACGAGTATGAAATTATTTTTTACTCAAATATATGGTGCTTGCTGCAACATCTTTGAAACTCTTTTGCAAATTTCTAATCTTTTTATTTACAGGGGAGTACTGAAATGTTTTTAGCCCAACTCACTTTTATTTCAAGCTGAGAACTTCTCATTGTGCATCTGAAGAGATACAAAATGATTTTGATCAAATTTTAAAAATTGTTTTAAAATGTACACAAGTTTCTAGCATCCTCTTTTTGAAAAATCTAGACACTGAATACACAGCTGGAAAGCAGTTTTGACTGTTCTGTATTCCATGTTCATTTATCATGTTGAAAAAATGGAAGAAAAATAGCAGCAGATATAATACACTTGATATTGTGTGATTTTTTTTTTTTTCAAGTTGAACAATACAACTAAAACAAAAATGATTGAACTCTATAGAAACGTTTAGATTAGAAGCAGTGTGTTTTGAATTATTTGCAGCAGTCAAGATAGGTGACAAACTATGCAGTCATAGACTACAAGAATTTGACAATGGTTACTTGCACTCTGTGCTTGCATCCATTTAAATTTTTTGATGATATATAAAACAAATATATTTGCATTAAAAACAAAAACTTGAAGGTCTTTGATACAAAGTTTACATTTACTCAAAATGATAAAAAAGGATTTAGTAAAATAGCATCTTTTTTGTTTTTAACTTGTTGCTTTTAACTTAGTGTTATTACAGGAAAATTGTTTATACATTTACAGTCTATGGAAGATTTTTAAAAAGAAGGTTGGGGGTTCCACCTGAATTGTCAGTGTGAAACATTGAATGACATTCCCCCCTTAGATTACACTTCTTGTTAGATACGAAAAAAAATATTGTATAAGATTGTTTTGATCAGTGCAACTTCCTTATCAGGTCAGAAGTTTAAAGATGTTGTTGTTGGTCAAAATTTTATCAACCACTTCATTGTATTAAAGCGAAAGTCATTGTGTCAAAATGGAATTTGGAAACTTCCAGAATAATGGTGTAATAGCAAGGAAATATTTAAATAAATAATTATTTAATATACAAGTTGCAATGGGTAAATTGTCACCATTTCATGTTTTGTTTTATGTATGTGTATTGTTTCTTTTTGGATTTTGTCAACTGCACTGTATAGTAGGGTTAGGCACTATCTGTAAGAAAAAGAGCACCATGACACAATTCGCTCTACCAGAAATTTGGAAATGCTGGAAACTTTTATAAACCCTCCAAATATAATATGCAAATTTTATCACCATTTTGACTGATTGTTTATTGCATAAGTTATAAAGAAAGTATGTGATGGACGTGCACAAATATTGCTAGTTGATGGTAGTAATAATTGCTTTTCACATGTTTCTTAAAATATTATTTAAAATATCTTTAGGTTTTTCATTATTGAAAACATTAAATAAAATCTTAATAGTCAAGAATTTCACTGAGTCTAAACAAATACCATTGTTGTAATAATTTTATTACTAGTTTATCTCATTGTTGCTTTTTATCACATCACTCTGGGACAATATACTTGATCTGATAGATCAAAAAGCATAAACTAAAGTTACATCACACTTTCTAATTTCATGTTTACTCTAGCAGTCAGTTTATCAAATCGGAGGGTTATAAATGAAACAATAAGGTGGTGTAAAGCTAGTAATAAAATATTGAAAATATAAGCGTTTTGTTTGAATAAGTATGTTCATTATGGTTGTTATACACGCAACATTAAGTTATTTATCCATACAGCTACAGAGTGATACAAGGCTGAACTTAAAATAGGAGTCCAATGTATAGAACACATCAGAGGCCAAAAATAATTTATCATACTTTCACATGTCTGTTGTACAAAGTAATCTTGAAATTTTGAACTGAAACTTTTATTCAATCCAATGGAGTAGATTATAGATTGAATAAAGGCTTTGGTATGTACAACAGCTGAATCATAACAATTAAGAGGATCATTCTAGTACAAAGGGAAAGGTTTACGATAATGATAATATCAAAAATTTCAACATGAAAATGTTAGATCTTAAATAAAAAAATAAAAAAATATTGCTATTTTAATAAAACTTTTAATCAATGTAAATGTCATAAGTTCTTTTTGAGTAAAGGCTATTTATTTCAATGTATAATTTTTTTTTCTCTTATGTCTGTTCAGGTAACTTATGGGCAGCATTTAGAGAGAACACAACGAATTGCTCAGGAATTTTCTGATTTGATCGTCTATTGTCAGACTGTTCCTTATGATTTAGAAAGTAAGTTTTGCAGTATTTTTCACTTAGATACTTTTATCTATAGTTTTTCAAATTAACTTTTCCATGTCTCAATGTTGATTATCCCATGAATATGAAAGCCAAAATATCTATATCATTTCTGATTAGTCTAAGCTTTTACAAAACAAGTTTTATTTATGCTAACACAATTTTTCAATAATACTAAATATTATCCTTTTTGTTAGTAAATAAAGAAAATTGTCATAAGAAATTCAGCTTAATCTTAAACAAATAATTGAACAAAAAATATTTACAGAATTATTTTTTTATTGATGAAACTTTATCTTTGAAATTTCCTTCCAGATTGTGGGAATTATCAAGAGATGTCTTCCATTCAAGAAAGCACTGTAGAAAAGATGGTTACAAAGAAAGAGGCACGATCATTTGTGAAATATCCTTTTTACTTATTCTTATATCAGCTTCTTCAGCTTTCTGTGATTAATAATTCTTTCATAAATTCTAATAATTATTTCATAAAAGAGTAAGAAAGTAATACATCCTGTCTTATTGAAAATGGAGCAAACAAAGAAAATGGATTTGGTGCAAAAAGTCACATGATTCATAATAAAAACAGTTGAATATATATAAAATTCATTTTTGGTCAAGTGAAATTGGATAGTGGATGATATTCTGTGATTCAGGTTATTATCAACATAAGTAATGGTTTATTGTTAAACTGATTTTATTAAATATATATTTGAAATCACTTTTTCTTTTTTATCATAATTTTTTATTTAATTTTTGTTTAGCATCAAATGAAGTTTTTTAGTTAAATTCATTTTTAAAACCATGCACAATTCCCACAATTTATTATACATAAAATTTTGACTACCAGATAATTTAAAAACATGAGATATAAAAGTAACTTCAAAGACATGTTTAATAAGACTGGTTACTTGCTTTTATATTGGATGAAATGCCAAGGTATTTCACACTGTAATCAAAACAATGTTTTGAAGAAAAAAATTCCATTTTTGCTGTTAGAAAAACAACTTACTATAAACACATCTATTTTAACAATGTATACCTAAAGTATTTTTATGCCAGTTCAGTTTGATTTTACGAAGAACTCTACAAATTTGTTGCTAGAAATCCTTAACTATTCTTAGATTTAACCAACATCAGTTGAGTCGTGTCTACCCAAAACGGTATCGAACAGATTCTTCCAATTTTGATCCAGTGGCTATCTGGAATTGTGGATCTCAGATGCTTGCCTTCAATTACCAAACACCAGATCGTGGCATGCAACTTAATATGGGAAGGTTTTCTATGAATGGCCAGTAAGTAACTTTTTTTATATTAAATACATTGATTTAAAACTTCAAAAGTTATTGATGCAGTTTTTGTGGAGAATTCCTATCACAATTGTGTAGGTTTATCAAGATAGATATTTTGTATTGTATTTTAACCCTTCATTAGTATTGTGCAATGTTTGAACGCCACACAAAATGTTTTTAAAGTGGAAAGTGAAATTTTCATGTAGATTTTTGAATACCTGTGTCTCATAACTGTAAGTTTTTGTTTTTAGTCATATTTGTGAAATGCAAGCACTTTTTTGTTGATTATAAATAAAACCTAATGCATATTTTAATTTTTGAAAGTTAAAAATGTATTTTTTTTTTTTAAATTTGATTTTTCAGAATAAAAGCATTTTCTAATTATCTTATAAAATCAGAAATAACATGCAAGGCAACATATAAGAGGAAGATTAACAATTAAATGATAAACCTGTAATATTTTAAATGGAATATTTGAAAATCCTATGTTACTGTGGCAATGTCCCATAGTACTAACAGTTAAAGTAGTTGGATGACTGATCATACTGAAAAAAATTCCTTTGCCTGCAATGATAAAATGATGGCAATCATTAGAACTGATTTGTTTGATGTTTGTTATAACAAATACATTTCAATGGAATATTAGCCTGGGTAGCCTTAAAAATCTGTCAATCTGTAACAAAACTAAGTTCAAGAAAGCTGTCAGTAAAAAAAAAAAAAAAAAAAGCATCTTCTTATTTTTCCCACTGTATTTACCAGCTTAGGTTAATTTTTTTGTTTTATTTATTTTTTAATACTATTCTCATAGAACAAAAGCTTAAACTGTAATATTTGCGAAAGCACTAAAAATTCTCAACATGACCATTAACTTTTCAAATATTCATAAATAAGTAAAAAAAAAATAACTTCCCTTACTTAAATTCAGTGGTTAAATTTTAATAGTACAAATGAAAAATGGATCTTAAAACAATAAGTTTTAAATTTGCTGATCTCTGAGTATAAGTAATGTAGTTTTGTTTTGTTTTGTTTTTTTTGTTTTTTAATTTAATTTTGTATTTTTTAGGAAACAAAATTTATTGAATTCACTGCATTAATTATTCTTTTGGACAGTGTCATGTAGTGTTCATGCATTTTATGTTTTAGTGTGATGTTAACAAGTATTTGCAGAGGAGAGGTTCCGATATAATAACTAAAAAGAAATCAGATTTAATATTAAATGGATATGTGAATAAAACACTTTGATGAATAAATTATGGGGAAAAAAAAATTTGGGAATTGATGAGTGAAAAATGGTATATTTTAATATTTTTCATAAAGTGAATGTGAGAATACGCTTCACTTTTTATATTCAGTTGAATTTGTTAATCCTTGAGGTGATTAATGGATCAAAATGTTAAGTTACTGATTAGATCTGCTGGTTTTTTTAAAAAATGAAACATTAGAGATTTAAATTTACCACAAGTATAAATTTTTGTTTACAGACTTTAAAAACAATGCTCTTAATAATTATCTTTAAGAACAAAGTTTTTATTGTATTTTTTTATGTATATCTCATAGGATAATCAACACCATAGCAAAAAATAATCATGCATAATATCTTTTGAAATAGTTTTTCTTTTCCAATTCTACTGAAGTGATTAATGGATATCAGTATTTTTTATATCACACCTTTAAAAAATGATTTTTTTTTTACATGAATTATAAAATTTAAAAAATGATTTGAGTTAAAATTATATTTTTAACTCATATATAATAGAACTTATTATTTTATACACTTTAATTGCATTACAATAAAAACTGGCATCTGATGGTTATATATTAATGAGATAAATGTAGATCAATCTTGTGGATGGTAGCCAGTTTAAGAGGAAGTCAATGCTGAATCCAGAACTGGGAAGAAGGCAAAAGCAAACTACCATTTTTTACAATGCATCATAATGTATGAATAAAAAAAAGGAATCTAGGGAGTCATTATTGCTTGCATCCTTAAGGAGCCTAACATTGTAAAACATAGACTGATCTATGATAAACTGACAGTATTTTTTGATTTTTGTCTTGTAGATGTGGTTTTGTTGCCCAACCTGATTGTATGTTGCATGAAGATTTTGATCCACACAGTATACACACAATGAAAGATGTGGAACCAATGATATTGACAATGACTGTAAGTTTCCTTGTTTAATCAATAAAATTCATATTTACTGTAAACATAATTCCTTTATTTGCTACGAGTGCAAAGATATTAATATTCCCTTGTATATGAAATCTCAAATAATAATTGATATCAATGCCAGATTACTCATTTTTTGATTCTCCTATATATAAAATTCTGTGACTTCTCTTAGCCTATCCCTCACACCCTCTGAAATAAAGTTTATTCCTAAACCATCTGAATATCCTTTTGAATAGAGAAGAATCCAGTTTCCAGTTTGACCTGAATTAGTTAGAACTAAAAACAAATCACAGGAATTTGGCTCCAGAAAGAAATGTTTACACTTGGCCATTGTATGTCTTATGCTAAAGAGTAAGAAATACTAAAAATTTATTATTCACTATTACAAAGAAGAAAAAAAAAGGAATCTTTCTGAAAGAATATTCTTTACCATGAAGTTCTATTAAATTAAAGAATTCAACCGTGAATTATGGTTATTGTCAAAGTATTTTTCCAAACAAATCAGCTTATTCAAATTTCATTGATTGGTTTGTTAAATTGAAAGAAAACAGTTTGTAAATCTTGGCAAAATGTGTTAATGATAACTTCAACAATACTAAATATTGTGACAATTTCAACATGCTGATGTGTATTGCAAAAGAAATTCTAGTATTAAAAAATTCTAATACCTCCAGTTTTTTAATTTTTTTAAATTCAGGTAATTGGAGCCCGTCATCTGGTAAAGCAAGGACGGGGTATTGCCAGTCCTTATGTGGAGTTAGAAGTTTGTGGCCTTGACTGTGATAATCACAAAGAACGATCCAGTACTAAAGGTGATTTTATTTCTTCCTTTCTTTATTTTGTATCTAAAAGTAAGTGCTAATGATACTATGTCCAACAATGAATGAATATCCTTTCCATCACAAACATTTTATCTTTCATCTTGAATATATTTTTTCTCGTTGTAAACCAAACAAAAATCTATTAAATTTTAAAGGATTAAGTGTTACTAACTTCTTAGAATTCAAGTTCATGTTTAGGATATAGACTGATTTAACTCTTTGGCCTTTTAAACAATATTTTTTTTATCCTTTGTTGTATTCTTTATAATTTTGTAACAAGGACCTTATTCCAGTTCTGAGAAGTTATGTTAATAAATATAGAATTGTCAGTAGAATCAACCACACATTTTTGTTAGTCACAAATTATTTATAAGCATGTTTTTTAGTTTGTTTTATCTTGTCTGTGTATATATATTTTTTGCATGCAGTCATATTCCATAATATTTACATGGATAAGACTTAAAAATGTAATTTATTTTTCATAATTGTTTTATTGTCGAAAGTAGCAGTAATACAAGCTTTGTAGAAGCTGACAAAATAAATCTAATTATCTATAGATATATAAATGTGATTAACTGGTAGATATATATTTATCTATATTTTTATTTAATAGTAAATAGGTTTACCTATTATCCAGTTCAAACTCCTCCCCATTTTTTTGAACAAGTTTAACAGCTTCTGTAGAAGGTTTATCCCTTGTCTCTTGTTGAGGATTGGATTTCTGGTTCCTTCTCAAGTCTTTTCATTCTCTTTCATTCCCAGTAGCCCCTTGCATCTTATTGGCATTTTCATCTTGCTTGGGATGAATTGATTAAAAACTAAATTTCTTTTAATGGGAATAAAAGGTAAATTGTAAAATAAATAATTAGTAATATACTATATAATCTTATTCATATTTTCATAAAATATAAAAAAAAATGTGTAACATTAAATTTTGATAAGTATCTATGCATTTATTTTTTCTCACTAAAATATTTTAAAGTTATCAAGATTTTTATATGCACACAATAATTATGGTGATGCTTTGATAGCTGAGAAAATCTTTGCTTGTCATTAACTATTATATATCTATATTAATTTTTCAGTGGACAGTGGTTTAAATCCTGTGTGGAATGAAGTGTTCCACTTTGATATAGATTGTCCTGATTTAGCATTGCTGAGAATTGTTGTCCAAGTAGAAGACATGTTTGATGATCACAGTTTCCTTGGACAAGCTTGTTACCCTGTTAAGTGTTTAAGATGTGGTAAGAAAAGTTGTTTTCATTCCAACCCCACTTATCTTATTTATTCCTATTCGTCTTTTTCATCAGAATTTGGGCTTTAACTATAATTGTATTTTGTAACCCTGTGAAGTGTTTTTCAGTTAATTGCTTAAATTTATATATAGATACTTCAAGAAAATCAGGGATGAAATGGATTATTTGTCTATTAGCTGTTCATACTATTCGTCTTCAATTTTGATTCACTTTAATCATTACATATATAATGGCAGCAAGTTTTGTGGGTTGAAATAAAATAATCCCTATTGTATTTTAAGCTACAACTGCATTTTAATCCAGTAAGGTTTTGGTTTTTGTTATTGAAATCCACTGACTTTATTATTACTTTATCACTAATTAACAAACTAAATAATTTGGGGGCTAAACATGTTTTGCAAATTTTTAACCTAAAATTCAAATAAGTTTTGGCTGAAGACACTGCCAGTGGTCAGGAATTAATAATAATTTTGCTTTCACTTTTTAGGTTATAGAGTTGTTCCATTACAGAATGGTTACTCTGAGGAATTGGAATTGGCTTCCTTACTGATTCACTTTGACATAAAGAATACAAGAGTAAGTAAATATCTTATTTGTTCATTAAAAGAGAAAATTGTTTTTACTTTTTACTATAAAGTATACCTTAGATATAACTGATATTTTAGTTTAAAACATATTTGTTCAGTGGAGTTAAAGATATTAAATTTATATAGGTTCAAGTCAAGCAACTGACTTCCCACCTAGAATTGAGTGACGTTCACATACCCTGTCGCTGGTCTCTGACATAATTTCAAAGCTTGACCCTAGACGTAAGCAGAGGTGACAGAATACCCGTCATTGTCCTGAAGAAATGTGCCCCCTGAACTCTCCAAACTCTACAGCTACTGCCTCTCTGCTTCTTGCTTTCCTCCTCTGTGGTTCCTGTATTTAAGAACTCTGGAGAACCCTCAGATCCCTCTAAATATTGCTCTATCAGCCTCCTATTGATTTTTGGCAAAGTGTTTGACACTATTATCAATGTTGAAGTTATTCAACATCTCACAGTTCATGGCATATTCTCTGATAAACAGTATGGTTTCCACTTCACCAGGTTTACTGCTGATATGCTAATGACTATAACAGAGCATATATATATATATATATATATATATATATATATATATATATTAATCATTTCACCCCAAGCAAGGCATTCCACTGCCACTATTGCGCTTGGGGCTACATAGGGGGAAGTAAATAGGAAGAGTGGTTAGATATAGGAAATGTCAGAAGTGGGGGAGGGTGATAGTTGGGTGGGTGGGAAGAGTGTTTGAAAGAATGGAAGTTAGTTTGTTAGGAGGTGTCTATTGACCTTACATTTAAACTCCTGGAGATTGTAGCCGTCGGAAGCAGTCATGTGGAAGAGAATTCCACAGTTGAGAAGTGCGAGAAAAGAAACTGTTGGAGCAGAAGTTGCAGTTGCATTTTATCGGTTTCACTGTAAAAGGGTGGGATCTAGTTGCTAATCTAGTATCTCGTGCAAATTCGAACCTAGGGGGCACCAGTGATCTAAGCTCATCAGAGCAGAAGCTGTGAAAGTATTTATAGAAGAGACACAGGGAAGCCACATCATGCCGGTGAGAGAGAGACTGCAGGCGGTTTGCTAAGTCGGTATAAATCACATTACAGACCCTCCGCTGTACCTTGTCTAGAAGCCCAAGGAGAATAGCAGGGGCACCCGACCAGATATGGCAACAGTATTCAATGCACAAGCGGATGGTAGATTTATAAATGTGCAGGATAGATTCAGACGGAAAAAACCTCCGGGCCCTGCACAGAGAATCGACTTTCATAGCAGTGGATTTAGCAATGGATTCGATATAGTCATTCCACTTGAGGTCCGCTGAAAGTGTAAGAGATGCAGATATATATATATGAGGCCTTCGATAAGAAAGGCAAAGCTTGAGCTGTTGCCCTAGATATCTCAAAAACATTTGACAGTCTGGTATGCTGGCCTTCTACGCAAGCTACAGCTCGATGGTATAACTGGACGCTTGTTTGATCTAATCCAGTTGTTCCTTTCAAATCACGTGATGAAGGTAGTATTGAATAGTTATGCTTCCAAATACTATCATATGAACACAGGTCTCTCAAGGCTTTATTCTAGGTCCTATGCTTTTTCTGATCTTCATCAACGATCTCCCTGATGTAATCAGATCCCAAGTAGGCATCTGCATTGATGACACCACCATTTACTCCCGCCGTGATAAGAAATCTGCTGTGGCTGCCAAAGCAAACCTCAGGGCTGATCTTGAAAAGGACTGCCAATCTGTGGTGGACTAGGGTAAGAAATGGCTCATAAATTTTAATGCTTCCAAAATGAAGCTGCTATCTTTTAACTACCATAGAGAATTGCTCCTCTGCCACATCAGCATGGATCAGGCTAATTTCCCTGAATGAAAGCAAAACACTGCACCTCCTTGGCCTAACTCTAGATATCTTCTAGTTTTGTATTCAAAAATGTATTGCTGGTAATAATTTTGTTTCTTCAGTTTTGTTTCTTTCTATTGGTTATGGTTCATTGAGAATTTCCATGTTGATTTGGTATAAGCAGAGTTCATTGAATTTTACCCAGTTAGGATTGTGTCGTTGCCATTTTGGGTTCTTTTCTTCTGGCATTGGCTTGCTTATATTTAGCTTTCTTTTCCCGATTCTGAGCATAAGTGTTCTTTCTGTTGAAATTTTCTTTAAGACTTGTTGCTTATTCACTCTGTTGATAGAATTTTTAGCATCCTTTCTAAAATAAAAAAAATTCATCAAAATCTGACTAAATCAACCTTCTCAATATAACCAAACATCAAAAAAAAAATACCTCAAATTCCTACCTTTTTGGCATTAAATACACCCACAGAGATTGATATGCCATTAAACAAAACTAAAACTCAAAATATCTAGGAATCATACTAGATAGCAAACTTAACTTCATGGCACACATTGATGACCTTAAAGATAAATGCCAAAATGCTTTGAAGCTTTTAAAAGTAATACAAAAAGTGAATTGGAGTGCCAACCAAAAAGTAATGCTCAGAATATAAAGGTCACAAATTAGATTATGAATGCATTATTTACATTGCCACATATAAATCTTATCTTAAAAAACTACAAACTATAAAAAATTAAGGACTAAGATTAAGTCTAGGAGCTTTCCAGACCTCACCTAACTACAATCTAACCCAAATAACTTAGGAACCTCATATATATTCAGTTCTACAGAAATCGACCAACAGCCAACCCTTTACTTAAACTTTGAATCAACAAAGCACTAGAACAAATAAAGATCTTGATAACAACACCAGCCACAATAAATAAGGTAGCTCTATGAACAATCTCCAAACCTCACACAGATCTAACATTGATACAAAATAAAGAAAGAAACACTCAACAAAAGTGTGTATGGAGAATTAAGAGACAAATATCATAACTATAAACCATTCTACACAGATATTTCAAAAATCCTAGAATAGAATAGGTGCCGCAGCCACAAAATGACAAATTCCCTAACAACTAAGGCTACCAAATAATGTGTTTATCTATAGAGCTGAACTATAATCCATTAAAATAGCACATAAGGTGATAGAAAATTTAAAAGCTAGTAAGTTTATAATTTTTACAGATTCCCAATCTAGTTTAACAGCAATTAAAGGCAAAAATCACAAATCATTCTTATGTTCAAGAAATCCTAGAAACTTATCATCAGTTAATAAAGCACAAAACAATAATATTGGATTCTTAGCCATATAGGCATCAGGGAAAATCATGAAGCCAACACACTGATAAAAGAGACAACAAAAATTAAAATAATCAACACTGAATTCCCATATACAGATTATAAAGATGAAATTACAAAGCACATCAAAAGAATATAGCAAGCAATTTGGGACATGTTCCCAAACAATAAACTATATGAACATCGACCGACAGTAAGAAAAAAGAAGATAGAATCTTGGACTGATCAATTTCTCCCCATCAAATATATCTTGATAGAATGTAAGAAGCACAAAAAATATGTAGCAACTATTACCAAGCACAGAAGTTTTAACATGCCCTTTAAAAAAAAAAGTATTTACTGCCCAAATATTAGAATGTCTGAAAAAAATTAAAAAATACTTCCAACTTCTACAGAAAATAGAGCTTGGATTTCAAACCCATACAACTTACCTTTAGAAATACTCCTGAACTATCCATTTTGTGATATTTTGAAAACAACTTTAAAAAAAACCTCACAACCACTTGAAACATTTTAAAACATTCCTGAATAAAAAAAAATCCAGTTTTAGAATTAAATGAGCCACAGGAGTTGATGTGATGATAAAACAGTCAGTCAACCACTTTTTTCAGTTTTCTAATGTAAATTAATCATTGAATGTTAAAATAGCAAGATATGTAATTTAATGATTGACACTTAAGTAGATGATAAACACTGCAGAATTAAACTTAGTTCAATTTTGTGCTTTCACTTACCTCAACACTGCAGAATAAATGTGAACAAATTTTCATGCTGAATAAAATTTCTTTCTTTAATTTGACAAAATAAATTTTTAAATTTCAGGACAGTGATGAACAGGAGACTTATGCATGCATTCAAGAGTTGCGCCAGAAAACAGCAGAACTGTCTAATCGTCTAGAGCAAGGGCCAATGAGAGAGGATGTGGCCAATTGTCTTGTGGAGGAACTGAGGGATGCAGAACAGAGGCTTCAAGCCAAGACAGAAGAACGCAGACAGAGGAAGTAAGTCTTTTTCAAAGTTGGTTCAGTTGTCTTTCACATACTTGTATTTTCAATATCTTAATATATGACTCTTGGTTGCAGATCCAGCATCTTTGGGGCTTTATGTACTTTTAAACAGTGTGGCCTTTCTTTCCACGTCTATAATAAGCTGTTCCCTTACACCTTTGTTTCACATGAACTTCTCTCCACAGGTCCAACATCTTATCCTTTTTTTTTTATTCTCTTTCATTTTTACTTGGGTTAACCTACCAGTCCTATCATATACTGAAACACCTTGGGCAAGTTGAAATTCTTCATTTGAATATCTGTGATAGGATTTCTTCATGACCCTTGGGTTGGTCTTTTTCTACCCTTATCTTTTTTGAGGTAGATACTATGCCTTCTACTTTGTCCTATTTTATCAGATTTACTACATCTGACCCTACTCCAGTTTGCTGCCTCTGAAGACAAATCCATATTGGCTACACCTTCCCTGTATCCAGTCCTGTTACATATGAAGCACACTAATCTATATTTGTCTTGTAGCTGCTCTTCAACAACAATTAACTTTCTCCAGTGGGAGACTCCTTTCCTGCTGATATTGACAACCCATTCCACCATATGCTCAGGGTTTTGTAAACATTGAACACTTTTCTCACCTCTCTACCATCTCCAACCAACCCAACTTTATTAAGAGACTCTCACTCCGTCTTGCCTCCTGAAATGCTTCATTTAACGTGGCTGGATATTTTTTTGGCCAAATGTCTTATCCTTGGAAGAATCAGGAGTTAGTAAAATATTTCACATGAACCTGTAATGTTGGGTCATTCCTCTTCACTGGGTCCCTAATGGCAGTATTCACCAGTATCTAAATTCTTGTCAACAGTACTGACACTCATTTTTTGCTTGACCTTCTGATATTCTTTTGATGCTGTAAATAATAGACCTGTGAGAATGTATAGAAGAAGTGAGGTATTCTCTTTTGTGTAGGTCACCTTCCTAAAAGCTCTGTGTGTGTTTGCTGAAAGCTTAACAGCAGTATGGGTTCTGGCTTAAAAAACAAAACAAAGAAGAACCATAACAATCTGGTTTTAAGACTCCTGACATTTCCGTCAACAGGAGGTCACTGATCCCTAGCCTGCAGCAATCATCCACTCAATGATACAGCTCAGACCATATTGAAATGTTGGTCATCCTCTCGCAATGGAATAACATAATTTTCAGAATATGATCAAGCCAGACAAGATTTTTCAAAACAGTCCCAACTGGGTAAATTTTGAACGTACAAATCTGTCATTATTTTGTCTCTTTGCAGTTGTGCAAACCTGGAAAGTCAAAATTTTACTGCTGTTTGGTTAAGTTTTTCCAAGTTCCAATTGCCCCGGGGCCTCATTCATCTCATTTTATAGGTTTAAAACCTATTGCAAGAAAATCTTCTGCTTAGTCAGTCATGAATCAGAAAAAAATCGGGGCAAGAGGGGATAAAGTGTTTTTTTTTTTTTGGTTTTTTTATCCCTCCTCCTTATAAAAAAGACAATTAACCAGGGTATTTCTGGAAGATAATTCAGTTGGGGGTTGGAATTGAAGCAGTCTTTTTAGTTATAGTGCTCAATATAAAGAGATAGAACATTAATAACACATTACTCAATAAGTCCCAGGCCTAACATATAAATGGTACCACAAATAAAAAATGCATATGATTTTTATGAAGTAATAACCTTCAAATGGCACATGACAAAATTTGGGCCCAATCGGATTATTACTTTACAAATTACAGTTATTCAAGTTAAAGCTGCTGTTGCAAATTTCCAAAACACTGAAAAAATCTGAATTTCCTAAGTTGATAAAGAATTGCTTTCTGATGAGAAAAATACTGTTCAAGCAAAGCAATGGCTTGATAAGTGTTATTCGGACACTGCTGTTGGAAACAACGGTTAAGAGGTGGTATGCTTACTTTAAACATGGTCATACAGACACAAATGATGCTGAATGCTCAGGTCGCCCAAAATCAGTTGTCCTGGAAAACATGAAAAAATCCACAAATGCGTTTTGGCCAATCGTAAATTAAAGTTGCGTGAGATATCAGAGAAGTTGAACATATGAGAAGACAGTGTATTCACCATTTTACAAGAACATTTGTCAGTGAGAAAGCTGTGTTCACAGTGGGTGCTGCATTTGCTAGCATTCAATCAAAAACAACAACATGTTGACGATTCAGAGCGTTGTTTGCAACTGTTTCAATGCAACAAGAAAAAGTTATTGCATAAATATATGACAATGGATGAAAAATGGATCCACCACTTCACTCCAGAGTCAAATCAGCAGTCATCTGAGTAGACAGCAGCAGGTAAATGCGTCTAAAGCGACCAAATAGCAAACATCAGCAGACAAGGTTTCAACCCCCATATTTTCAGATGTGCAAGGTATTTTGTGCATCAATTACATTGAGAAAGGAAGAATCATCAATAGCAAATATTATAAAGCATTACTGGTGCGTTTGAAGGAAGAAATCAATAAAAAAAACAGCCACAAATGAAGAAGAAAAAGTGATCTTTCACCAAGACAACATGTCATGTCATAAGTTGATTGCAGCAATGGCAAAACTATACATGAATTGCACTTCAAATTTCTTCCACATCCATTCTATTCTCCAGATCTGGCCCCCAGCAACTACTGGCTGTTTGCAGACCCCAAAAGAATGCTCCAGGGTAAGAGATTTGGCTCCAATGAGGAAGTGATATCAGAAACTGAGGTATATTTTGAGGCCAGAGACAAATCATTTTACAAAAAAGGCATCAAATTGTTAGAGAAGCATTAGAATCAGTGTTTTTTTAATCATATCACCCCTAGCAAGGCGGTAACGCCACTGAAGCGCAGGGGGCTACGTAAGAGTGAAAAGATTGGAAAAGATCCTAGAAGGAGACTATGTTAATGAATAATGTTGAATTTTGCCTAAAAGTTGTTGTTTTATTAGTTAGACCCAGCATTTATTGAGTGATGTGTTAATAATAAGATGGTTATTAATATTTATTAAAGGTTTCACAGATTCTGAAATCCACTCATCAAAAGACAAATACATGATTTATTTTCCTATTTCTCCCTCTCTTATACAACCTGAAACCATTTGAAATAAACTTGAAAATGAGTCACTATACGGTTATGCTTCCAGTGTCCACATTGTCTATATTTACGAATGCTCTAAAACAATATAAATTTTGTTTAAAAAGAAACTTTCTCATTTCTATAACTTTTGTATGCATTTGCAATTGTTCTTGTCATGTGGAAATTAGAGGAGAATAGTCGTATCATTTGCACATCTGAAAGTGGCTAAGAAGTCCCACGCTAGTTTGTTTGAAAAGCAGCCTACTCCTTCCTCAGCTGCTGCTCAGCAAAAGTAAAATTCAAACTTGAGCCCAGCCACATTTGCAACTGTCACTTAGCACTTATTGTTTTGTTTAAATATTTCCTTTTATAATAGTTATAACTAACTTCTAAACATTTCCAATTGTTGTTTTTATATGAATATACCCAAATAAAAACTGACATTTTTTTCTCTCTCTTTTGTGCTTCTTTTTCTCTTTCTTCTGTTCCTGCGATATCCTAATATCTGTTAGTAACAAATGGAACCACGGTCTTTTCCTCTTGAAGCCATCTGAGCTTTGCATTTTCATTACTCATTATTGTCAAGTAACAAAATTTATGCTTTTATTCTCTGGATCATATTTCATTTGACACTCAGGCAACGAGATTTCAAAACACATAACCTTTTCTAATTAGAGGCCCTTATATAGTGTTTGATTTGATGTTTTAAGCCCTACATATACAGCATACATACCACACCCTTTGTCTTAATTCATCAGAATTGGTATACTTCCTTCTCTTTTTATACATGTTCTGCTGATCTCATAGTCTCTATGTATTATAGCATTTTGAAGTTCTTGTGTGGTCAACTGATTTCACATTGTATTCTGTCACAGTTGCTAATTCCACAACAAAAAAGCCTCTGATAACACAATAATAAGATAGCTTCATGAACATCATTCAATAGGTTTTTCTAAGAAATATGGTAGGAAAGCAAATGTTGAATTATTTCAGGAGAATCGGGCACCAGGTCATCAGTTGTTCAGAATTTTCAGAGCATTCTGGAGATTCCCAACAAAAAGCAAGGTTACATGATGGAGACGTCTATTTGTACATAAGAACCTACACTTAAAATATCAGAGTTGCAGACAGGTATTCAGACACTGTTGTTCAACATTTCTCCAGATGTTTTCCAATCACTTATGGAAATGATGCTACACTGAGCTACTGTACTTTATCGGTTAGAAAGGTTCTACACTGTACT